>NW_004624760.1:17286236-17320256 GCF_000247695.1 Heterocephalus glaber | reverse complement strand
CCCTTCTCCATTGTTGGTGGGAGTGCAGACTGGTGCAACCACTGTGGAAATCAGTATGGAGATACCTCAAAGAACTAGGGCTAGAGGTCCTATTTGACACAGCTAGTCCCCTGCTGGGTATCTTCCCAAAAGAATTAAAAGAATCATACCACAGTGATATATGTGCTCCCATGTTTATATTGGCACAGTTTGTACTAGCTAAAGCTTGAAAACAGCCCAAGTGCCCATCAACTAGAAACTGCATAATGAAGATGTGGGTATTTTTATAAAGTGGAGTACTACTCAGCCATAAAGAATGAGAAACTAGAGACATTTATAGTTAAAAGAATGCATATTGAGGCCATACTCTTAAGTGAAATAAATAGGACACACATGTATAAATACCAAATAGTTTCTCTTGTGTGAGAAACTGAAAGTGTAAATAAGGATTAAAATGATTAAAACTAATATTTGATAATTTGAAATAGGAAGAAATGGTCCAAAGGGGTTGGGGTGGAAGGAGGGGAAGGGGAAAGGGAAGAAGGGAAAGGAAAAATTATGAGAAAAGAGAAAAATGGAAACGAAATCTATGTAAATAGGGAAGGGTGGAGAGGGTGAAGTGTGCACAGGTCATAGGGAGAAAATAAGAAACAAGATACATCATGTGCAGTTAGAAGCACCCAATGATAAATATAAACATATTGTATACCTAAAATGTACCAATAAAATAATTTAAGGAAAAATAAATAAATTAATAAATTTAGTCTATGCACCTATTTATGCTATAATTCTACTGCCTGGACTCTTAAAATATATTTTAATTGAAGGCATACTTGGACCAAAATCTTTGATTTTCAGGTTTCTACATGTGAAAATTAAAGACACAGCTAATGTGATATCTATCTCTTATGATTATTATGAGATTATATTATCACATACAATATGTAATGAGCTTACCACTTTGATCAAGGCATAATGGGAGCTTAATAGACATATGATGTGGATGTGCATTTCTATTTTTATAACTGATAATTACTATAGGGTACAAAGACAAAGCAAAGAGGGACAAAGTACAACTGGGAGATTCTTCCTGTCCTACTACATTTTCTTTGTGTTGTCTCTCATTTTGTTGGAGTCAGAGCCCCTATCACCTGATCACTGGTAAGATTATCTGCAAGGACTCGGGGCCCTCACTGTTGCACTGCCTCACTGATGCTTCAGACATCACCTCCCACTGAACACAGGGGATGGGAGGATGTAAAAGGTCTACCAGTCTGGCCTGTCCTGTGTGTGTGTGTATGTGGGTAAGTGGACTGAATTAGTTTTGAGAGAAAAGAAGACAATACTGCCTTGATTTAATCCTTGAAAGAGCCTCCATTTTCTGGATTGAAGATATATTTTCACAGGATAAATATGCAAAGTAATTTTTCGAGAAGGAAAACACTTTGCTGTGGTTCTCCATGAATCTTCTCCCTTTTCTTCCCCTATATTGCTCCTTTGTTGTTCTGGGTACATCTGGCTCCACAACTTACTTGTATCTGTGTCACTCTCTCTCCCCAATCCACCCACACCTACACTTTCCCTGATTCTCCTACCTGAGACTTGATTGCTACCTGCTAGGATGAGGAGTCTGGCTGTGAAATTGCTGGCAGGGTTGACCCTTTAAGTCTTGACCTCTAAACCAAGACATAACTACTGACTGAAGCATCAGAGAGGCAGTGCACCGTGGGGATCCAAAGTCCGGATCAACTTCCCAGCATGTGACACATGATACCACCTTGATTGAATAGCATTTAACGTAAAACATGTATCTTTTTGGTGAAGTAAATTCAAGTAAAATGCCAGGTCTGTCACTTACCGGATTTGTGACCTTAAGATATGTGTTATGCAGCAAATCATGGCATCTTATTCTGTAAAATGTCTCCTAGAAGTAAATAAATTAAATAAATGATGCACTTAGCACACTGCCTGACACAGACACTTCCTTAAGAGCATTTAGTTTCACTTTTACTTTAAAAATTATCTAACCATTTTCAAGTTATAGAGGAGTAAACTGAGTCTCAGAGTGGCTTACTTATTTACCCTAAGTCATATCTGACAAAAGTTAGACCTGGAAACTGAGTATCTTACGGAACCTGGTTATTCTAGGACCCAAATGTATGATCCAGACAACCAAGAGATACTTTGGGCTGTCCTCAACTCCTTTAAGACTATGAATTCACTCACTTAGTGCAGGTAGTCAAGGAATACTATGACCTTAAAGGCCCTTCTTAAAGGTTGGTTGATTCAATTTGTGATCCAGAAAGACAGCTCTGCCAATCAAGAGCGCTCTCAGAGATGGACTTCAGGAAGAAAAACTCTTCCAAGCTTTCTCTTCTTCCTGGTTACTATTATCCCCCCAAATCAGTACCACTTAGACCCTGTATATTGCCACCCCTAGTTCCTTTCATGTTTCTTCCTGTTTTGTCTATGGTTGGCTTTGTTATGTTCACTCTCTTGGGCATACTTCCTCCCTCCTAGCACCAATGTAGCTCCACCTCTTTAGCTGATTCTAAACTGTATGTCCAGTTTCACAATAGAGGACACTTCTAGGAAGCCTTCTATAATATTCCTCTGCATTCCTACTACAGCCAACATAGAATCATACTCAGTCTGGCCTTTGCACCTCTCTATAGTTTTGTATCCCACTGACTCCTGTTAATGGCAATTTTCCCTTTATATTACACCTAATTTCCAGTCTCTATCCCTGGCTAGCTCCTCAGATCTAGTGATTGCATCTTGCTGGATTTGAAACTCAAGTCACTAACAAAATACCTGCTATATAATGAGTACTCAAGGAACCATTTCTCAATAAAGGATTCAAATAGATTTTATAAACAAGCTTTAGCCAAAGTTATCCAAGAAGCAGATACCAAAACAAGATTTAGTGTGCGTGAGTTCTATTAGGGAAAATGCCTGTGAGACAAAATGGTCTTATAGTTGAGAAATACTCAAAGACTATCAGGCCATGACTCTAATATATATATACTCTCATGTGAAGGAGAAATAAAAGGAAGCATCCTATTTTGCCACAGTTTAAGGGAGGTGCAGGAAAGGAAGGCCCTCCCTCCTAGGAATGGACCATAATTAGCAGCCTTGGTGTGGACAATTTCTTTCTGGGAGTAATTCCTGGGAAGTGTGGACCAGAAAATTTGTAGATGCAGCCAGGAGTTTCAGAGCACAACACCTGGTCCTCTGTCAGTTACCCTGTCTGAAGGTGAAGTTCTGCAAAGTAGATTCTCATTGCGGCCACACATATTAACTGAAGTTATTATCCATTTAACTTCCTTCTCCTCAATTCTTTCATTAAACCAAAATTAATTGCATAGATCTGTCATGCCAGAAATAATGACATAAACAGACATATGGAAATTATCATAGCTTATGTGTAGATGTTCCTCCAGAGCCTCATGCTCTTTCAGAGCTTGCTGAATCTAGAGTGTGTGATTGATTCATGGTGGGGCACCAGGATTAAGGGTATGAGTGCTACCCACCCTAAATAGTCTAAATATGATAAGGGGGCAGAAATAACCTGTTAAGATCTCATTGTGCTTTTGCTGTCTTCTGCTGCCATGAACAGTGGCCCCTCTGCCACCCTGCCTTGGAGCCAGCTGATTATGGACTGAAACCTCTATGAACTGTAAGCCAAATAATCCTTTCTCCCTTTCACTTTTGGTGTTGAGTATTTTATCAGAGCAAAGAGAGAAAAGTAACTAACAAAGAATGAAGGAGAAAGTACTGGCCATTAAAGAGTTTACATTCCATCAGGACACATGCACAGCCATACATAGGTGATTAGAGTGTGCTTAGAACAGGAGAGAGATATGACCATAGTATGTGGGAGCACAGAATGATTAGGTGGTTAGGTAGTTACCCAATGTTTGGAAGAGATGGAGAGAAGTTCACAGGAAAATATGATCCTTGTGATGAGTCCTTCACAGGTACATTGTAGCTCTGCATAAGGCAGACAGTGGAAGGAAGACAGGCAGACAAACAAATGGAGCCACACTCATCCTGTGATTCCTGTAGTTTTATTTATAACACAACAGCTATAAGGTAGAAGTCAAACACATGGACAAGGGCCAAATTATAAAGGATCTACCACATGCTTAAACCTGAGCTCAAGTTGGGGTTAAAAAAATATCTCATCACTGGCCCTCAGCATAGTTATTTATGTGCTAACAAAGGAGGAAGCCAGGTAGATCTGCTAATTCCAAGCTGACATTTTAAGTGTACAAGAAGCAATGATATTCCAGCTCTGGACTAAGAGAAAGAAAGGTGAAATCATGAAAGGTTTGCAGAAATAAAAACAGGAGCCTTAAATTTTATTTTGTTATTTCTTTTCCCTTTGAGAAGTTAAACACTTGATATCATTTACAGAGAGGGAAAGAGTGTGTAACCATGTCTAAACTAAGCATTTTTCATGGCCTCCATGAGTCTGTCACCATTAAAATCATATCATGTCACACCCGGGCTTAAACATACTATGCATAGGAAGACATTCAAGCCCTTCATCCTGATGTCCATGGTCCTGTGTGTAAAGGAAAAAATGTGTCCTACCTGGCCTTGCCCTAACCTGCCACTCTATCCTCAGTCTACATATTCTACTTCTCTTCCTCTGTTCAGACATCACAGGCCCTTTATTACGACCTCAAACACAAAAAATCCTTCTGACTCTAGGAAGCGAGGTGAGGGCACCACGTCTGCCTGGCATGTGCCTTCCCCTAATAGGGAGAAGTGACTTCTCCACTTGGGCCTCAGTTTAAAGAGAGCCCTTCCATGTTCACACAAGGAGAGTGGCTAACCAGTCTTCCTCCTTTCATCAGCCCAACTTATTTTCACCATAGCATAGACACTACTGGTAGCACAGCTGTTCTAAAAAAACACGGTGTATATTTGATTATCATCTACTTTTGTCACAGGTACACACCCTGAAAATCTCATCTGCTTTGTTCACAGCTATATCTGCAGCACCCCCCAACCATATGATTCCTGGCAGGCATCAATATATATTTTGAATGGATGAAGGAATAAATACACGAATGTATAGATGGAGAACTGTCTTTGTTTCTCAGGGCCTCTGCTCTTCATGCTGTTTCTATGGGCTGTAGGGAGGAGAAAAGCAATCAACAGAGTGCACTTGCTCCTGAGAAAAAGCACACTTTGAAAAATGAAGTGTTCCCTGTCATTAGCTTTCAGTCAAGCATCACATCAGGAAACTTTTGCATCAGGTGCTGTGATTGGACCTTGAGGGGAGATGCCTGCAATGCAGGTCTTGGCCCTCCTGTGAGCTGGAACATATGGTTCCCTCACACACATCTAAATAAAGCTGTAATGGTTTTGGCCTGCAAACACAGCACAGGTGAAACTCTCTTTACAAAACAGAAAATGTTGCTTGGATGTTACGTGAAAATCAATTTCTGCAGCATAACTGGTTTTCATTTTAGACACAGTTTAACTTCTTTTTGGATACCTCATCAAGGGGCTGCCATTCTTCATAGTCTAGTCTAGTACCAGCATGGCTGCAGAATACTCTGCCAAAGATAGCCTGGCACAGGATGGGGGTTATCATCTGAGGGCATCGCTCCCAGAAGGTACCTGTCCCCCTCAATGTCTGAGTAATGAGTCATCTTTGATTATCTCATCGAGATAAAGAATCACACACAACATGTTTGCAATCAGGCTGTGTTATGATTAGGTGGTTGAAGGACTATCTGTAACCAGTGCCTTCACCACAGGAAATATCTTGGAGACAAAAGAGTATGGATTGTTTAGAAAAAAGTTTAGCAAGAAGTCTGCATAGAAAAGAAATGGAAAAGATAGCAGTGTATGAGGAGAGAAATTATGACTCATGAAAACAAAAAGGGAGTGCTGTTTTCTCACCCATTCGCTCAAATGGTAGGAAGTCAGAGGAGTAATTTGTAGTACCCCGAGACATAAGCAGACAGATGAGGATATGTTATTATTACCTAATCTCATCAATCTCATTTAATTTCCTTCCTTGCTGGACTTCAGTTTCTGAAGTTTGGGGAGCACATCTGTATTCACCATCATAGTATCACTAGCACTAAACATAGGGTGTCATACTTCATGATACTTTTGAAGAAATACTGGAGATGATACTCACATGAGGATTCTGAGACGAGAAGGGAGCAGTGGCAACGTACTACCACAGTGGGCAGAGGGGAAAAGCATTGAGAAAACCATCTCACCTTCTCACCATGGTGAGGGCCATGTGTGCCTTTCAAAAGCAAGACTTAGGGTCAAGAGACTTTTAAGTTTTACAGTGCACTAATTAGAAATGGACTTTGTACGTTTACTATTTGCTGTTTGTTACACGTGAGAATTTTAACAAGGTCTGGATATTTCTGTATGTTTTTATTCCAATGGGTGCTACAGGATAAAGGGTAGAGGTGAGTCGGCTTAGGCTCTGACAATTAAAGTACTGTTTAATACCTTCATTTAAAATTATTACATTTCCTTTTAAAAGGTAAGGTATATCACTTGTGGCAATATGGACAAATCTGAAGACATTATGCTTAAATCACAAAAGCCAGCCAGGACAAGAAACATAAGTTTTCAATTACATATGGGTTTTTTTGTTTTGTTTTGTTTTGTTTTTGGTACCAGGGATCAAACTTGGGACCTTGTGCTTGCAAGGCAGTAGCCAGAACCACTGAGCTAAATGCCCGGCCCTGTTTTCAATTATATATGGAATCTAAAACAACCTCATAAAAGCAGAGAAGAAAATAGTGGTTACAAGTGGATGGGGAATGAGGAGCACAGTGGGCTGTTTGCCACAAGGTAGGATGTTGGGTGATGAATGAGTTAATTCTATTATTGCATGTGTACACATATATCATATTACTGTGTACCTCATAATCATTAGAATTTACCAAAAAATAAAGTAGAATAAAAATTTAATAAAGAGTTAAAATGTTAAACATTAGTAAATATGAGAGATATGGTTATTAAACCTGAAATAAACACATTATTTCATGCAAGTCCCAATTTTAGGGAATTAGAGCCAGCTGTGGTGGCACATGGCTGTAATCCCAACAGGAGGGAGGCTGAGGCAGGAGGATCACCATGATTTGAAGGGCAGCCTGAGCTACACAGGGAGACCTTATCTCAAACAAACAAATAAACAAACCAATTTTAGAAAATTTATGGGTGAACCAAGACAGCTTATGTTAGCTTTGTGTCACTGTAACAGAATACCTGAGGAAATCAGTGTAAAGGAGGAGTTTTGATTCATAATTTCAAAGGTTTCAATACATACTCAGCTGGCTGTATTGTTTACAGATCCTGTGTGAGGCAGACTGTCAAGGTGGAAGGATATGGTGGAGAAAAGCTGCTCATCTCATGGCAGACAGGAGACAGAGAGGGAAAGCCTCCTCATGATCCACTCACTACCTCAAAGTCCATCATTTAGCAATGAAGCACTAAGCACAGTGGGCCTTTTGGGGGGGTCTTATGAGACAGCTTGTCATCACAGGGACCATATATATGACATACAATTTAAAGGAGGAAGGGATTATTTTGGCTCATGGTTTCAAGGGATTCAGTTCATGGCTAGCTGGATCCAAATCAAGAACATGATAGCCCTAGGGCACAGCAGAACAAAGCTGCTTAGTTCATGGCATACAGGAATACAGCAGAACAGTACCTGAGAGGAATGAAGGCCCATGGGAAACATATGGTACTGAAGATAATGTCTGCATGACCCAACTGCACGTACTCAGAGATCTGTTTCACTGTGCATCTACTAGCAATCTCTTAATCCAACCAAGTATGTAATTAAGATTAGCTGGCACAAATCCACCTCTTGTTAATTTGACACCTAATCACTTCTCCTTAAACTGATTAATTTTCAATAAATATAATAACAAGCTAATAATTCTGCCTAACATGATATAGTTATACCACATACAACTGAAAATATATTAATGCTCTCTCGAAATGTACAATTCAAATCTTGCTTAAAAGTCTAAATCAAATCCTCCTCTAAGATTCAAGGCAAATTCTTGTCTTTGAATACCTGTAAATTTTTTTAAATTTATATATATATTTATTGGTACATTTTAGGTATAAAATACATTTACATTTATCATTGGGTGTTTGTACCAGAACATGATGTATCTTAGCTCTTATTTTTTTCTCCCATTACCTGTGCACCCTTCACCCCCTCCACCCGTCCCTATTTACACAGAGTTTGATTCCATTATTTTTCTTTCTTATAATTTTCCCTTTCTCCTCTTCCCTTTCTCCTTCCCCTCCCATGATCCCCTAACCCTTAGACCTTTTCTTACTTCAAATTATCAATTATTCATTTTAATCATTTTCATCCTTATTTACACTTTCAATTTTTCACACTAGAGAAACTATTTGGTATTTACACATGTGTGTCCTATTTATTTCACTTAAGAGTATGGCCTCAATATGCATCCATTTAGCTATAAATGTCTCTAGTTTCTCATTCTTTATGGCTGAATAGTACTCCATTTTATAGAAAAAATGAATCTCCACTGTTGGTGGGAATGCAGACTGGTGCAACCACTGTGGAAGTCAGTATGGAGATACCTCAAAGAACTAGGACTACAGGTCCCATTTGACCCAGCTATTCCCCTGCTGGGAATCTTCCCCAAAGAATTAAAAGAATCATACCACAGCGATATGTGTGCACCCATGTTTATAGCAGCACAGTGTGTAATAGCTAAAGCTTGGAAACAGCCCAAGTGCCCATTGACTGGAAACTGGATAATGAATACCTGTAAAATTTAAAAACCAACATACATTTTCCCAATATAATTTGGTACAGGATAAACACTCTTATTATAAAAGAGAGAAATAAGAGGATAAAAAGGAAACAAAAAAGCAAAACCAAAAACTATCAGGGCAAACATTAAGTTTTATAGATCCCTAGCTGATATCCAGGGTACATGTTGGTAAAATGAGAGTTTCAAAGGGCTTTTTTCCTATGTACATAGCGTTTCCCTTGGGCTGGCTTCACTCATGGCTGGCAGTTATCCTTGGAAGATGGTTCCTGCTTCTGACATCTAAACTACCTGGAGTCTCCACTGCACATTCAGCTTCATTCTCACAGCTTTTCACACTACTCTCTCAGGTGCACATTGCTTGGTCTCAAAGACCTTCATTTGCAATCTGAGTGCAAGCTGCCATGATTCCACAACTTTTACCCTCTACATGTGTATAAAACCAGCATCATGTGAACAATATCAAAGGGTGCTGCCAGCACAAACAGTAGCTGGGCCTCTTTGGATGATGGATACAGCAGTTTCTGAGTACCTGGATGCTGAGCACAATGAAATGAATCCTGGGGAACCAGTTCCCTAGACAGCCCTTTTTGAGCAAGGAGTCCAGATGTTTCTCAAATGTAACATCTATACTTTTGTATGCTTAGCCTATGATAGATGGGATCTTGTTGATTCTTGAGAAGCCTTCTGGGCATCTTTATTTTTGTATGGGTTCAAAGTACTTGTTTTCTTTTTAATGATGCTAATTTTTTCTAACACTTGGCTTTTACCTCCACATTACATGTGGTCTTTGGGGGGCCAAAATGTAAGTTTTTTATTAAAAAGTAAATACGCTATATTTTTGCTCCCAGTTCTCACGATAAACAGGGTAAAGCAGAAATTGCTACCCATGCCATAGACTGAAAGTCAAGCTATCTTGAAATGACTTCCACCAGACCAACTTGTCCACTACGTTTAATTTCAGCCTCCTCAAAAATATCAGAACATGAGCATGATGAAGTAACTAATGTTCAACTTGGAATGCCTAGCTGAACTGACTCATCTTGGTTCTGGGCATGGAAGTCCCACCTGAGTATTGTTTCCAACAGAATAAAAGGAGAATTGGAGGGGAAGATTGTATGCTGTTGATTTTCCTAGAGAAGCTTTCTGTGGTTGGTTCTCCTGATATGGACTTGGCTGTTCTCATAATCAAAGGAGCTCAAGACCTCACTGTTGCCCAAGATGGCTGCTGTTTTCATAAGTGGAGCTCTGGTCTTCATCTTGAGCATTGCTTCCTGCCTCCAATGCAGATCCATCAGCCTGGTGGCACAGATCTTTCACTCTGCTGGTGCAGACTTTCTAGCTTCCACCACTGGTCTTTGGGCCTTACCAGTACAGATCCTTGATACGGATTTGAATGAAACATGGCCTGGGCTCTAGGCCTCTGGCTGGATTCTTTGGGTCTCTAGTGTATCACCAGATCTCTAACACTCCTCTGCATTTGACTCTTTGGGTGAATATTATAAAATAATCCTATAAATTATGTGTCCTCTGTTAAATCCATTGCTTTGAAAATCCTGAATACAGTAATGGACAACATATAGGAAAATCTTTTACAGACTGTAACATGTATACACTCTAGCTGAACTTCAACCAGAATCACCCATAAAGCTCTTCTTACAGGCTTCTAGGTGTTCTCCAGCCCAATTCTCCAAAATTATTCCAAATGTCCTCCCCAAATCATTTCAAAAGTCTTTTGAACCACGTAATCAGGTATAGTGACAGCAAGGTCCTTCCTAATTCTTGAGTGCTAATTTTCTGTATTAGTCAGCCTTCCCATCATTAGAACAAATTACCTGGCACCACAACTTAAATGAGGAGATGAGGAGAGGTTTATTTGGATCACAGTTGCAGAGGTTCAAGCCATGGTTGGCTGGGTGCAAGGCAGAAGTGGCATGATGGAAGAGCCTGTCAGAGAAAAGCTGTTCAACTCAAGGACTTCAGGAAGCAGAGAGACAGGAAATATCTATGAACAAGAAAATACCTTCTAGCTCATGTCCATTTTTTCCAAACAGGCCCCACTCCCTAATAGCACATTCAAACATGAACTCATCAATGAATTAATCCAGTGAGGATTTCAGCACTCCCATGATCCAATAACCATTTCAAAATCCCATGTCAGAACATGTAAGACTTTTAGGAACATATTAAATCTAAACCAAGACATTTATTGTCCCAATCCAGAGACTCTCCCATTACATAGAGGGAATATTTTTAAGTAAATATAACATACATTGTGCTCTTTTGGATGGATTACACCCTTCAGTCTCATATGCTTCTCACAGGAGAAATAAGAAATAGTGTTTATTTTGTTATTTTACAAAAGAATTTGGACTTCAAACATAAATTAGTTCCTCCATAAACATACAGCAATTATAGGTTAGACATGAGATAAAAATTTCCTTTCAGAGAAGTACTATTTTCCTTCTCAACGTTCTCCCCAAATGATCTTACCAGAAGATATAACTTAATTGTCAGTTTTGCTCAATATGCATCTTATGGCCTTTATTATTCCAGACTTTTCCTGTTTCCAAAGATGCATCCACAGTCATTTGGACAAATGACAGCAAGTATCTGGTATATCTGGCAATCCTCCTACCATATGATGGATAGACATCACCAGTCGGTAATGGAGCCTCTTTTTCAGTCCAGATTCATCTTCAGAATCCTTCATAGCAACGCAAGTTTCAATTTTCATTAACTTGCTTACTGAGATTAATTTATTTGTTTCCTGTTTTGGGTAGATCTGGTGAGAGTGAGTATATTGAAAAAAAGCACTAATGAGAAATTAGGAAATCTACATTTCACATATGTAAATTGAGAATCCTGTTTTTGGATGAGTCATTCATTTTTCCCTGTGCTATAGTTTCTCCATTTGCGAAATGAAATCTTCAAACCAAGCAATTCTAAGTTATTTTTCCACCAACAATTTAGAAGATTCAGAGGTACTTGGAGGATTTTATTAATGTTATATTTCCCACAGGCTAGTTACTTTGATAAAGTAATTACTGATAAGTATTTAATGAACCCCTTTAACACATGTTGTTCATCCTGTTAGCAACTAACATTCTAAAATTTCAGAGATTAAAAATGGTGGAGTAGGGGCTGGGGATTTAGCTCAGTGGTTCTGGCAGCTGCTTTGCAAGTGCAAGGTCCTGAGTTCTATACCCGGTACCAAAAGAAAAAAAGGTGGCGTAATGATGCAGCAAAATACAGCTTCTCCAGATCCTGGAATCAAGACACTTGTAAAAGAATACATAAATGAAGAGAAGTAGATCTCTGAGAATAAGAACAGAGCTGAAATTAAGCATACAGGCTTGAGAACCTGGACACAATGCAGAATAAATGAACAAAGCAGTCTGAAAAGCTAACCTAGGCTCTCACAGAGGGTGACCTGTCTCTGCTAACAGATGGTAAGCCAGGAGAAGGTTGGCAGTTCTGGGGAAAAAAAATACCAAAATAGAAGCCCTAGTCCCAAGAAAAGCCCATGGTTATTGGAAATTTCAAAAACAGAAAAGATTTTACTCTGAAAGTAACTTTTTCTGCATGGCAGGCTAGAGTTGGAGAAGAAATCCCATGGATCATCTGCCATATTTGAGTGCTTAACAGAGCCATCTTGGAAAGGTGTTAAATGGTTAAAATTGAACTACAGAACAACTATACTCCAGCATTTATGCATCACCCCAAAACAATGACTGTGTTGGAGATGGCCACAAGACACTGTTTGGAAGATGGTGTTATCTAAACATAAATGCTAAGCTCTATGACATAGAAGGGCAGGGGCCCCATTCTTTATGATGAGAAGCCAGGCCTTTCATGTGTATTTTTCAGAGGGATCTGGGTCTGAAAAGGGATGGCATTAAGGCCAGTGGACGCTTGCACCCTACCCCATCCAGTTACCTACATTTAGCACAGAGCTCAGTTGTCTATTGTTTTCTCCATCTATAATGAGCTCAGGGACATGGCTCAGCTTGGATGATTATCACAGCCTGAGGTGTATGGACAGAGGGGTCACTGAACAGGGTGGTGGTGAACTCGAAAACACATGGGTTGTAAACATAAATGGAGAAACTAGTGAATTGAGGTGCACTAAGAGACAGGGAAACTGAAAGCAGCTAGAATGACTACAGCACTAAACTGGACACCACTGACTAAGGATACCCAGCAGGAAAGATGGGGCCATATTCAGCAATCACATACAAAAATGTGAGTACAAACAAAATAAATCTTAGTAGTGACTATCCACTCCCCACCCCCTTGTCTGGTAGATTCCAATAATGCACACACAGAAAGAAATCACAAATTCACATATATAGAGAAACTGGGGGCCGGGGGTTTGTTTCTCTTTTTCTTCATTTTTGGTACCATTGAGTTTTTACTTCTTTTTTTTTTTCTGTTTTTATTCTATTTTCTATTCTTTCTTTTTTTGTCTTTTTATGTTTGTCTTCACCTGTTACTGATATACTCCCTAAATATTTACTTCCTAATAGAATTTTTATCTCAGTTTTCTCTCCTCTTTTTATCTTCATTTTCCTTGTTTTTTCAAATTTTGCTTCTTCCCTTTTCCTTTATTCACTCTTTCCATTTTTAGGAGTATTACTATTTTTTGAAAATAACTTTATTATCAAACACACACACACACATACAAAAATTAAAACCATTCAAACAAGAACAATGCAAGGAGGAAAAAAACTACAATAATATTAAAATACAGTACAACTCAACCAAAACAAAACTGAAAAGCACTTAGATATTTTTCCATATAACTTAAAAAAGCATCTCAAGCACCAACAAGACACCAGAGGATGTGATTTGTTTCAGAAAGTTCCCCAAAACCAACATTGAACAAATAATGATCCGGAAAAAAACTCCAGTTAGTTAGCAGACTCCACATAAGCCAAACTTCTCCTTAATTTAAATTTCGATACAGCCATATGACACGCGATGGAAACACAATCCGAGAAATACGTTATTAGCCAATTTCATCCGTGTGTAACCTTATTTACACTTTCATTTTTTCACACTAGAGAAACTATTCGGTATTTGCACGTGTGTCCTATTTATTTCACTTAAGAGGATGGCCTCAATATGCATCCATTTAGCTGTAAATGTCTCTAGTTTCTCCTTATTTATGGCTGAGTAGTACACCATTTTATAGAAAAAAACACATCTTCTTTATCCAGTTTCCAGTTGATGGGTACTTAGGCTGTTTCTGAGCTTTTGCTATTACAAACTGTGCCGCTATAAACATGGGTGTACATATATCGCTGTGGTAAGATTCTTTTAATTCTTTTGTGAAGATACCCAGCAGGGGGATAGCTGGGTCGAATGGGACCTCTAGCCCTAGTTCTTTGAGGTATCTCCATATTAATTTCCACAGTGGTTGCACCAATCTGCACTCCCACCAACAATGGAGAAGGGTTCCTTTCTCCCCACACCCCTGCCAGCATTTGTTATTAGATGATTTCTTAATAGCAGCCATTCTTTCTGGGATCAGGTGGAATCTCAGTATTGTTTTCATCTGCATCTCTTGAATAACCAGTGATGCTGAACATTTTTCATATATTTATTTGCTACTTTTACTTCTTTGTCTGAGAAATGTCTGTTTATTTCAGTTGCCCATTTTTGAATTGGGTCTTTGAATTTGGGTGGTCTGATTTTTTTTCAGTTCTTTTTATATTCTAGACAGTAGTCCTTTGTCAAAGGTACAGTTGCTGAAAATGTTTTCCCACATTTTAGGTTGTCTCTTGGCTGTGTTGGTGGTTTCTCTTGCAGTGTAGAAGCTTTTTAATAAGATAAGATCCCACTTGTTGATTCTTTGTGCAAGTTCCCATGCCACTGAGGTTTTGTTCATAAAATCTTTTCCTATACCAATATCTTCAAGAGTTCTACCTAACTTATCTTCCAGCAAATTTGGTATTTCTGTGCTAATATTTAAATCTTTAATCCACTTTGATCTTAATTTAGTGCATGGTGATCGGCAAGGGTCAAGTTTTAATCTTTGGCAGGTTGAAATCCAGTTTTTTCAACACCATTTATTTAATAGGCTATCTTTCCTCCAATGAGGGTGGTTGGGTCCCTTGTCCAAGATGAGGTGGCTGAGCATATCTGGAGTTGTTTCTGTATCTTCTAATCTATTCCACTGATCCGCAGGTCTGTTTTTGTGCCAATACCATGCTCTTTTTATCACAGTAGCTTTGTAGTATAATTTCAAGTTGGGGATTGTAATACCTCCAGCCCTGTCTCTGTTGCCTAAAATTTATTTTGCTATTCTAGGTCTCTTCTGGTTCCAAATGAATTTTTGGATTGTTTTCTCTAGTTCTGTGAAATATATTGTTGGAATTTCAATTGGGATTGCATTAAACCTATATAATAATTTTGGAAGTATGGCCATTTTCACTATATTGGTTCTTCCTACCCAGGAGCAAGGGGTGTCTTTCCATTTTCTTATATCATCCTCAATCTCCTTTTTCAAAGTTCTATAGTTTTCAATGCAGAGGTCTTTTACTTCCTTTGTTAGATTGACTCCTAGGTATTTCATTTTTTGGATGCTATTTTAAAAGGAATTGTTTCCCTAATTTCTCTCTCAGTGAGTCTATTATTTGTGTATAAAAAGGCTATTGTTTTTTGAGTGTTGACCTTATATCTAGCTACTCTACTGAATCTATCAATTAAGTCTACAAGTCTTTCGGCAGAGTGTTTTGCGTCTTCTATGTAAAGTATCATATCATCAGCAAATAATGACAGTTTAACTTCTTCCCTTCCTATTTTTATTCCTTTTATTTCTTTCTCTTTTCTAATTGCTGTGGCTAATGTTTCAAGAACAGTATTAAACAGTAGTGGTGATAGTGGGCATCCTTGTCTTGTTCCTGATTTTAGTTTGAAAGTTTTGAGTTTTTGACCATTTAGTATGATGTTGGCTGTTGGTTTTAGAGTAGTGTTACTATTAAACTTCATTAATCTTTAAATATTTTATTGACTCAAAGCTATTATTGCTGAATTTATTTTTATTGTTAATAGTGGTATATTTGTTACATTTAGTAGATATTTACAGTATGTTAATATTTTTCTTTGTGTCTATATTATATGTCTTCTTTTTTAAATGTGGTACAGTGGTAGCTTTGTTAATTCTTAAGGCATATCAATATTCAGCTTGTCATTGACTCTATTATTGTTGCTGATGCCAGAGTGGCATAGTTGTTGGTATTAATTGATCTTGTAAGTGATACCAATATTTGCTTTTTCTCTGAACAACAATACTGCTGTTCATTCATGGAGAACTGTGTGCTGGGCCAAATACTGCACTTTCCCAACTCCAAATTAATAAAGTTCAGATGTTGGGACAGAGGCAAATTACTGTATTTAGCCATGCCCAGAGTGTACTACTGGAAAGCAGCCACTAACTAATGATGTATCCATACTTTCAAAAAGTAATTGACATGCAAAACATAAAAATGCAATAAAAACATGAAACAAGGCAAAAGAATGCCTTCAAAACTCCCCAGCTTTCCCGAAGATGATCCAAGGGTCATCAGTGCGGAATAAATCAATAGCAAAATGACTGAAGTATTTGAAACAATAAAACAGAAGACAAAAAAATTCAATGAATTACTCAGCAAGAGCAAGATTGAAGGTGATACACTTAAACAGATAATGGATTTAATAAGGAAATTATCAGTAAACTTACAGAAAACACTAACAAAAAGTCAGTGGACCTAAACAAAATGATACCAATTATGAAAAGTCACTTTAGCAATTAGACACCATGAAAAGGTAGAAAATGGCAATCCAGAAAAAAAAATTCTATTTACAGTATGGGCAGTAGAAGTGACAAATATGAGGGGAGAATTTAAGAAACATAAGTTAGGGCTCATGAAGGTGACTAAATATTTGGTGATACCATAAAAACAACAAGAGAACATTGATCAAACAACTACAAGAAGGTACAAAGTCTGATCTGAGATTAATTGGAGTTAGAAGATAAGAATAGCATAAAATTGTTTACAGCAATAATATAGAAAGTTGTGAAAGTATAGGAAAATAATTTAAAATACAGATTACTGATGTATGGTATATTGAACCTCAAATAGCCATGATCACAAAAAAATTTTACAACACTTTATGGTGAAAATTCAGGAAATGGAACATAAGGAAAGAATCTTAAAAGCTACTAGGTAAAAGCAAGAAATCACCTGTAAAATTATATCCATTAGAATTATAGCATACATCACAAAACAAAAAGTTAATAAAATCCCTTAATAAAAACCAACTTCCAATATAGCTTACTATATCCTGCAAAATTATGAAGAAATGTGAAGAAACATGTTCTTTCCATGTAAAAGAGAACTTAAGAAATCCATGACAACCAATCCAGAAATTCAAAAAAATTCTCAAGAATATCCTATAAAGATGTTATGAAGTCAAGAATGCTGAGAAGTCTAATGGTATGTATACAGCCTGCAGATTGAACAGCTAATCAGAATGGAAAAAAAGGAATCAGAACCATGAAAAATTCAATGGCAGGGGTAAATCAATATTTTTCATTATAACTCCCAATATGAATGGTCTGAACGCCTCAATCAAAAGACACAGATTGGCAGATTGAATAAAAAAACAAAACCCAATGGTATGCTGCATACAAGAAACACATTTAATCCACAAAGAAATCCTTAGAGTAAAAATTAAAGGATAGAAAACTATTCCATACAACATGCATCTAAAAACCAGCAGCAGTAGCTATCCTATTCACAGATAAAATGGATTTCAAGCCAAACTGATAAGAAGAGGCAAAAAGTTGACAACATATTGGTTAAAGGAACAGTTCCACAGGAAGAGATAACAATAATAAATATATATACAAAACATTAACACATTCTAATTCATAAAACAAATATCACTGGCTACAAAAAGTCAGAATAACATCAAAACAATTATAGTGGAGGACCTCAATATCCCACTATTACAAGTAGATCCACTACACAAAAAAATCAACAAAGAAATATCAGAGTTGAACCACACCTTCAAATAAATGGACTAAATAAACTAAATAAACAGAACTTTCCACTCAAAAAACCCAAAAGAATATACTTTTTTCTCAGCAGCATAGGGAACTTTTTCCAAAAGAGACCATATACTAGCTGATAAAGCATGTTAAAATAAATATAAAGAATTATAATTATCTCATCCATATTATCAGATTGTAGTGCAATAAAAGTAGAAATCAATGACAAAATAAATCACAGTATGTATGCGAACACAAGGAGATTAAATAATACACTCTTGAAAAATCAATAGATCACAGAAGAAATCAACAAGAAATTATATGGTTCCTAGAAACAAACAATAATGCCAGTACAACATACCAGAAACTATGAGACACAATGAAAGCAGCCCTGAGAAGCCAGTTTTTAGCTGCGAATGCTCCTATAAGAAAAATATAACAAGCTTAAATAAGTAACCTAGTGATTCACGTCAAAGTCATAGAAAAACAAGAAAATCTTTATCCAAATCAAACTACCCTTATGGATGACACAATCTTGTGCATAGAAGACCTAAAAAAAATTTCACTAAGAGATTCCCGTAACTTATAAATACATTCAACAAAATGTCAGGATATAAAATCAACACACAAAGTCAATAGTGTTCTTGTACACCAATAGGGAATCTGCTGAGAACAAATATTTAAAAAATACTCATTTTTGATAGCTTCAAAAAAACCCTAAATACTTATAAATTCATCTAACCAAGGGAATATTTTTAGGATTCTGCCAAAGTTTTATCTCTTACTAAACTGGTTACAATTCCATTTCTTCTCTTCAGTGATAATGTGATATAGAAAAACATCTAATACTTTTTCAAGTTTCTTATTGGTTATGTACTATGGACATATTACCCTACCATTCAAATCTCATGCATATTTTCATATTGGGTCATTTCTCACTCCATTTACTTCATGCAGTATGATCTCCCATTTTTAGAAGCAGTTGATGAGAATGAAGCTTGGAGTTGGTTTTGGAGAACATATACTGTGCATCTTTCTAGAACAATATATTAAATATGCTTTGTGCAATGAATCTGTTCCCTTCTTTATAGACATAATAACAGAAGACAAACATCACCACACTCTGGTATGACTCAAATATGCTTTCCCAAGGAAATTCAACAAGGCTACGAAAAAGCTCTTCTGTGAGAAAGTTGAATGAGCTGAGCAGGTAACAAAGAGTTAAGGTCTTGAGTTTGGGCCTAGGGAAGAAGCTTTTGGTAAACACCACTAATTGTCAATTCTTCAGTCCTTGCATAATTCTGGAGGATATTAAGCCCTTCACTTAGGCATAAGAAAATCCAGAGACACTTGAAGACCAGTAGGAAACTACAGAGAATGAACCTGGACATGGAGAGATCTAGCTGGTGATGGAGACAGATTGTGAGTTGTAGCTGCAGCATTCAGTGCAGATATTAAAAAAAAATAGTCATGAAGTCAATCTTGAAGAGAAAGGAACTTAGCAGCACACTACATATTTATTCTCATTCTAAATGTAGTTTCTTTCTCTCAGAACTTCAGTTTGGCCTAGTCAGAAACTCAACTAGCTGGCTTGAGATGCAAATCCAGGTAATGGTTCCCAGTCAAAACAGCTAAACCCCTGTTAGCAAATGAGCTTGAGTATCTAAACTGTTAATGAGGAATAATTAATATAAATTCTAGCTATTTAATTATTATGGTAAATAACGATTAACTACTTATGAATATTAATTTGATAATAAGAAGTATGGCTATTTTGTTTTTTTTGGTGGTTTGCCATTTTCTCTCTTTTTTTTTCTGGAACTCAGTTTGAAAAATGACAGAACCTAAAGAAGCCACAGAGATCTCCGCACCAGGGAGCAACTGGTCACTTTTTTTGGTTCCTTTATCAAAATGATGACCTCTAGCAATCTTAGATTGGATCACCAGAAATACTGAAATCTAAAAGTCGATAACTGACATTGACACTGGGCAAAGCATATATAGTTTTATAGACAATAATAATTTTCCTTATTTCCAGTTTTTTAAAACTTCTGCGAAATCCATCAGAGACAATGAAAAATAGAGATAGAGAACTATCATAGACAGATGTCTAATAATTTTTGTGTCTCTCTAGTTCTTTCACATTCTTTATGATAACATAAAAATTGCACATGCAACCCCATCAAATGTTGTGCTTTCATCAATTTCCCAGTTTCTTTTATATTCTCCTCATCCACCTGCCCACCCAACCCTCTACTTTGTTACCTGCCTGGTATGGGATGGGCTTATTCATAAGAGCCTACAGTGGCTCAAAAATGATGAAATGTGAGCAAATTCAAGGCTTGAATTGTGTCTGGTGTGGGCTGTTATGTTAGTGCCACAGATAATATTATGTTCCAGAAGTTTTTATCTTTTATGCTCATTAGTGGTGATTGATTATGTTTCAAGTGTTTCAAAATATTTGTTGACAAATTTCTAGGCCTCACCTCATTACCATTGTAAATGTGGAGGAGAGTCAGAAAAAACTACAGCAATGATTTTCAGTCTGCTTGAGGGATTAACCACAGGGATTAAGAGCTTGTGCTTCTGGCTTTCGAATCACAGTCCTATTTCGTATACTCTGAGTGATCTTGAATATGTTTCTTGGGCAATTTTGTTACAGTTTCCTCATTATTAAAATGGGCATAATATCAGTAGTGTTTGCTACATGAGGTTATGAAAATGAAATTAACTGTATATATAAATTACTTAGAAATTTTCTAACTCATAGTAGATCATTAATATTATTAGCTATAATTGAAATTATTCCTGATAAATGTAGGAGTCTAGAAATGAATTTCATGAGCTAGAGAAACATTCATGATTAGATGATTATTAGTTCAAATTTTAAAATTATTCCACATTCACAAAATCATAAAGAATGTCTGACAATAGGATGGCCTGAACTAATATGTACTTTTTTCTTCCATTGAAAAAGTATGAAAATACTTGAAAACAAGCAAAACAAAATGTATTTTAAGCATTTAATGGAACTGGAAAAAATAAAAATACTTAAGAATATAGAAAACAAGTTATTTAATACTAGCCCAGCAAGGAGGACAATTTTTTTTTTTTTTAGGGAGGGCAATTTTGCCATGGGTACTATTAGATACAGCACTGTGGGTTCTAACTGTTAGAACACAGGACTTCCTATCCATCAGGAAAAGAAGGGGTAGCCCACTTGGATAATTTCCAAAAAGGGATGAGAAGCTGGAGCAGAGACACTGCAGACCAATGTAGTCTACACAGTCTCTGTTGCTGAAAGGAGAACAGGAGGACTCTGTCACAGTGTGAGATGCTAGAATACATTCTGAAACTTTAAATGTGTGGAGGAAATCGTATGGAAGTGCTTAAAAATCCAGATCAGTATCCTCGGCAGTCTGAATTCACATCCTCCATACCATACTGGAGTCCTAACATCTGAGATTAATATTTAAATATTTTTATGCTTTTATTCTCAAAATAATCACTTAAAACCAATATATAAGTTACTTCCTTATGAAAGTATGTGATCTTTCATGAGAAACAAAAATATTTTGAAGAAGGAAATTAAAATAAAAATTACAAACACATCTTCCTTAGGAAAAAAATGTATAAATTAATATCTCAAGAATTTGATATGAGAAAAATCTGTGAATGATTATAAAATAAGTATAATAAAATGAACAGTGGTGCAGTATAAAGCATAAGAAATAGATCTTTTAAAACAAAAAACTGAAAAAAATCAAATTTAGCTCTCAAATAAAAAATCATAAATTATTAAAACCAATACACAGAAATGTGAAAATGTATAATGTTCAAAATTATAAAAATATTGAAATTTAAATCTGTCAGTATTAAGATATTATGTTTTATTATGTACATTTGTTTAATGTTAAGTTCTACTCATAGATAAAAGTATTTAGTGTATTTCTGTATTTCATAGAGATTTTTAAATAAAATTATAACATTAAAGTAGTATCTATGCTATGAAACTTTTATTTATCAGTAATTGATATTGAGTATCTTCTGACGTTTGCTTCTGCAACTGTTGCTCATTTATTTCAAAACTGTGCACAATTATTTGAAATTTTTTCTATTTATAAGCTGGTTCTCCTAGATACAAGCTAAAAGATAGATTGCACATCATTTTTGTGCAAGTGTGCTTTGCTAAAAACTAAAGTACTAGAAGAACAATTAATTTGTCAGAACAAGTGCACTTGCGAATTTTTGATAAATACAAATTGCCTTCTAAAACAACAACAAAAGCACACATTCTGTAGCCTCATTCCTATTTAAATTAACTGGACTCTACATGAGATTTTGTTTCAAAAAATTATAAAATATAAAGTATCCTTCATCCCAGAATTATTTGAGTACATACTAAATTAAATGAACATAAGAGCTCTTCCAACTCAAGCCAGCTTAATGATAGCTGAAGGACTGAGCCAGAAATCCTCCCTTTTCACTGCAGTATTATAGAATATCTGTGCCTTAAGAACCCCAAAGAAAGCTCTCTCAAATGTGCCTTTAAGCATCTACCCATTATTCTGTCAGCCTCATGTCCTTGAGCTTTCTACCACTTCATGTGCTCTGTGCAGATCAGTAAACTTCCATGGGCCCAATTTCCCCCCTAAACCACCAACACTCTTTGAGTCCTGCATTAGAATTTGCTTTTCCAGATTCAGAGACTCCTGCTTGGCCTTCGTGGGTGGCTTCAAACTGGCTAACACCAGCTAGCATCCCTCTTCGCAGAAGCTCACCAGAGGGTAATTCAGGAACCAATAAAGGATGGCAAATCACTTTATGGAAATTAGCGTTTAATTAATCATTGGCAATTTGACTGCAATCCAGCAGGTGTCCTGATTGGATGAGGATGGCTTAATAAATGGGCTTTTTTTCTTCCTCTCTGCAGACACATTCAACACTTCCCTCCCTAAATTCATCTGCAATTATCCACCTTGGACCTGTCCCCAAAAAGAAACAGTCATTCTCCTCCAGGACGAATAGTCTCAGTAAAGATGTCCTATATTCATTCATTCATTCATTGAAAGACTCTCAGCTTTGCTGGTGAATCATTTATGGAAGAAACAGGAAAAATGACTAACTGAAAAGAAAACAAAAATAAAACAGTCTAATACAAGGTCACATTTTAATTGTTGTTTCTCCACCCATTTCCTGGAAGACAGGCAATGTGTATTATGAGGCAAAATTTTTTTGAAGGAACTGAACTGAGTGTGTATACCAGTTATTGGTTGTTTGGCTCTGGCAAATCAATTAACCTTCTAAATCAATTTCTTCATATGCAAATATTAGGATATTAAAATTTTGACCATTGAGTGAAAGTATGATTTGTGTGACTAGAAAGCTGTTTTATGTATAAGTGACTTCAATGTGATCATTATGCAGAGAGAGAAATCTCCAACTATCTGGTGCCTGAAAGCATTTGACAGCTTAAGAACTTTCCACAGGCTTATTCGACCTGGGTTGGCCGAATCTCATTCATGATTACTCCGTAGTGAAGCACAAAGTGTGAATAGAGAAACAAAAATACAGAATTTGAGAAAAGTGAAAGGCCATGCCAATTCCCATTGGAAAGAAAAACAGAGGGACATGTTCTGTTTATGAGGCACATGCACCTACATATCCCACATGAGGAATGAGAATTGGACCTGAGGTACTTGTTTTCCTGTGCTTCCCATACATGGAACCCATGCAATGTGTTCCTTTTTCCACAGTTAGGAGGAGGAGAATGGAGGAAGGGAAAGAAGGGGAAGGAAGAGAGTGAGAAAGCGAGACCATGAGAAAGAAACAAGAAGAGAGAAATAAAGAAATCATGATAAAGTTAGAGAAAAGGAGGCAGCAAGCAAGAAAGTAAAAAAAAAAAAAAAAAAGCCAAAGAGAAAATAAAATGCTGGATAAAATAAGAAAAAGATGTAAAAGACCTAGACACACACCTAAAGAGAGGAAGAGAAACAATGGAAGGAAGAAGACAGACAGGGATGGGTGGGGGGAGAAAATTCACAAGATAGACCAAATCAAAGGAAAATAGAATCATTTAGATTCTTGGAACTGATGGTAAGTGCTAGAGTAAAGGGTCAAGGAAAATAAAACGGAGTCAAAGTCAACATTAAATTAAATTGGAAAGCTTGGGAAGAAATCATGGAAAAATTAAATCTAATGGAATAAAAAGAGGAGATGTGGAGGGAGGGGGAGGCAGACAGGTGTGGACTGGGACAGAGGGCGATGAGGCATTGAAGGGAAAAAACCAGCCGTTATAGATATGAACTTAAAAACAAGGCAAAAGTAACACCTGAGGACTCTGTTTATATCGGGATCTGAGATCACAGAAGCAGCATAAAGAGAAAGTAAGTCAAATACAGTGTCTGGGTGCTTGAGGAGATCATAGCATGCATTTAGCTATAGTGCAGGGTTAGAAGAAAAGAGATCGGGATTCTGACATTCTGACACTAGTCCTCTCATGCATGAACATGTGACATCAGCAAGTTGAGTAATTATTTGAGACTGATTTATCTATGAACTGTGAGGGAATGCCTAGCTAAACTGTGAGGTCCCTACTAACTCAGATGGTTATGGAATTTCAGAGCTGAGGCAGAGGACACAAGATGTGTGAAAATTTACTTGTAGACAACATGATAAACTGAGCTCTAACAAGAACTCCTCTGCCTAGAAAACTCTGAACATAACCTTGAAGTTGACACTAGGATAGAAGTAAACAAGTTAGACTCTATTTTGTTCTATTCTGGAAACTTGTGTGATATTGACAGGCCCTTGACTAGTCTACCCTCTGTTTTCTAATGCAGGCAATGCTCATGTATTGTTCTATTTAAGTTTGGGGAGAAGGGAGGTAGAAGGATTACACAAAATCCTACATAGCCTATTCAAATTCTTGAGGGGCAAGGAGCCAAAGGAGAGGTCAGGGGGAAACTGAGGAGATCCAGGGGAGTGCCACGCTCTGCCTGAAGGGAATGGTGACTACTTGGCTTCAACCAATTATTCCTAATATATACTCACGTAAGAGTCAAGGATTAGTGGGTATTTTGATGTTTTCAAGAGAAGCTAAAATTATTTTTTGGAAGAAAAACATTTATTGGTACATTTTAGATATACATAATAATAAAATTCATCTTAGGCAATTTCTTCCTGTGCATGTTATATCTTGCTTCTTTTTTTCTCACTCTCCCTTCTCTTCAACTCTGTTTCTCTCTTTATTTACAAAGGCTTTGTTTCCAGAATTCTTGACTTACATGCAAAATGCAGAGACCAAGAAGACTACAAGAGTTTCAGCTCCCCAAAATATATATACGTATGTATTCATGCTCTTAATAACGCCATTTGTAGTAGCTAAATTATGCAAGTTCCCCATAAATTATGAAAGTGACCAACAATAGATGAGTGGATAAAGAAAATGTGATATATATACACAAAGGAGTACTACTCACTCAAAAAGAAAGATAAGTTTGAATCATTTGTAGGAAAATGGATGAACTTTGAGTCAATAATGCTAAGTGAAATAAATCAGACACAGGTTAAATATCACATGATTTTTCTTATATGAGAAATTCAAAGTATAAATAATTTAAGGAACAAAATATAAGAAAGGAGTTACAAAACAGGAAAATAGACTTTTGGAGATGAGAGGGTGGTCTGAGGAAGGGAGAAAGGGGCTAGGGAGAGTGGGTAAAGGGAAGTACAAAAGATAAGGATGTGAAGTGCATATCAAATGGTACCGCACAATGAATGGATTTATTATATATCACAAGTATATACTAATAATAAATGAAAGGAGCCAACAATTTGCAGCTGCAACATGTGGAATAAATGTTCTTCTAAAATATTTATCCTTTATGCTGTTTCTATGATTCTAAAGCTCAAGGAATGTGTAGTACTTAGATATGAAATAAAAATCAAGAGTAAATGATACAGAGTGGATTAGGGAACATATTTAGACCATCCTCCCTTCTCCCATTGCTTTTGCTCCTGTGTTTGATTGATTTAATTCTCCAAATTTCAGTCTGAATTGACTGGAGAGGATGACACTTTCAGGCCGTTCATGTTTCCTCATATTCTATCCCCTTTCCTTTCTCTCATAGCCTGTCCCCACTTCATTTCCATGCCAGCCCTGCTTCTCATTTCTGATTGTTCTTCATCTCTTTGCTGCCTCCATCACTAGCTTTGCTCATGATGCAGAGCCCTGGGGTAGCACTAGCCCTTGTATCTGAAGGCAAGTCTGCTATATGGGAAGTTAAAAATATTTCTGCAGCAGGATATTTAATCATTTGAATTCTTGATAGGAATAGTTCTTTTTATGTCTTCCAGCAATAAATCCAGGCTCTATCTAATCGCTAATCTCAGAGAGAAGAGAATTTACCAGCTGAGGATGTGACTAGAAGTGAAACCCACAGAGAAAGGAATGAAAAAGAGACCATTTTATTTGTGTGTGCATAGCACAGCGACGAGGGATCATGAGCAATGGAGAAAGGAGCTGCACTGGTCAGTCCATCCTCATCAGTCAGTGAAACCTCCTAGCATGTTTCAGCACTTTTCCTTTTTTAAAAGTTATCTTATTTTTGACTGTATGTCATTTCTACTTTACCTCTTAGAAACCCTTTGATTATTTCCCTCTCTTGCTTATGTAGACATCCTTCAACATGTTTCTTGATTTTCTCACTTTTTCTATTCCCTGCTTCTCTTGCAAAATGTCTTTTTTTGTTGTCTTGCTTGGCTTTTCTGTTTTATTGGAGTGCTGCAGATCAAAACCCTAAGGCCTCCTGCATGCTAGGCAAGCACTCCACCTCTGAGTTCTTCCAAAGTCTGTCTTTGTTCTCCCCACCTCATATCACAGTATTCTACAAGTATGTGGAGCCAGAACAGTGCTATGTCTCAGTCATCAGCCAGATCTGGGTGTTTACTGCATGTCTGGCATATAGTGAGTATTCAGTAGTCCACCTAAGCTTGTCTCCCCCCCCCCCCAATGCACACCACACAGTAGATGCACTGTTGTTTTTTCTCATGTCATTCTCTCTGGTTGAGGTTAAAGCTTACAAGTCACATGACACTTCCAGTAAAATGTTTTATTTAGGATATATGGCTCACCTTTACTAAGTTCCTTGAGGGTAGAAGACAAGGCCTGTATTTCCTCTACTGCATCAGAATTTTCAGACCTTAATTCATACTAGACACTCAGTTTCATGTCAAATTTCCTTGGGAGTAAAACAACAGAAATTCAAACATAAGTTGTTAATCTCTCATCATCTATGTAAACTTGGCTAAACTCTTTGAACTCTCTGAGCTCAATTTTCTCATCTCTAACATGGAAAACTAGATTGCGTGTATGTATATATGTGTGTGTGGCAGGAATCGAACTCAGGGCCTTACAATTGCCAGTCAGGCATTGTGCTGCTGAGCTACATCCCCTGCTGGATCATTTTAAACATGTATTTGTGTCTTGAGATTTTATAATGTAGTTGGAATATTTTTTATCTAAACTTCAAAAGATTCCTCTTAATAAAAGCAGCAAAAACATCTGGAACTTCTCCATTGACCAAGAATACCTGCAACATAGGACAAGGAGAAGAGAGCACAAGTTTAAATGAAATACAATAGAAAGTTTAGCAAAGCTTCAGCAACCTTTTCTGTGGATTTCTTATTGAGAAGAAATACTCACTATCCAGAAGGTCAGTTGCAAATATGGAAGTATGGAGGAGCCAAAGGGAAACCAGAATCCACGTGTGTGGCCTCTCTTCAAGTCATGTTCCTTTTCTAGGCTCCGTAATTCTCACATGCAAAGTGGAAGCTTAAAATAACCCTCACAGTTTTGTCTGGGATCTGACATACTAGGACTAGACAACAGCTGCTTAAAATTAGATAGTACTAGTCCAATTTGGAGAGGAATTAAAATCAAATTCCATTGGCTTGTGCCTCATAAATTAAACCATGTTGAAAAAGAGATGGAAGGGGGTGAGAGGGAGGAAAGGGGATGAAAAAAGAATTAAAATGTGTTATGCACATGTACTAACTCTCTGTGAGGAATGTGATAATTATGTACTGCAAACATATACTAATAAAAATTAAAATTAATAAAAAAGAAAAGGAGGCTGTGGACTGGGGTTTCAGCTTATTCCGCTCAGCACTGCAGGGCACACTCTCATCTCAACCTTCCCTGTAACTGTGTAAAACTCTGCCTTTCGTATAAGGTACTGAATTCTGTTTATCTTCTTTTATCTCTTCTGTCTTCTCCAAAAAACTCCCATTTTCTTTTTATCTTCTCAAAGATATAAAGACAAAGAAATACAGTTATAAATATATGACAAGGTTTATTTTGTAGTTGTAATTTAGCTGTGGCCTTAATTAGGGTGAACAATTTATAACAAAGTTTAAAATTTTTAAAAAATTTCTGCCTCCTATGTAGTGCCATACATACCCGCATGACCTGACAATTCCACACGTTGGTATATCCCCAGCATAAATGGGCCCACAGGTTTTCTAAAAGACATCACTCAAAATTTCATAATGACACTACCTGTGGCAGCAAGAATTCAGAAACCCTGGAAATGAGTGAATAGTAAATAGCTTGTTATGACAGGATGGATGATAACATTCATAAGGAGAGTTAATAAAAATTGACAATTACACCACTTTGATTTCTAAGCACTGTAGGACTACATGACATTGTACTCTAGCTTTTGAATCCTGTATCATCTTCCCATAGTAATGCATAACTCAGCAGATTCTGTGGGGAATTGATTCCCTCATGCTTCCCCACCATAAGGCCAGAGAAATTACCACTGTGCCCTTTCACTTCGAAGAGTCTCTCTGTCCCTTGCAAAACCTCTCACCAGGCTCTTCCCTGACACATAACACATCCTCATAGAAAAGAGCACACATTCCACTTAGATAGGCAGGATTCTGTTGTCTCTGGACATTAATTCTTCTAACAACTAAGCTTCCACACATTTTGCATCACTTTTTATAAATACATTACTTTGTGATTTAGGTTCCTTCCACTCCCAGTATTCCAACAGGAGAAATAATTTGCTGCTACCTTCTAATTCTTAGCCATAAGTGAAAAATCTGCTCAAGTTTGATTCTTAATTCTTCTACATATGAGCTCTGCAAAATTAAGGCAAAATCTATGAACCTCTCTTTGTTATCTTAAGAATCATGATGACAGGACAAAATGTCTCAGTGAAGACCAGGACACATCCTATCCCAGACTCTCTAGGAACTGGAGTCAAGGCACCTAGGAAACAACTTAGTGAACAGAAAAGGAGGACTCTGATAATCAAGAAATTTTGAACTAGAAACCTAGAAGTCATAGAGAAACTGAGGAAACTGAAGACAATGCAGAGAAAAGAAGGAAGCAGTATGGATTGCTAATCCCAGCTCCTGGGGGAGGGGAAACTCTCTCCACAAGTACATGGTGAACCTGAAAAGTTCTGTCCAGGGGACAGAAAAGAACACACCAGCAACCCTAACCCCAAGAAAAAATATACTCCAAACATGGAATAGGACAGTGTTTTGCTCTTGACTCCGTTTGCATGGCTGGTTAAAATTGGAAATATCTGTTCCAATCCCTGCCATATTTGAGAGTGATTAACCAGGAGTCATTTTAGAAAAGGATTAATCATTTAATATTGAGGGTCTCTGGGAATCAGAAAGCACAAAACTACACTTCCGGGTTTCTGGGACCACCCTATCACTGTGACTGGGTGGGAGACAGCCACTGGAAGTAGTGCAGGAGAAGGCATGACCCTCTGAGAAGCTTGTCCAATGGCAAGCTCAAGCTGGGAAGGACACAATGGTCTTGCCCTTTGTAGTGGGAAGCCAGGATGGTCACATGTGATATTCTGAAGGGGCTAGGTCTGAACACTGGCATTAATTCCAAAAGACTGGTTGATACCCCTACTGCCTTCACAGCCTATGTCTAACGCAGAGCTTGGTAGTCTTTGCTTTTCCATAGCCAATATCTTATGTCATAAAAAATGCCTAAATAAACACAAAATAATTGAAATAATTCTACTGGATTATACTTGAATAGTCTTTAGCCAAACTTACCAGAAAAAGGAAAGAAAAACCATATCAACACAATTAGAAATGACAAGATGAAATTACAAACAATACTGCAGACATTTAGAGAATTAAAAGACTCTCCTTTAAAAATTTCTCTCCCAAAACTTGGAGAACCCAGGAGGAAGAAATTCTTAGATACATACAAATTACCAAATTTGAAGAAGATATGAAAACTGAACAGACTCTTAACAAGCAACAAACAGAAACAGCAGTAAAATCTCTGCCAACAAAGAAAATCTGAGGACCCAAAGGACTCACCATAGAGTTCTACCAGAATTCCAGGGAAGATCTAGTGCAAGCACTATTCAAACTTTTCAGTAAAATTGAAAAAGGAGGACCAATGCCAAACCCATTCCTGGAAGCTAGCATTATCTTGCTACAAAAACCGATCAAGACTTAAGAAAAAAAAAAGAAAAGATAACTACAGGCCAATCTCCTTAATGACCATAGAAGCAAAAATCTTTACTAAGATACTGGCAAACAGAATGCAAAATTAATTAAAAAGATCTTACATAAGACCAAGGAGGTTTCATCTCAGGAATACAAGTATGGTTCAATATATGTAAATCAATAAACATAATACATCACAGAAAGAGAAACAAAGACAAAAATTACATGATCATCTCCACAGACACATCACCTCTTTCCATCCCTTGATCCCCTTCCCACTTGAAAAAGATCTGTCTCCCTACTTTTTATTTTCTATCTTTTATATTGCTCTTTATTTTGCCTTTTAACAAATGCTTCAGAGAAAACCAGTTATTTATCTGCAGAAGAAGGAATCGGAACCAACATCTCTTACCTGTACTAAAATAAAAATGGATCAAAGATGTAGATATTCAAACAGAAATGCTCACTCTGCTGGTAGTTGGTAACTACAGGCAAGGACATTCTGAACAGAGACCCAGTTTCACAAAAAATAACAAGGATCAACTATTGGGGAATGGGGCCGAGTGGTTGCAGCCTGACTGGGACCTGCTTCCTCTGGCTTGCTCCACCAGCTTGCGACCAGGAAAGGCTTGGGAGCAAGACAGGGTGAGGAGGACCCTCTTGGGAGTGCCCACCAGCCCCAGCTTGGCTGTGTGGCTCCTTCCAACAACAGCCGTCCCCCGCCACCGCCTCCAGCCTGCTGGCCATGCAGCTACTTGGTTCCACACTGCAGAGGCACAGGGGGACATAAAAGCCATTGTCCTGAGATGCAGAAGTATACAACACAGACAGGGCCTCTCTCAGGCTCCATGATGAAAACAAGCCCACTGGAAAAGTGAAGAGAATCTCTGCAATAAAGGCACACCAGACCACCGTGCTTGGTAAGTTGGAGGGATAATCAGCTCCCATTGGAACCCGGACTTTCTTCAGGGGAAAGGCAGCTGAAACCTACAATAGAACCTTGCAGACCGCAACCCTGCAGGTGGACAGGGAGCTCAACTTGGGCTTTGCAGCAAGAAATCTGCCTGAATCTCATGGGTCTGGGACTAGCTTACTGTGACTCACTGACTTATAACCTCACATTGCTACTCATGTTGTCTTTTGTGACAGCAGAGACATAGCCTGAAGGAGGCCCTTCATTTTTAAAGGTGATAAATTAATAACTACCACAAATTGTCATTCTCTAATGATGTATTTGATGTTATGGTGTTGCTGATTGTATCACATGGGCTAAGGTGTTATGAATGATCTAATCAGTTGTCCATCCTGGTACAATGAAAATGAGATACCCTCAGAGCTATTAGAGACTCAAAACCTAAAGACTGGCTATATCTGGAAGACACCTCTGAGAAGCAATCATTCCATAAGGGTTCTAAATATATCAACAAAGATACTTACAATAAAAACTTCAAAATATCAACCCAGGAACTAAACCAAGGACAGTACCAAAAACAAAAATGAGAAGACATTTAAGCAAGTCACAGACTCAGAGTTGCATCACCCAAAAGGCAAATTCTGGGGGACATGAGGTGCAAAAGTCCCATAACCAACCAACTGGACACCCTGAACTGATAGCACAGGAAGTAACAAAACAGATGAATGAGGCTCTAGAAAAATTCAAAGCAGATATAATCTCCCAGATAACTACAGACATGGTGAGAAGAGTGAAAGACATGATTAGAGGTTCCATAACAGAAACTGATAAAAAAAAAAATAGATGAGCTCAGAATCATGCTGGAAGCCATGAATGCCCAGCATAAGAAAGAAATAGAAACCATGATCACCCAACATAAGAAAGAAATGGAATCCATGAAACAGATTCAAACGGATATTCAGGAGATTAAAAACTCAATTGAAAGCATGGAGAGTAGATTAAGAGAATCTGAGGACAGAATATCAGATATAAAATACAGGATTATGGTGAAGGACCGTGAACACAGAGATTTCTAAAAAATAGTAAGGGGCCATGAGAAATCAATCCAGCAAATGCTAGATGATACACAAAAGAATAACATAAGACCAATAGGAGTCCACGAAAAAACAGGAGAAAGTGCAATTGACATAAAAAAAAAAAACTGTTCACAGAAGTAATAGTAGAAAACTTCCCAGACAGAGGTGGAGAATTGGATACACAGATAAGTGAGGCATATAGAACTCCAGCTAGCCATGATAAAAAAAATCTACACCTAGACATATAATAGTCAAGATCACAGAAACTCAAAAGAAGAACAAAATCCTACAGGCAGTTAAAGAAAAGAAACAAATCACCTATAAAGGAAAGCCCATCAGAATCATGGCAGACTTCTCAACACAAACCCTCAACTCAAGGAGAGACTGGAGTCAAGTACTTCAAGCCCTGAAAGAAAATAACTTCCAAGCTAGACTGTTGTATCCTGCAAAATTATCTTCCAAAATCAATGGGGAAATTAGACACTTCCATGACAAAGAACACTTGAGAAATTTCATAAACACCAAACCAGCACTCCAAACAATTCTAGGCAGTATCCTAGAAAAAGGCAATGGAGGTCACAACTCCATGAGGCTCAACAGAGGGAAGCCACCAGACAAGGTAAGAAACTAAAGGAAAAGGAGTGAAAAGAAATAAGAGCCAACAACAGTAAAACATCATGACAAAGATGAGTCAATATCTATCAATTATAACTATTAATGTTAATGGCCTCAATTCACCAATCAAAAGAAGTAGACAGATGGAATGGATTAAGAAGCAAAATCCAGCAATATACTGCATACAAGAAACACACCTAACTCAAAAAGAAATTCATAGACTGAAAGTAAAAGGATATAAAATGGCTCTTCACGCGACAGGAACTCAGAAAAAAGCAACGGTAGCAATCTTATTTGCAGACAAAGTAGATTTCAAACCAAAACTATCTAAGAGAAACAAAGATAGTCACTACATCCTTGTGAAGGGAACAATCCAAGAGAAAGAGATGACAATCCTAAATCTATATGCACCAGATACGAATGCCCCCAACTATGCAAAACAACTATTAATGGACATGAAAAATGAAATAAGCACTAATACAGTTGTAGTGGGGGACCTCAATACCCCAACTATCACAAATACATAGATCATCTAGACAAAATTTAACAACAAAATTCTAGAACTGAACCAAGCTATTGAACAAATGGACTTAATAGTTGTTTACAGAGTGTTCCACCCTACAAAATTAGAATACACATTCTTTTCAGCTGCACACAGGTCATTCTCCAAAATAAACCACATGCTAGCTTATAGGACGTGTCTAAGTAAATGGAAAAGAATGGAAGTTATCTGTTGTGTATTATCAGACCATAGTGCAATAAAATTGGAGATCAATAACATAAGAAATGACAAAACTCCCAGAAACACATGGAAATTGAATAACACCCTCCTGAACAACCAATGGGTCACAGTGGAAATTAAAGAAGAAATTAGACTGTTTCTATAAGGAAATGATAATGCCAGTACAGCGTACAGGAATCTATGGGACACAATGAAAGCAGTTCTAGGTGGGAAATTCATAGCAGTGAATGCCCATATTAGGAAAACAGAGAGAACTCAGATAAATAACCTAATGCAGAACCTCAAACTCCTAGAAAAAGAAGAGAATAACAAACCCAAAGCTCACACAAGAGAGGAAA
>NW_004624760.1:17251653-17284841 GCF_000247695.1 Heterocephalus glaber | reverse complement strand
CTATATTACAAAGCTACTGTGATAAAAACAGCATGGTACTGGCAAAGAAACAGACCTGAGGATCAGTGGAATAGATTAGAAGATGCAGAAAGAACTTCAGACATACTCAGCCACCTCATCTTTGACAAAGGAGCCAACCACATGAATTGGAGGAAAGATAGCCTCTTTAATAAATGGTGTTGGAAAAACTGGATTTCAACCTCCTGGCAATTAAAATTAGACCCATACCTATTGCCATGCACTAAACTAAGATTGACGTGAATTAAAGATCTAAATATTAAAACATAAGCACTAAACTTGCTGAAAGATAAGTTAGGTAGAACTCTTGGAGATATTAGCATAGGAAAAGACTTTGTGAACAAAACCTCAATAGCACAGGAACTAGCAGAAAGAATCAACTGGGATTTCATCTTGTTAAAAAGCTTCTGGACTGCAAGAGAAACCACCAACAGAGCTAAGAGACAACCTACAATATGGGAAAAAATTTTAGCAGCTGTAACTCAGACAAAGGGCTACTATCTAGAATATATAAAGAACTTAAAAAAATCAGACCCCCCAAATTCAAAGACTCAATTCAAAAATGGGCACCTGAAATGAACAGAAGTTTCTCAGACAAAGAAGTAAAAGAAGCAAAGAAACATATGAAAAAATGTTCAACATCACTGGTCATTGGAGAGATGCAGATGAAAACAACACTGAGATTCCACCTCACCCCAGAAAGTGTGGCTGCTATCAAGAAATCAAAGAATAAAAATGCTGGCTGGGGTGTGGAGAGAAAGGAACCCTTCTCCATTGTTGATGGGAGTGCAGACTGGTGCAACCACCATGGAAATCAGCATGGTGATACCTCAAAGAACTAGGGCTGGCGGTCCCATTTGACCCAGCTATGCCCCTGCTGGGTATTTTCCCAAAAGAATTAAAAGAATCATACCACAGAGATATATGTGCACCCATGTTTATAGGTGCACAGTTTGTAATAGCTAAAGCTTGGAAACAGTCTAAGTGCCCATGAACTGGAAACTGGATAAAGAAGATGTGTTTTTTTCTATAAAATGGTGTACTACTCAGCCATAAAGAATGAGAAACTAGAGTCATTTGTAGCTAAATGGATGCATATTCAGGCCATATTCCCAAGTGAAATAAATAGGACACACATGTGTAAATACTGAATAGTTTCTCTAGTGTGAGAAACTGAGAGTGTAAATGAAGATTAAAAGGTTTAATAACTAATAATTGATACTTTGAAATAGGAAAAGGGCCAAAGGTGGTGGGGGTGGTGGGAAGAGGTGGGGAAAGGAATGGAGAGAAAGGAAAAATTATGAGAAAAGAAAAATAAATGGAAATGAAGTGTATGTAAATAGGACGGGTGGAGGGGTGAAGGGCGCACAGGTAATGGGGAAAATAATCTAAGATACATCATGTACAGGTACAAGCACCCAATGAGAAATGTAAATGTATTGTATACCTAAAATATACCAAGAAAAGAATTTTAGAAAAAAAATCAACTATTAGGATTATATGAACTTAAGAAGCTCCTGCACAGCAAAGGAAATTATGAACATAGTGAAGAGACAATTAGGGAATGAGAAATATAATTTTTGCTAGCTATCCCTCAGACAGAGGACTAATATCTAGAATATATAAAAACACAGAAAATTAGATGTTCCATAAATAAAAGAGCCAATAAAAAATGGACAATTGAAATGAATAGACACTTTCCAAGAAAAGAAGAACAAATGGCCATTGAGTAGATTAAAAAATGTTCAGTGTCTTTGGCTGTTAGAGAATGCAAATGAAAACAACATCAAGATTCCATTTTACTTCAGGATGAATGGCTATCACAAATTAAAATAACACAAACAACAAATGGTGGCTGGCAAAGTTATGGGAAATAACCCTTTCTACATTGCTGGTGGGAATTTAAATTAGTACAACCACTGTGGAAATAAATATGGAGATTTATTAAAAAATAAAAATAAAAATTCTATTCAACCCCAGATACCCTCTGTGTATCTTTTCCAGAGATTTAAAGACATCTTATTACAGTGATACACACATACTTATGTTTATAGCAGCACAACTCACAATACTGAAATTTTTGAAACAATCTATAGGTCCATCAGATGAATGAATAAAGAAAATGTGGTATTTGTATTTACCCTAAGAATGGAGTCACCTTGAATCCATAAGTGGAATAAATCAAACACAGAGGTTTAAATATCACATAGATTCTCTTACATAAAAAGCCCAAAGTGTAAATAATTTAAAGATCAAAATAAAAGATGACAGAAAACAGGGCGGTAGACATTTCTTCAGATGGGAAGGAGATCTAGTGGTACAGAGATAAGGGATGATCTTGGCCTCTACCATTCTGATTTCAATTTCAAAGAGATTAATATTTTTATATTTTAGATATGAATGATGTCATATGGTACTTGTGTTTGTGGGCCTGGTTGATATAACTTAATATAATGTGTTCCAGTTTCATCCATATTGTTCCAAATGACAATATTTCATTCCTTTTTTTTTTGTACCGAGGATCAAACTCAGGCAGGTGCTATACCACTGAGCTAAATCTCTGGCCTCCTTATTTCACTCCTTTTTTATGGCAAAATTATGTATATATATATTCAGTTCTTTATTCATTAATTGATGGATACTAAGTTTGTTTTCTTTTCTTGGCTATTATGAATAAGGCTACAATAAGCAGGGGAGTACAAAGATCTGTTTGAGATTCTGATTTTGTTTCTTTTGCATATGTATCCAGTAGTGGGATTGCAGGATTATATGTTAGTTGTATTTTTAATTTTTGGAGGGATCTCCATAATGGCAATTCGCATTTCCATTCCCACCAACACAAGGCTTCCTTTTTCTTCACATCCTCACAGAACTTGTTATCCTTGATCACATTTTCTTTCCTTTTTGGTTGTGATAGGGTCTCACTCTGATACCCAAGCTGGTCTCAAACTCTTGGGTTCAACTCATTCTCCCACTTTAGCCTCTCCAATAGTTTTCACTACAAGCACACAACACCACGCTCTACTTTCATTTTGATTCTTACGAGAGGGAGATGATTTGTCATGTGGTTTTGATTTGTGTTTCCTTGATGATTAGTGATTGTGAACATTCTTTCATATATTTGTTGGGCATTTGTATCTCTTTTAAGAAATACCTATTTAGGCCCATTGCCCATTGTTTAATTGGGCTGCTTGATTTTTTAGTCTTATGTTATTTGAGTTATCTATTACAAAGATTAACTCTTTGATTTCTTTCTCTTTCCTAATCATTTTAATGTGCTGTCAGATGGATTCAGTTTGCTAGTATTTTGTGAAGAATTTCTGCACCTGTGTTCATTAAAATCATTGGCCTGTAGTTTTCCTTTTCATTATGTCCTTGTCTGTTTTAAAATGAGGGTGATGCCAACCTGATTGAGTGCATTTTTGGAGAATTTCCTCTCTTCAGGTGTTTGGAAGAACACAAAAAGTGTTGCTGTTAGTTCTTTAAATGATTGGTGAAACTCGACAGTGAAACCTTTTTATACTCAGCATTTGTTTTATGAGCAACTGCATTCATTTTCAGTTGTTTCAAGAAATAATTAAATTTTCTTCTCATCTCTTTCTTGATCCATTGGTTGTGCAAGTGTAATATGTTTAATTTACATGTATTTTTATAGTTTCTGAAGTTTTTTGTTATTGGTTTGTAGTTTTATTGCAGTGTTCAAAAAAGATACTTGATAATATTTTGACTTTTTAAAACATTTATTGAAATTGTGTGTCATATGATTTACTATGTGCTGTTGAGAAAAATGTGTATTCTGCAGACATTGGATTGAATCTTCTGTACCTGGTAGGTCCGTTTGGTTTAGAGGATAGTTTAAATCTACTATTTCTTTCTTGATTTTCTCTCTGGAGGATCTGTCATCTGATTTGGCAATATGTTTTGATTTCATGCTTAGACTTATGGTTTGTGATCACCATGAAAATTATAAAAACACTTGGAATTATAACAAACTATTTTAAAACAATAGCCACTCAACCTGATTGCAAGGAAATAAAAATTAAACAGAAAATGTACTAAAAAGTTCTATACTTATCTTTAGCCACATTTAAAATTTTTAATGTCCACTTTACATTTTCTATGTTGTCTGACTCCTAAAACATGAATATAATTGTTTTTTAATTCTATCAGTAGGAGTGATTTTCATTGTACGTTTACAATTTTTTGAATTTGAATTTGTGTAATTATTCCTATTTGTGATATTTACACTTTTAAATTTTTCTGGTTATTCATTAATGTCTCAGTGTGAAGAAATCTTTTGTGCATTTCTTATAGGACAAATCTGGTAGAGATATATTCTCTCAGGTTTGTTTATCTGGGGATATCTATATTTCTCTTTCACTTTTAAAGGATAGCTTTTCAAGGTACAGTGTTCTTGATTGGCAGCTTTTACTCTTTCAGTACTGTGAAAATTTCATACTACTCTCTCTTGGCCTGCAAGATTTCTGCTGAGAAGTTGACTGTGAGATAAATTGGGACACATTTATGTGTTGTTTCTTTTCTCTTGCTGTCTTGAAAATCTTTTCTTTATCTTTAGCCTGTGAGAGCTTGATTACTTCTTGGGGTAAAGTTGGTTGAATTTAATATGACTCATGATTTTTATATCTTTTTTTTAACTTGGGAAGATTTCTGTTATTTCTTTGAATAAACTTCATATTCCTTACACATGTGCCAGTAGCTCTTATATATCAATAAGCTGAATATTTGCTCTGTTATATTTGCTCTGTCCCAATTCTCCTGAAGACTTTCTTCACTCTTTTTGACTTTTTTCTTCTCCTGCTGTGTATTTTCAGATAGCTTATCTTGAAGTTCATTAATTCTTTTGTTTTATCTACCTTGCTCTTGATGGTTTGTACTGCATTTTAAATTTTGTTTATTGCATATTCAGGTCAGGGATTTCTGTTTCATTGTTTGAAATTTCTTTATCTATCTGTTAAGAATTTGGGTTAGAGTGCTGAATCCTTTCACTGTGTTTTCTTGAGCTTTTATACTTTTAAGCAGCTGTGTTACATTCTCCATGTAGGAATTCGTCCATACTGGTTATTTTGGGGTCAGTTTCTTTTTCAATTTTAATTTTTTCTCAGTACATTTGCAGTACATAACAATTACACTCATCAAGGGTGACTAACGTGTACATAACTCATCTGAATTCTTTCTTCATCCCCTCTCTCTCCTCTCCCTCCCCGCTGTCTGTAACTATTGGTCTTTTACCCTTTTGCAACCAATCTGTCTCTCTGTTTCCCATCTATTTTTCACCTTGCTCTTTAATTCATTTCTGCTTTAGATTCTCTTATATGTGCCTGTTTCTGCTGCCTTATTAACTGTTAGATGAGGTTATGGTGCCCTGAGAGCTCTTGATGCTTGGTGTGGAATATTGTCCAGGTATTGAAGGATTAGTTATGCACCTCAGTCTTCCTCATCTGGCTTTTTTGTGCCTATCTTCCCAGAAGGTCCAGGCAGTCTGCTTATTTCCTCTTAACCTGTAGTCACATCCATTATTTCAGCACCAGATAGTGATATCAGTCTGGGTATGCTAAGCCCACCATCGCTGTGCTGTTACAGTTTCAGCACAGGAGGACAAACCAAAACAAGGTTTCTCTCAGATCTGGGACTCATACCCTTTATGCAAGAAATAGGAGAGTATTTAAAATAGCACTCTATCCATTCCCCCTGGAGCCTGTCCCAGGGGCTGGGTGGGTCCATATTTTCAGGTCACATTCAAGGCCTATTTGTGATTGGGTTCTGTAGGAGTTTGTTCCAGTTTGTTTAGAGTAACCATGTAGAAAACATCTTCTGGCTCTTGTGTGGCACCCTGTAACCAAGAATGCTGCAAAATCATGTCACTCTGAGTGCACAGCCTACCAGAACCATCAGGTTACTTGGGTAGGACCAATGTACACACTGCTATGGGCTGCTAGCTGCTGAGATGGACTTTTGGGTTCAAGAGTGAAGCAACCAGATAGGTGATACCAGCTGGATTAGAAATCCAATAGACTGATCCCATCTGTTTCCCCTGTCAGTGAGTCCCAAGGGAAAATCCTCTGCTTATTACCCAATACCACCCCCACAAATGCAATTTTGTTCTGCACTACACAGTCCACATTTGGGATAGTTTTGTTCAAAACCATCCTTTGCCTACTAAGGCTGATGCTAAGCTGGCACACACTTTAGTTTCACAGCTACATGGATCTACAGAGTGTTAACCATAGACCCAGGTCCATAATGCTACAGGCAATGATGAAGTTGGAACTATGAGTCTATCCCACTAAGGCATGCAGGTTTTTTCTTCAACTGGGTGTCACAGCAAGTGTATAATCAACATCTATGGGCCCTGGTTTGTGCTCTGCCACCCGTTAGGGAACAGGTTATAAAGACAGTCCTCTGGCCACATCAGATTCAGTTTCAGGGATCTGCATACCCTGTGAGTGGTGCACTGGGAGTACTTTAAGGCTTCCAATGATTCAGACAAAAGCTCAAGACTGTCCTAGTTGTTTTCACCTGAGGCCAGAGGAGCTCTAGAAGTGCAATTTATGAGCTGTGCTTTGGGTATGAAGGATTGTTTTCTTTTTTGGGTAGCCAATGAGATAGGTCTCATTGTGGCAAGCCCAGCATGGAGCTCTAAGACAAGTCCTATGCTAGCTTTTTTGCCTTTTTCCCAGTGAATAAAGTCTTGCTTCCTGTTTTGCTGCCTGGCGTTTGGGGTGGTATGGTGGAGGGAATCACCTTCATTCCTGACTGAGGCAGCTCCAACAGCTTAATCCATGGGTATTGTTAGGAATTGTGGGGACACTCAGTTTCATCCTGGGTTTCAAGTCGATGTCTGAGTTTAATTTCTTCTTTTTTCCCCAACTTGGAGGTATAATTTTCCAGCTGTTTGGAGGTGGGGGTGGTGAGATGCCAGTAACGCTGTTCTTTTAATGAATCTTTTCTTTTTGTTTTACTAAAAGCAAGCACTATGGTCTCTCACCTAGCTTCCTTAGCTCTTATGAAGTTAATTTGATGAATGAATAGCTATTAAAATTGATGTCTTATGGAGATGTGATTGCTAGAGTATCTTATTCAGACACTAGTTTGATCTGTGGAACTCAAGAGTTTAAAAAAGTGGTGTCTATATAGTTTATTGAGATTCTGTACTTTGCAAAAATTGTAAAATGTTAAGGGCCTGCTTCAAAATGATAGCACAAAATAGCAATTAGAAAATAAAGAATCAGAAATTATATTCCCTCATAATCAATTTAAATTTCTATTATCTTCAAAACTAGAAAACAGTGTAAATATGTTTTATATAATAATTAACTTCCTGAAATGATGAAATAATGAAAATATGAAATAATATGTTTTCTTCATTTGGGCTTTTGGTTTCATTTGATCATGACTTTCTATGACAAAGCTTTGAAATAGTCTCTAAAAACAGAATAAAGGTAATTTGATCTTTTTTCTAGTAATACTGCTGAAGTTTACCTTCTGTTAAAAGATAGAGGAAAGAATATCCTCACTAATTATTGTAATGTAATCTATACTTCAAGATAATTGTCAAATTTGTGCAAATCACTAGAAAGTTTGCTTTATGTATGAATTATAAAATTTAAAAGCACTTTTGATTTTCTTTTGAAGAAATTAATCTTACATCCTTTTAAAATTTATAACATTAAAAGCATTATTGATGATCATGTCTGCACTGGAATGAGTAGAAATAACTTACATGTGTACAAATGTGACTCTGAATCATATAATATGTTTTGCTTAAATGCAAACATTCTGTGTCATCTGGATTTTAAAGATACCCTGACTCAGAATGTTTGGCCTGTAGTAGCAAAAACATCATAAACCGAGTCACAAATAGCAGACATTTATTTCTCACAGTTCTGGAAAGTGAGAAGACCAAAATGAAGTCATCAGGCAATCTAGAGTCCCCTGAGGATCTGTTCCCCATAGTGGCAGCTTCCAGCTGGATTCTCTCATGGTGACAGAGGCCAGGAAGTCTTCTTGATCCTCTTTTATAAGGGGACAAGTTGCATTCATGAAGGCTTCACTTTCATGAGGGCATCATTTCTCAGTGGTCCCCATTGTCGAATGCTACCAACTCAGGAGTTAACATTTCAAAATATGAATCTTATGACAATATAAACATTCTGACCATTGGACCACTCAACAGGAGAGGAAATATTACATAGTGGAAGTCAGAGTGAAAAAAGATATATTGATCTATTGTTGGTAAAACATTTTCCTGTTGAAAATTTTACAGTGATATGTGACCATATGAATGAGTTCTAATACCTTAGATGAACCCATGCAAGAGAGTAGCTCTGTAATTTAAGCCTCATTAGCTTCTCAGCTGACCCACCTTAGGATGTAGTGGTCATTCCTAGCTTTTTCTTCCCTACATAAAGCAAACAGACCTCCTGCCTACCTGACTCTGCTGCTTCAGGCCTCACCAACTTCTGACTGTGTGACCAGATGTTGGTACAGCAGCATTTTCCAAAGCGTGTTTATTGAGACACTAGTCTCTGGATTTGTATTGTCCAATATGGTAGCCATTAGCCATATGTGGCTATATAAAATTAAATTTGAAATTAATTTGAATAAATTTTACGTACAGCTTCTTCTTGCACTCCCTATCTTTCAATAACTCAATTGTCACTTGTGGCTGTTGGTCACCATATCAGTTGCAGCAGGTACAGAACATCCTCATCAGCACAAAAAGCTCTATAAGACATCCAGTAAATACGAGTTCCAGTGACAGTTAGGTTTGGGAAGCGCTGTGTAAGCACGTCCCTTTGATTCTAATCTTATTCAAGAATAAAAAGATCCATCTAACCCAATTTTTCTGAAGTTTTGAATAATTGCTCATTGAATTACTCAAACATCATTTTATTTTATTTTGTTGTCCTGCCTAAGGTCTTGCCACATAAATCTTAACATAAAACAAAAATGAAACACTATCTATTAAGTTATCACTGGTATAAAACTTGTTACATTCATCTTATCACGTAGTCCTCATAATAATTTTATACAGATAAATATATAATCTTCCCTTGTACAGGCAAAACTTTTTTTTAAGTTCAGAAATTTTATTTAATGCACATAGCAAATAAACTTGTCCCCTGAGCCCTTGTCCAACCCTTCCTCTTCCTTGTTCTCTGGTGATTGAGCAAAGCTGGGTATGGAATGGTTGGAGTCATTGCAGTGAGTCATGAGTGGGGAAGGCTGCCTCATAATCCAAACTCAGGTCCTGGTGGTTTTCTTTGGGATGGTACTGGTAGAATAAACAGGAATAAGTGAGTTATTTTAGAACAAATTTAATAACACCCATATCATCTAACTATTCTGCAATGTTTTACAATTTAGAAAGTATGCTTTCCTCAAGATGTCATAAAATTGGATTTGATTTTGGGGGGTAGAGTTTAGAAACAATTGAAATAGACTCCGTAGCCTCCTATGACTGGAAATGTCCCTGAACAGGTTGAAACAGATAAGATAGAAACCTAAGAATAGCAATGTAATTATGTGTTCTATAAAGAAATTCAAAAATTTCTAATGAGTCATCTGAAAACTTGGAATCGGTCTTGTCATACAAATGAGTCTTTGGTTACCACTCAGAAACAAAATGGGGGAGGGGATGGAACATGTGACTTACGATCTCATTACACTCAAGATGATCTCTATGTCTCAACATCTTCGTGTCAGAACCTGTAAGAAGTCCTGAATCCAAAAGAGATTTATAAAATATGAATGACTGAATGGCAATATACCTCAGGATTAATTCACATGGAAAATACTGCAGTTCATAGGATACAGTATAAGATTAAAAACCAGAAGGCTAACTTATGTCCTACATCTAAAATATTCTAGCTATTTAAATTAGTCCAACTTTCTCAACCTTCCTCATAATAAGTAATCTCTCTCTCTCCCTCCCCTAGGGACACACATACTCCTTCCCTGTCCTTTAGGCTTTAACATGAAAAGCAAACAGTGATCAGATATATTTATTTAGTTATTTAAAAACTCAAAAAGAACTGTATGAATGTGAAGTATTTTTACCATCTATATTCCCTTTTCCCTTTTCTCTTTCTTCAGCACTAGAACTCAAGTCAACACTGTCAGGAAAGTGGATTGCCTACAGGCAAAAAGCTCTGGGTACAAGGAGCTTTAGCATGACCTGTATTTGACACAACTTGCCTTGGGCAATAAGTTTGGGGATGATGCAGTGTACATCATGTCATAGGAGATTTTTTTTTTCAAAGACAGAGACCGTTCCTTCTATGCCACCTGCTTACACTTGAGTAGTTTGGTTGTTTGCAAGGTTAGCTAGGGAAATATGAAAGTGCCAAAAAGAATACAGCACTAACAGATTGACAGTGAGGTGTGTGTGTGTTGTGAAAGTTTTGTGTGTGTGTGTGTGTGTGTATATGTGTGTGCCAGCGAACATGCTTTTCAGCAAGAGGAGACATCCCAATTCCTTTGTTCAAAGGGCAGTTCTCCACAGAAGCGGCCAATCACTCACTGTCACCGGTAGGGGGAAGGGGGAGGAGGTGGTGGGCATGGCGACATGCCGAGTTTGCCCAGAACACTCACCGTACAGGACGATTCCCACAGCGAGTGCACACCCAATGTAAATATGGACAGCGCCATTCATCACAGACCTCCCTTCTGCAGCACACGTCTGAAGTACAGCAATGATTTAGTGCCTGCATTTAGAACTTCATCATGTTTCTCTAAAACAGCAGCATTTAAAAATGAGGAGGTGGAAATAGAGAGGAAGTAGGGGTTACAAGGAGGGATCAACTAATGCTGGATGTCTCAGAAGAGAGGAAATGAACAAGAAAGGTGAGATACTCTGGTGAATCACCTCCTTACTTCAACTTCACTTTTCTTCTTTTACACAGTGGCTTTAATGTAACTCAAGCTAAGATTTTGAAGGAGTGTTTCTTCTGCCTTACTGTTTGACCATGGCCCTAAAGACAGGCACCATAGGTTTTGGGACCTCTTCCTTAAGGAGTAGTGATCCAGATTTCTTGGAGACTTCTGTGTGGACAATTTACACACCCAGCAGGATAAGAAAGCAAATAGTGAAATTTGTATTTAATATGCACATTTGTGATTCATTCATTCAGTGATTAGCATCTAGCAGGTACTACATCTCAGATTTTCTGCAAAGTATAGCAGAGTTTAAAAAAGAAAGATCAAAAGCAAAATCCAAGTTCTACCCAAGAGATATTTAAGGTGTTAGTAAAGGAAATGGGCTTACAAATTAAGATATAATTTTTTTATGCCCAGCAAAGAGTAGATGCTCAGTGATTCTTGAACATCAGAATAGAGTATCTACCAGGTTTTGTGGGAAAATGTTTTTCTTTGCAGGTGTGATAAACTCTAAATTAAGAATTTTTTTGTTTTGTTTTGTTTTTAGCAGAGATGCAATGAAGACTCTTTTGAGTTCTTCAAAGCAAGGTATCAATAAAGTGAAAGAATCATAAGAGATTTGGAAATGCTTCCAAGCAACTTGTAACATGATCACCGTTATTTGTTAGATAAACAGCTCAAGTGTAGATAAGGTAGGTAGATAGGAAGGCGAGAAGAAACAGACAGAATTCTGGGTACTTTGGACTAGCAGTGATGAGCTCCTGCACTGGAGAGTATGGTAACAGAAGATGAGAAAGAGAGACTTTCAACACTGCTTCAGGGAGATAATTTACAGGATCTAGTGATCTTTTTCTCTGAAAGCTACTGACTCTTGAGTTTCAAGTCTATCTTGTGTTTCGATGCTTGGACTGTCCTCTGAAAATACACTATTTTTCTGGCTTCCTTGAAGTTTCTCCTAAGAAGGATCTGTAGAAGAGAGAAAATAAGTAGAAGAACCATATTTCTTAGATTTTTTTATTTCTTAGATTTTTAAAACTTTTTTTTCCATAAATAACCTAAAATCATTTATGATCTTACCTTGCAAGACAGTGGATTCTAGATTCCAGTTTCTTTTAGTTTGCTTTGAACCTTCTTAGATATAACCATAGAAGCTGGTCCTTATCTCTCTTCTCAGTAATCACAGCCCCAAGCTCTGTAAAGCACTTTACTTTATATTTTAAATTTTTTATTCATTAAGTTTATTAGTACATTTTAGGTACACAATATGCTGACATTCATCATTGGGAATTTGCACCTTTACATGATAGATCTTGGCTCTTATTTTTTTCACCATTCCCCTGCCCTCCATTCAATCCCTCCACTCCTCCCTATTTACAAAGACTTTGTTTCCTTTTTTTCCTCTATTTTAGCTTATGGTCAACCCAATATTCATTCTCTCTCTTTCTCACGCCGTGCTTCTCTCTCAATATCTGCATAATCAATTTGTATATTAAATCTTCCACTTAAATACCTAGTATGGCATTTCTTTTACTGCGTTAAATCCTGACCAGTGCAGGAGTCATTGATGATTTCAAAGAGTCTGGTCCAAGTGTTTTATGAAGCATGAAGGCTGTTATAGGTAACAAAGGATAGCACGCTCAAGCAATAGGTTTAATTTGAGTATAGTACTTCTGAAAAGCACAGGAAAATATGAGTCTGAAAGAGAAGAGAGATGTTATAGTTGGAAGGGACAATAAAATATATGAATAAAGCAATAGGCAAAACTTTAGACTAAAGCAGGCTTCCATGAAAGATATATAGTATGTTGACAGTACCACAGAAATGTGGGACAATTATACAAACTGCCTCAAAGAATGTAGTATATTGACTTTTCCACCATTGATTTAGCTAGAATCTGCAATTTTACAATACGAAAAAAATATGAAATGTACACTTGTGTATTAGAGAATGTATCTGTTAGTTTTCCTGTTGCTAAGACACTATACCCAAGACCCACAATTTAAAGGAGAAGAGGACTAATTTGTATTATGTTTTTCAAGGATTCAGTCCATGGTAAGATGTCTCAACTCAGAAACATCATGGTGCAAATGCATGGCAGAACAAAGATGCTTAGTTAATGGCATCTGAGCAAAAGAGCAGAGAAATAGTGCCAGAGAGGAAGGTGTGAGGGACTAGATACAGTACCCAACCAGTTGTTCTCAGAAGTGTGCTACACCAATCCCCCATGTGGTTCCCAAGCCAATCATGTTGATACAATCAGGCTTAACCATCATCACAGAGGGTATATCTAAAAGACTTCTAACTTTATGTAAAGTTAATTTGTTTCTCATATAGCAATTTATTAGTGCTATTTAGTCTTTTCTGTACCCTAGCAAGTAAAGCTTTGTGGGGTTACAGTTTCCATTTTATTCTTGAAAAACTCAAGTGTCTTAAAATCAATCTTCTATTTAAATCGCGGTAAAGGATGTGCCTAACAAAGCAAAGGAATCAGTATGTCAAGGTGAATTATTAGGATAAGAAAACTTTGGATAAAACGTGTAGATATATATAATAGGATGGATTATGTGCTGCCTTAAATCCTAATCCAAGGTGTTGGAACGCCAAATGACTGCATAGCAGGAGCTTCAGTTTGCAAAAATCAATAAGAATTTGATTATGAGAAGGAGTTGGAGATTTTGAGAACCACTCCAAAGTGGTTGTACATAGTAGCAAGCATTTCAGAGTTTGTTGCAGTAAACATGATGTCCATTCAAATTCATTTTTAAGTTATGATTATATGAGAAAAATTTGAAATTAAGAGCAATTGAGTATGAAATTTCCAAATACAAAACAGTATTAGAATGGTTAGGTTAATAAATATGCACTATGATTTATGAAGGAAGATAAATCTATATAGCTATAAAATATAATATATTATATAGCTATAAGATATTATATAGCTATAAGATATAATCTATATAGCTGTAAGATTTTTATGCTGGGTAACTATGAAAGGAAAAAAAAATCACATATTTTCATTGACCCTGGAGCTAATTTTTTGAAAACAGGACATTATGTGTAGAGAAGCTTAGTTTAGGTTTATAGGTGTTAATTTTGAGTTTATAAACTGATTGCAAGGAATCATCTATCAATCAGTAATTGGAGATGCATGAATCCATTTGTCCTGCAGGAAAGAAAAACAAGTCCCTTTCTTCAAAACTCTCCCTGGAGTTGGCATGGTGAGAATGTGTGCAATTTCCTCAGTGATTCTGTTAGGGTGACTATTCAAAGGGAGGAAGAGAGAAAGAGAGATCCACTCTTAAATTATTGGGGAATTAGCTGTTTAAAACTTTTAATTTTATGCCTAAATGAGTTCCATGGGAAGATTTAGTGTTGTATCAGACCAAAGCTGAACTGTTCTGAGAGTAGTTCACAAGAGGATCTCAAAGCTTTTCTAGACCTTGCTGAATAACCTAGCTCTACTTAGGACACACTAGAAAGACCTCAGGGCTAATTCTAGTTTTATACAGAAAGTTATCAAGGCCCAAGGAAATGAGGTCACAAATCCAGGCAAGTTCAACGTTTTCTGACTCTTGTACCATTTCTTTCTTTTGTCTAGGATCAAACATTCACACATGGAGTTGTGTTTTTTTTGTTTTTTTTGTTTTTGGTACTGGGGATCCAACTTGGGTCCTTGGGCTTTCGAGGCAGGCAGCAGAACCATTGAACTAAATCCCCGGCCCACACACATAGAGTTTTGAAAAAATGCAATTTGCTATGCTAGGTGTGTTTTCTAGGAAGAGTACATTTTCCCCAAGTCACAGCAATCCATTTGTACCACTTCAAACAAATTTTGTTCCAAAAACCTTCTTCTCATCGCTGAAACTTTATTTTATTTATTTTTATTTTTTTAGATTTCTATTAATTTATTTAAGGCAATTAGCATGTTAGTTATGGGGACAAAGGATTGTAAAACATTACACCAAAAGAAAAAATTAGAAGTCAGAAAACAGCCACTCAGGGGCTCAGCTCGCCCCAGGAGCAGGGGAGAGGTCACAGGAGAGGGCAGGGCATCTGCACACGGCCCAGAGCCGACTGGGGCAAGGAGGCTGGGCAGGCCCCTCAGAATAAATTAAATAAGAAACCCCTAAAATCTCTAATAACAGCATACTGCCACCTCCCCCAGCGGTGGGCAGCAACCAAAATGTCGTGCTTAGAGAGCTGTCCACCCCTAAGCACCCATGCAGAGGGCTACAAAGCAGTGTTATTGAGTTGAAGTCTTTAGGTAATCTGAGTCCCAGGAACTTCCGCATCCCTAAGGCTCTTGGCCCTAAGGCTGGGGGCTGGGGGTGAAATTTTAATTAATGTCACGTACTGCCTTAAACAGTAATGATAGCTTAAGTCTCACTCAAGGACTGCTTTAATAGGAAGAATTTTGTCTTTGTTAAATGACTAATAGAAGTGGTCTGAAAAGACTTTCTGGGGCGGGGGATTTAGCTCAGTGGTTTCGCCTCCTGCTGCACAAGCACAAGGACCCAAATTCAATCCCCGGTACCAAAAAAAAAAAACAAAAAAAAAAAAACGAGAGAAAAAGACTTTCTGGGCAACAGCAAGACAGTTGCTTGGACGTGTGTCTATGGAACTAAGGCAAAGCCTGCCGTGAGGAAAACTACACTAAGCTAGAAACTGCAAGACTTGGATTCAATCGTAACCCAGATTTTACCATATAAAGAATTAGTGAATAATTATCTCTCATGTTGTCAGTGGAGACCTGTATGTAAATATCAAGATAAGTGAGCATCCAGCAATTTTTTACACAGAAAAAATATGAACTCAATGTCAAGCTACGAGTATTTTTTACAGAGGATTATGAAAACGGAGTCTAGTATAGGGCTGCAGAGCAAAGTAGAAGGTTGTGACATATCTCTTCATTTCTAATACTCAGACAGCCATGTTGTAAGGAAGTAATTGCCCCTAGGTAAGGCTACGGGTTAATAAAAGTGTCAGAACTAACATTTAGCTCTTGGTTGACTTTCTATTCTAGTGCTTAGAACCTGAATGAAAATCCAAAGCTGTGGCAATGCTTTGAGATCATTTTTTTACTTTTTAGCTTCAGCAGTCTCTGTGTGTAAATTTATGAGTTATGTGTCATAGGAAATAGAATTATAAACAAAATTTGATATGATTCTTTTCATTAAAACATCAGAAGCCATGATAGGCTAAATTTCAAAATTGGAGATTTTTGGAGATTATTTTATATCTCACAAAATTCAGGTATATCAAAGTCTTAGACTCCAGGAAAATTAAAAAACAGGAAATTTCAGGAGACCCAAGGAAAAGAAGCACCATTTTTTCTCTGTGATATTGCCCTCAATCTGGTTACTTTTTCTTTCTTTCAGGAATTACAATTTTCCAGAAGAGAGAAATTTCCAATAGAATTCGCTTTTCACCCCAGGATAAAATTGCTATGACCAAAGGTGTGTTGACAGATAATATAGACATGACAGTTGGATATCACACCTAGAAGCGCCGAGATATTAAAAATTAATGAGACCTAGGCAGCTCCTCTATAAAGGGATCTAATACAATAAAAAAGAGCCCATTGGTGGGTACAGTAGCTGTGCTCCCAGGTACTCTGGAGCCTCAGGCAAAAGCACTGCTCGAGGCCAGGAATTTAAGACCACCTTGGGCAACATGGTAAGGCTCCATTAAAAAAATAAATAAAACAAATAAAAAAAAATGTAAACTATAACATGGCTGTCTACCTGGGCTGATAACCAGGCAAAGAAATTGTTAAAAAAAAAAACACCCAAGAATTTATGGCAGGTTAGAAGAATAACAAAGGATTATGTCAGTACAAAAAGTAGAGAGCTTTTCGGTAAAGGAATCAGTATTTTCATTCAAGTTTTCTCTCAAATTGTCCTGTTACTTTGAACATCTAAAATTTACATAAAGGATATTTCCAATTGTCTTTCAATTTTATTTTTTAAGAAAGACATAGCAAATTATTCCACATAGGTAGCATTGAAGAAAATAGGTATAGCAATCTTCATATGCAAAAGCCACATTTGTAAACCTTTTTGTGATAAAAACTATGTATCTATAAAACAAAAGCAATATAAAGCAAAACTAAAGAGTAAAGCAGGTCTTATGGGGAAAAATAAGAACTCACTCTGCCTAGGAGAAAATGGGGTTTTGTCACAGATGAAGGAGCTGGTGGACCAATGGCACTCTGAAAATCATTCCTGAGGACCCAAGAGGCCTGTAAGTAGATTGTATTAGAGATATGGCCTCTGATTCTGACCTAAAATAAGGTAAATGGCTCAGGAATAAGGAATATACCACTTCTGTGAACAAATAGCTATATATTTTAGAGAATGGATATGTAAGTAGAGCTCCAATCTGAATATAAATCATGTCGCATTTTTTTAAATCAAATGAAAGCTCTGGAGCAATGAGGATCATTATGATATTTTACTCCTACCAGGCCTGCACTTTCATTTCAAACCCATCCTACCCTTTGTGAAGAACAGGTTTCCCTTCCCAAAGCTTTCTATGACTACCGGTGCTATAGGAACAGAGGCCAAATTCCTTAAACTATTTTGAGAATTCTAATAATATGTTTCTAATATATTTTTCTAGTTCCCTTCACACTGTATGGCTTTATGAATATTATATATTTGAAATATTTTGAATTTTTATACACTTCCTTTTTGTTTGTGTTGAACTCATGAATGGACATCTTACTTTACCATGTTTTAGGATTTTGTTTAAATGTTTCACCTATTAAATTATTTCTCTTTGATTCTTTGCCATTCATATCTGTCCATTTGTCTTCTTTATTTTGGTATTTTCTGTATTTCTTTTTTTTTCTGGACCTCTAATGACTTTCAAACTCTCTGGATAGGAACTCAATATAATTCTGGAAAGAGAATGACAGGTTTAGACTTGCATCACAAATATGATGTTTTCTGGCCATGTGATCTTGGAAAAGAGAATTTCTCTGAGTTCCTTCTCAATTTGTAAAGTAGGATAATGATAGTAGCTTCTCTGAGACTTACAAAACTTACACATAGGTAATTCTATATGATTTTAAATATATTGGTATGTAAATAGAACTATTCAAAATTGTTAAAATTTTTTCATTTCTATCTTAATCAATTTTCTTTCAGTTGAAAGAGATAGAAAACATATCAACTAATTTAAGGAAAGCCTACACCACTCAGAAATGGAGACTGCCAAAAAACTCCCAAAGTGGAAAGATACAGAAGGGCCTCTGATATGGTGGGCCACGTGAGGCAAATTCTGTCAGGAATACCTGTCTACATCTCACTCCTGATTAATTTCTCCTGCATTTTAGGCTAATGCTTTCCACTTGATGGAAAACAAAGCCACAGATATCTAGACATTATGCTATAGACTTTATTGAAAGAGACAACTTTTTCCTTGGAGTTAAAATCATTCCCAAGAAGACCTTTGGCCTGACAGTGGGGCAAGTGCCCACCCTTCAGCACTAATAACCTGGCCCAGTGGAATGGAAACATAGCAGAACATGTGCCCTCCTGTTTTACTCTGTGAAATAGGCATACTTTCCAAAAGGATAGATTTTTCAAGAAATGCTTGCCATCAGAATAGCCACAGACTGCATAGACTACTCACGAACTCCATAGATTATCTTTCCAAAACCCCAATACAGTGGAACTAAACATCACAAAACTGGTAGCTTTTCAATTTATTTTTGTTGTTTTAGGAAAAAATTCCATATAGGTCAAAATTCTCTAGACCTTTTCTATACCTGAAGATTATTATAGTGATATTCTTCACGCTCTTCAGACAAAGCTGTCCCTGAAAAGAGCTCAGGTAAGGGGTTTTATTGCAGTTAGAAGACTTCTGTCTAAATTGTTTCTCAGCATGAGACATTCTCCAGACTTCCCTGCCTGCGCAACATACCCGCCTGCCAGCATGACCTGGATTTGATACAGCTTCTTCAATCTGAAGTCAATGTGATTCTGATCAAATTGCCTGCATTATTCTCTTGGTCACATTTATACTTGCTTGAAGTCCCCCGCACTGCTTTGTTTTTAATTGTGCCATTGAAATATAGTGCTAGTGGAAGTACTTAATCATTACAGTAGGATAAATAAGGACAAATTTGAGTTCTAGTTATTTTTATTGAACAACTGTAATTTTAGGCGAGTCTTTTCTTCATCAAAATCGAAATTCCAATAGAGAAGATGATTCTTGATTATTCTAAAGGCTTTTGTCCTCTTGAATTCAGGAATTCTATACCCTCATAGTTTTCTTGATGGCTTCTGAACTTTACAGTCTTGAGTGAGAACATGTACACACTCATTTAAAACATATCCTATGTTGTGAAGGCTGTGAGGATTTAGAAATAGAAAGAGACAAGACAGGGTTTGATTCCAGGTAGTATCATAATTTTCCCTCTTCCCCTCCCTAATCTCTGGCTTAATTCAGGGACTTGAAAAAATCAGTTGGGTTAATAACAACAATCCCTCTCCCCCTCACCTGGCACAATCCCTATGCATGAGCCATCCTTGGAGTTGAATAAGCGGTCCATTTCTTTTCACCTATATTTTCTCCATCTGTTCTAATTAGGTTCCCTTCTTGGGAAGAAGAGAACTGCAACTGTCTGTTGCCATGTAAGGATGACAAAGGTTAATTAACACTGGAGACAGGTCCCAACTGCCCTCGCATCACAGCCCTGTCCATATGCGTTAGTTTGTGAGGGGTGCCTGCCTTTTCTGTGACCTGCTGCTGCTCATGAATTCCTGCATGCTCCTCTCAGCCTGCCTGCATGGCTCCCTTCATTCTTGAGTTACCTCCAGAGCCATGAATCCAAAGGCACTCATCCATGCTAATGTGGCAAAATGCCTTCAGCATAGGGAAAGGGCCATGTCTTAGAATAGAAAGAGCCATGTAGAACTGCCTTCTGGAGGACTTTCAGATTCATCCTGCAGGAAGCCCTGCAGTCTGAGTGAGGTAAGGTCATTTAACCCACACAATACCTTAATAAGCTAAGTAGTGCTATATTCACTTTGCCGACCAAGGGTAAGACTTGGGAAAATAAAGTCACAGAACTTTATGTAGTGTATATGTAGATATTTGCTTAGTACTTGAAAATGCCTTTATTATAAATATTATAAAAGTAGGAAAGTAGGGACTTTATTGTAGTTCACTACTGGATTCATAGGACCTAGTAAGTGCATAATTAATAATTATTCATTGAATACTGAAGGTAAACTATTATCTGTTTTTATTGACATGAAATTATATTTATTATTAACACTGTACTGGAAGTTAACATTGTAAGAGAAGTGGAAGGCATTGCTAAAAGTTTATAAAGTAGATTTAAGAAGATAACACAAACAAAATTTAACATTCAATTATTCTTTTATATTTATAAACATATTAAAATTCTACTCTGCTAAAAGTATGCTTTTTGCTTGGCTTGCATTAATAAACAAGTCCTTTTTAAACCCACAATTTTTGCTTATGGTGTCTGTCAATATACAGTTTAACAGAGTATTATGCTGCAAATGAATAAATGCTAAAGAAGAAGGTATGAATGGGGCTGTGGAAAGGAAAAATTAGGCAGGTACATTTGAATCCACTCATGCCATCAGAAAAGGTATCCCCGAGAAAAATGGTGTTTGGATATGCAATGGTTGCAGCCAGAGTAGGCTAGGGTTGCAATCATTTCCAGAGGAAGAAGCAATATATACCCAGAAAAAATATATGTATGATATTATTTACAATGATAGTAGAATATGAGGCGAGAATCATAAGACATGAAGATAGGTAAGTAAGTACTGATCAGTCAGAATTTGCTTCTTAGAATGTGAACCTACAGCAAGTAGCATCAGCTTCACCTGGGAATTTGGCAAATAAGTCACTTGATGCGTACCATTTAAGGAGGCACTCATTCTCAAGTTCATGCAAGTATGATATTATCACTTGTGTTGATCTAAAAGTGAAGGCTTCCTTAAATTTTTTACCTGAGTGCATCTTACCAGAGATTTATACCATAGAACCCAGGCCCAGTGAATCAGAAACTATGTTTCAAGTGATGTTTAGGCACATTAGATTTGACAAGACCTGGTATAAAGGTTTGTAAACCATGTTTCAGTTTGGACATTGCCCTGGGAACAATGGTTACTATTTTATAGGCTTTAGACAGGCATTGGCTACTGCTTTATTTATAAAGGGAAGAGAGCATCCTAGGTTAGGGAGGACAGTTATGAGGCTGGTATAGTGACCCAGGACTAAGGGAGCTGTCAGATCTGACATTGTGGGTGGGGAAAGGGTGAAAAAGAAATTAAGAACACTTGGCTCATTTCTATGGTAACCAGGTGGGTGGCAGTACCGCTCATTGAGACAGGGAAAGAAAAAACGAACACACATATGGAGATGAAATGATGAGCTATGGCCTGGAGATGTTAAATTTTATGTTTTAGATTACCCAATACAATATATATGTGTCCAGCTCATGAGCAGAGGAGAAACACAAATATGCAGCTCAGAACTGTCATCTCTAAAGGGTATTTGAGGCTGTTGAATAAAATAGTGGTTTGTAGAGAGTGCATATAAAATAAAACAGGAACTAAAGTTCTGAAGAAGCACGAAATACAAAAAATTAGGTACTATCTGAATAATTGCTTTTATTTTGAAAATTATTTTCAAATGCAATATGTGATTTGAACAACAGGAGCATTTGGGGGTAGGCAGAGCAGTGTTATTATCCTGACTTCACAGACCAAGATACTGGGACTTACAATTTTTCAAGTTGTTTTGGCTAGTAAATCATCCAGCTGAATGCGAAGGTGGAGCGGTTCCGACAATATTGTAGGGCATTCAATTAGGAAAAAAATGAGTAGAGTGCACTGCAGGTCTAATAAAGATAGTGAGAATAGTGTAGGCCAAAGTGGTTAGCAGAGCCTTCATGGAAAATGTGTCCATTATTTCCCTAACGACTATGGATCTCTCGGAAGACATAGCTTAGAGAAGATACTGAGAACTATTTGTTTTTAAATTTGAATTACAAAATCTTGAGAGAAACATCTATTTTTTCATTGTATAACTTCTGGCCTGACTAATTATAACGGTATATACTTTAAGGCAGAAGTGCCGATAATAATTGTACCTATATTAGGCAGGGACTGGGATGAGAGAAAGAAGTTATAAAAGATCTATAGTATTAGATATGACTAAGAGAAAACTTTTGCTCTATTAATCGCACCTGCAATTCTTAACCTTGTTTGACTCAGAATCAAGCATAACAACATTCTCAATTCTGCTAAACAGTTTCCATTTCAGCACAGGAAATTTACAGGCACATTATCATCCTTTCTATGTTTTTTTTTTGGTACCGGGGATCGAACTCAGGTCCTTGCGCTTGCGAGGCAAGCAGCAGAACCACTGAGCTAAATCCCCGGCCCCCTATCATCCTTTCTATGTAAGGTGAGGTTCTGAGCAATGTAATAATTACTATTCATAATTATATAGTTTGTTATAATTTATGAAGTATCATACCATATAACATATAATATAATATAACTTGGTAATTTCTAAAGTCTTGTAAGAAGGGTAAGATGGGAGCATTTATTCTCAATTTACTTTAAAAAGATGGGCAAAAATAATGTTTATAGAGTTCAATCTTTGTGTCTTTTAAAACAGTAATTAATAGCAATTTTTAAAATATAAATAATTTGTTAAGAGCTGCTATGTGGCAGAAATTGAGCAGTGCTTTCCAATCATTATTTAATTTAATCCTCATAATGAGCTAAGTCATATTATCCTTGTTTTACAGATAGCAAACCTAAACCTTGAACAAGTCCAGGAAGTTTTGTGAAGTTATAGAGCATATATAATATAATGAGTTTGAAGCTAGTTCTAACCTACACTGCACATTCCTCTTACGAGTCAGTCACTAATCTTTTGCTGAATGTGCAATTATAGCACAAGTACAACAGAGATACTGAAAATCTATGGATTATTATTTTACCAAGAATATAAGAACACTAAAATATGAAAATCTAGCTAAAATTAAAAATTATTTAAATATTCCACCAATATAAATGTGGATCCTCTTTTCAAAAGCTTATAGTTCAATGAACACTTATAAACAGGTCATTCTTAAGCAATACGGTAAGTACTGCAGTAGTAGAAAGGAATCTAATGGAACCTGAGATTACATCACATCACAGAAATGCTGGTAAGCTGGGTCTTAGGAAGACAAAATGGAATTTTTTTTCTCTATAAACAATGAGGATCCAGTTCTAGATAGAGAGTCATTATTTTTAAAATGCACATGGTCACATAAAAGTGAAGCAGAATAAATTAAAAGAAAGTTTTAAGTGGTTGCATCATTGCTGTAGGAATGACATGGTAGATGGTGATGTCACGAGAGGCAGATTAAAGCACTTATTTTAGTGAAAGGAATCATTTGAGATATTAACCCAGTCTAATTCCTGCAGATTCATTTGACAGCTCAGTTATGTTTTGGATCCTAAAAGCCCCACTGTGTTGGGGGGCAATGCCCACTGCAGTTGCATTTGGAGGTATGTTCAGCGGTTGGTTCAGACATGTGTTGAGTGCAGTGTTCAGAGCAGTGTTCTTTTTGGAAGTGATTGGATCCTGAGGACTCTAATTTCATCCATTTTGAGCTCATAGTTCCATGGGATTCTTCAGAGGTGGGGACTAATGGAATGAAGCAGATCGCAGGGGCACGGCTTCGAAGGTATGTTTTATTCCTTGCTTAGTCCTTGCCAGATGTTTTGCTTGCTCCCTCTGCTTCCTGGCTGTCATAAGGTGAGCAGCTTTCCTTCACCATGCTCCTCCATAGTGATGCTTCTGCCTTGCACAGGACTAAAAGCAACAGCGCCAGCAGATGATGGGCTGAAACTGTGAGCCAACATAAAACTTCCTCCTTTTAATCTTTCCTCTTTTAAATTGTTATTCTCAAGAATTTTGGCAAAGCAAGGAAAATGTCATGAAGCCAGAAGGATACACAAGCAGTGGTAGAGAGAAGAGACCAGGAGTGCTTTTCAGTCCTGAGGGTAGTTGAGGATATTCTGACTTAAGGCCCTGGTAACTGGCACAGAGCTTAGGGCTCATGTTTCAAGAGTCTACATGAATAAAAGTGGATATTTATTGTGCACAGGGAGTCCCAACATACCTAATTTTCACAAGCCTACTTAGTTTTTATTAATGTCTGCAGGAATACTGAAGACTTTCAAGGTAGATCACCCAACTGACCTTCAGCTTCACTTTCTGCCCAAGTTCCACAGCAGTTCCTTTGTCAAGGTCCACAGCATGGACTTATTAATTTCAAAATTACTTGTGTCCATATTTTACAATGGCTGGTTTACAAACACCTAGACATGAGGTTCAAGGTTAGATTTATCTTAAATTCAAGACAAACCTGGCTCAATGTCTGAAGCTCAGGTAACTAATGATGACATAAAAATGAACTACTAGGGTTAATTTCCTACTTGAACTTAATAGAGTACTTAATTTATGGGAGGTACATCTGCTATCCACTCACAAAAATTGAATCATACTAGAGGTTTTAAAGTATTAAAATTTAATTTCAGGACTCATTTCTATCATTCTACCAAATGCATTGTTACCGTTTGTAATTGCATAATTATTTATCCAATTAAAGAATACATGAGTAATTGATTAATAATTTTTATTATGTGTTATCTTGGTCACTTTTTTTGTTGCTGGAACAAAATACCCGATACCAGTAACTTAAAGGAAGAGTTTATTTTGGCTCATAGTCCATGGTCAGCAAGCTCCAAGACAGAAAGGGCATTGTGGAAAGGTCTGTCAGAGACAAGCTGCTTGAGTCATGGTGGCCAGGGAGAAAAGAGGAAAATGAGATCCAGGGAGGGACCTATAGGCCTTTCAGGTCATGCCCCACTGTGACCTGCCTTTTCTGACCATATCCTACCTTTTACCAGTAAGTCAATAAGATTGCCCTTTGATTAAATCATCTTAAAAAATCATCCCCCCATGAGCACATGAGGGTTATGCAGGAGATATTTTCAGTCTAGATCATAACATATGTTATACATTTTGACTCCCAGATATTTCCTTTGTCCTCTAGAGAAGAACATTTATATATATTCTAATTGCTTGTTCAGAAATTTCAATTTTTAATGCACATTTGAAAACACAAAAGAGCTCTCACCAATCAAAATGGACATTAAAACATCCATTTTGACCTCTTTCTGAGCTATACTGTCAATTCTGGAAACACAATTTCTAATGTCTTAATGGACTCATTTGACAAGCGTATCAGGCCACCCAGGACCATTGGTTTCATCATAGGGAATAGGTGAGAGTCATGTGGCCTTTTGCCCTTTTAAAAAAAATACATATGCTATCCTTAGAATGTTCAATATAGTTAAATAGATGTTGATTTAAAACACAAACAAAAAGCTTCCTGCTATTCAATTTCTGCTGACTTGTAGTACAATACATTATCATACTATTTTTTGATGATGTCAACTAGGTTAAAACATATATTGTCACTGAATTTATGTGGGAAAATGGGAAAATTAAGTGAGTTGCAATACTAGCTTAAACAGGTAAATTATTGTATCTTCTTTCTTATTTATGTCATCATATCAATTGCAAATGATATAATTCCACCATCTAAATATCTCTTTAATATTTATCTAAGCTGTTGTTACACTGCTTCAGGCTCTGCTTTTTCAACTTACATTATTGAAACAGCATTCCTATTTATCTTCTATCTATATTGTCGTGCTACCCCTTCCAAGTATGACATGTCATTTCTTGATATGATTTCCATACACTTCCAGGACGAAAATTCTACTATTTTCATCCAATTAAACTATGTACTTGATCACTATTCGATAATGGCTTCCTCCAACTGAGTTTAAAAATCTCCCATATATTTGTCAGGAAATAAGTATTTCAGCAGTACTTCTTCACACTGAGCTACTTTTAAACAAAAAATAAAATCTATGAAATTGTTGATCTTCTTGCCATTGCATACAATATATTTTGCCTGGCATAGCTTTCCTTTTGGTTGTTTAACCTCATAGATCCTACTCATTCTTCAAGACTTGGCTCACATATTTCTTCTTTTGTAATGCCTTCATTCATGATCTTGCATCATGAGGACAGATGCACTTTTAATCTTATTAGCCATCTATGGTGTGGAGATTGTTTTCATCTTTATATCCAGTCAGTTCCTCGGGGACAGTATTTCTGTGGAGGGAATCATGCCTTTTCCACTCTTTCTTGTCTGTGCTCAGATAGATTTGTGAATGTGCCAGAAGCCTAAACCATAATGTAAAGTTGTTGAGGTGGTAGAAACTTTAAGAGACGGCATCTAGTCAGAGACTATTAGATCATGGGGCACCAACCTGAGAAGCGATCAATCTTTGTTTCCACAGAATGGGTTAAGTATTGGGTGACTGGATTAATTCTCATAAGAGCAAGTTGTTATAAAGCAAAGCTGTCCCATATGCTTGCCCTCTTCTGAAGGCAGTTGTTTTCTTTCCCACTTGTCCACATTTTTTCACAACTAGGAGGTTGTTGTCAAACACTGGCACCTTACTATTTGGACTTTCTAGCCACCAGAACTGTGAGCCAAATAAATTGCTTTCTTTATTAATTTCCCAGCATCAGATATTTTCTGTTATAGCAATACTTACTTGTCAATGATACTCTCTTTGAGAATAATTCTATTTATCAAAAAGCAAAGAAGATTTTACTTGTGATATGGTCCCAGTTAGACATTCCTATGTTAATTGACTCCTATATCTAGAATGATAAGCCCTGAACATCCATTATCCAGTGACTCCTGGTGGCTCCCATATTTCAGCTGATAGAAAGTTAAGCCTCATAGAGATGACACTTCTGCTCTGGCTTGATCACAAAGAAGCTATAAAGAGGAATTATCCTGCTTACATAGATAATTGATGGATATGCAGTGCCCCTTTGTACAAAAGACTTCTGCCTCTCACTAATTGCTTAAGGGCTCAAGAGACTCCGAGGAGATGGCCTGATGCCTTTTCTTATACCTCTACATATCTGACTTTTCTTCCAAAATTAAGGTACCAAGGACACACTTTGAATGAAGTGATAGCTTCAGGGCTAGTACGTTTAATGAAAAATCTTTTTTCAAGGGCCCTCTGCTAATAGATATGTGCCTTGTGCTAAGATTGCTTGGCCTTGAAGAATTTGCTGTGATCCTACTTCAAGAACAAAAATTATGATTTACTGGGACTTACTAGTTTCCAGAGTTCTTTGACAACTTGATTTGGTCTCTCTTAATTAGTTAATGGTTGGTTAAGACTGTGACAGCCTCCAGCAAGGCTTAGAGCTTATGCTCAAGGCCCATAGCCTTGAAATATTGGCTCTGAGCTTACAGTGGTTGGGGAAAATAAAAATCATAAGCAGGGAAGTTATGTGTGTTGTCGAGAATGAAAGTATCTTCCCTCTCTCCTTTATCATACAAAAGAACTGTGGAAAATATTTTTTTCCTACAAATAAGTAATTGACTTTGTAAAAGTAAGAATGGAAGCACCTAGCTCAAATTCCTGAGTAGTGTTCATTAAAGTTGGGATGAGAATTTAAGTTTTTAACTTCCAATTTAAAGTCTATCCCACAAAACTATATTGCCTCTTGGGAAAGTCATCTGTTGAAATTGGGATAAAATGCTAGTTTGAAGCTTAACAAGATAATGGGAGAGAAATGGAAGGATGAAGGAGCTGCCCAAACCTGTTGATTAGTATTGCTTAATGAAACCACATGCCCACTTATACCATCCCAGTTAAGCATTTTTCTTTCATGCAGACTTCATAGCCAAAGAATCAATACATCATTAGCCTGCAGAATGCTGTTTCCTGGGTATAAGGCGAGCTCCGGAGAGCACCATCTGAGTCATAATGACAGGGGTTGTGCTGTAATAAAAGTCCTGAATTGTGCCACATTAAGAATCATCCCCCCATGAAGGTGGTAAGCTGCTCAAATATTCCCTTATGTGCCTTCAGACACACCATCAAATATTTAGCATGGATTTTGGCTCATGCGTCTCCTTTATCTCCAAGATATTCTTCCAAAGCAGGGAGCTGGTATTACCACCCTTTAAGAAATGAGGAATGGGAGCCTTAGAGAGATTAACTGGACAAGGCAGGCATCCTGGAGTAGCCAAATCAATACCTTAGAACCCTTTACTACAATAGCCACTCCCTGCCTCTTTTGCCTCTAAGAGCTGGTAGGATTTTAAATATTCTCTTCACGAACTCCCTCCAGCTGCTCTATCCCCAGCTGGTGCACTCATGATTACTTGCTGGCATTAAGCTTCACAGTTCTTTCCCCTCCACTACCATGCTTGGGTCTGTCCCTTACCAAGTCATAGAAGTCCCTATGCACTCAGTCTCCCCTGGTCCTTACCTCCTTAGTCTTCCTTCCCCCTGAATGACTCATTTTGTTTACTGAGCAGAGAAACCAATAGAAGGCAGCAGAATTTAAGCTTCCCTGGGACTTGCTTTACACGCTGACAAAATCATTCTTTTCTCTCTGTTAAATATTCATGGCTTTCCGATTTTTAGATACAAAGGTACATTTTGTTTTAAAATGTGCTGATCCAAGACATACTAGTTTGCATTGATTTCCTCCTCTTTGCATTTCTATTGCATTTGAAACAAAGAAGTCCTCATTCACTTCTGAAATATGGACCTGAATTTATCTTTGGTTTTCTTTTTTAATTTGGTTGCTATTTGATGAAAGGGCTACCATCAGTAGACATTTTGTATGTTTGTGTTTTTCTCTGTTCACATCACACATACGCATAGGCGTGCACACACACTGAGAAAAATCAGATCATTGTTTCCATGTGTCTCTAATGTTAATATAATTTGAAAGGCACTTTAACCAATGCTTGATTTATTACAGATTTCAACTATTTGCACTTTAGAGGGGAAATAAAATAGAAAGAGATTTATAGAGATGAAGAAAAAGTTTACCCTAGAAGAGTTAAGAGATTGTAGAAAATAAAATAGGAGCAGAAATGTGTCTATTTTAAGAGGAGTGAAAGAGATGTCACAGCATAAAAATTATGGAAAGAGAGTAAGTGGGAGTGGGTGGAATGAAATCCTGATTAATGCAGGTCACTTAACAGAGTCTTACAATGTATAATGTGAGTAGAAAAAAGTACAAGGCTTTAAGCCTCTGGAAGTGAAATGAACTTTCTTTTGATCCAAGTTTTTCTCCTGCATTGTTATATGATATTAACATTAAAAACAACCTGTTACTAAGAATAAAATGAGTTTATTTTAACTTTGGTAAAGGAACATACCATGTTGCCAGGTTTTCAGTAAATTCTTAGAATGAGGAGCATAATATTAGGATCTATGCAATTCTGAGGTGTTTCAATGAAAAAAATTTCATTTGCTATGGGGTAGGGATAGGGATAAAGTTCTTTAGGTTTGAGAAAGACTGAAGTTCAAAGTGTCTTGTGGAGTAAGCTGCAATTTGATGCTATAGAAGAGCACAATCATTTCATGTTTACCTAAGTAATTTTATGAAGATTTTGGAATGAATAATAAAAGTATTTTCCATATTTTGTTTTCCCAGGAAATACTTTCTTAGGCCAGTAAAGTCACACTGAAGAAGGCAAGGGACTAATAAAGTGATGTTAACAGACAGTAAGTTGTGGGGTGTGAATACTTTTGGACCTTCATTCCAAATTCTGATATTCAGAAAACACCTCCAAGTTTATCTAGCCTAGGCTCACCTGCAGTCTCCATGTCCCTGAGCACACATCAGCCAAGTACTCATTCAGCTCCTAGAACGTGGAAAGAAGTGCAAAATTCCAGAGTCTCTGGAAGGTATTTACTCTAGGTTTCGAAAGTCACTGTAATTCTGGTATTTTCTGAGTCTCTCCTTCTCCTTCCTTTTTTAAAAATGACTGGCTTCATTGCCCTTTACTCTGTCCCTTTTCTTTATTTCTCATAACACATGTTGTTCCTTGCGTGGACATTCTTATCATACGGGTTTTTCAAAGTGGCCTCAAGTTCCATCCTTCTTTATCTGCGGGACTCTGTGAATTCTTTCATCTTAGCTGTCCTTCAGCTGTCAACATCATTCTCAAATAAGAGAGGAAATCTGACTGGTCCAGGTTATGTTGTATGGCAGTATTTCATGTATTGGCTCTTTTCGGAGACCAGTGTCTAATTCTGGTCAATTAAATGTGTCCAGGGATGAAAGAAGTTTCCAAAATATGAGAACAGTGTAGTATCTTCTCAAAAGGACAATGCTAAGATTATTTCTATAAGAAATATTTTGGAGGAATATTTTATGTAAAACTTTTAGAAGAGTATGTATTATAGCAAATATATACAAATCAGAAAAAAATGACATGCTTTTTTTTTTTACTTCCATCACCACTGATTTTGGAAAAATCATATTTTCAAAGGTCCTGCTATTCCTTTAGATGAAGTAATTTTTCTGTGAAGTTTAAGGATGTGGGTTTATGAAGCCACTGAAATTACTTACAGCATGATGTGTTTAAGGGCCACCATGAGGATATTAACAGTTACAAGTGTAGACCCAATATTTCTGAAAACATTCTTTTAAATTTTCATATATGTTTTTTTAGTTATTTCTCCAAAAGTGTCCTATACTTCTTATCTCCCAAAGAAAGCTTTTTCTTTCTGTTTTTCCAGTTATTTATCTTATATCTTCATTCATACATTTTATATATATACACATCATAAATCGTCATTCTTAGCAGTTATGAGAAGCAGTTATGATTTTAGAGTTTCCTATTGTTTTAATTATTAAATTTTAAAAGTTATACATATTTATCATGTGCAATATGATGCTTTGAAATATGTATACATTGCAGAATGCCTAAACTGAATTAAGTAACATGTATTATCTCATATTTTTGTGTAGAAAACACTTAAAATGTATCTTAGGGATTTCTAAAAATTCAACATATTACTAGTAACCATAGTTATCATGTTATATAATGGATTTCTTGAATTTATTTCTGTGATCTAATTAAAAGTTTGTATCTTGAGTAACATCTCCCTAATCCTGGTAACAAGCCTTCTACTCTGCTTCTGTGAGTTAAATGTTTTGGAGTACATGCATAAATGAGATTACGTTCATCTACCTTTTGGTGCCTACCATTAACTTAATATCCTCTAGGTTCATGAAATCATAGGGTTTCTTTTTTAAGATAAAAATTCATTCTGTATAAATACCATATTTTCTTGTCTTTTCATCTGCTGATGGTCTTTTGGGTTGATTCTGTGGCATAGCTATTTTGAATAATCCTTAATGAATATAGAATGTAGGTATCTCTTCAACATATTAATTTCATTTCTCTCTTGTTTTATAGGCAGTAATAGAACTGTTTGGTTATAGTAATTTTATTAGGTTTTTAGTTTCATTTTCACATTAACTAGTGTTGAGTATCTTTTCACATATCTGTTAGTCATTTGTATGTCTTCTTTTGAAAAATGTTTATTAAGGTCTTTTATAAACTTTTTCATCAAGTTATCTGTTTTCTTGTCTTTGATTTATTTGAGTTTCTCAAGTATTTAGGGGATAATAACTTCTCATGAGATACATGTTTTGGAATTGTTTTTTGTCCATTCCATAGGTTATATTTTTGTTGCTCTATTGATTCTATCCTTTGCTGTGAAGAAACATTTTACTTTGATGTAATTCCTTAGGTCTGTTTTTCTTATACTATTGCCTGAGATTTTTGGATTATAGCCCCCCCCAAAATGTCCAGAACAATATAAAGTAGCTTTACTTTTATATTTTCTTCTTGAAATTTTACAATTTCACATCATACCTGTAGGCCTTTACTGTTCTTTGAGCTGAGTTTTGTAAATAGTGTGAGTAGATTTCACACATATGTGTATGTATGAGGTCTGCTATTATTCCTTTACGTGTGGATACATAGTTTCCCCCAAATCAATCACTTTTCTATTGTTCATTCTTAGCATCTTTATTGAAAAGCAAGTGACCATGAGTGGCTAGATTTATTTCTGGCCTCTGTATTCAGATCCCTTGGTCTACATGTCTGCTTTTATTCCCATACCTATTTGTGTTTTATTACTAAAGCTTTGTACTAAAATTTAAATGAAGTCGAATAGTGTGATATATCCAGCTTTATTTTGTTCAATTGAGATTGCTTTGGGTATTTGGGGGTTTTTGTTGTCCCAGACGGATTTTAGCATTTTTCTTCTATTTCTGTGGAAAGAGTCAGTAGAATTTGATAAGAATTACATGAATCTATAAATTGCTTTTGGTGGTGTGGATATTTTAATAATCTTAAAGGATTAATTCTTCCAATATATTAACATAGGCTGTCTTTCTATTTATTGTGTGTCTTTTTCTATTTCTTTCATTAATATTTTATATTTCACACTGGGCAGGCCTTACTTTTACCCCCTTAGTTAAATTTATTCTTAAGTGTTATTTTGTAGCTATTTTAACTGGAATTGTTTTCCTGATTTCTTTTTCAAATAGTTTACTGTTACAAAATTGCTATTTATTTTATACACTGGTATTGTATTCTGCCACTTTTTTTGAAATTTTTTTTTAGTTTTAATCATCTTTTGGTGAAATCTTTATGGTTTCTTTATAGATCTTATGGTGTGCAAACTGGAATCATTTAAATTGTTTCTCTCTAATTTGGAAATTTAACTCTCAATTTCTCTCTCTCTCACACACACACACACACACACTTAATTGCTATGTTTAAGGCTTTCAGTAGTATTTTAAAAATAAGTGGTAAGAGTGGAGTTCCTTGGGATGTTATTAATCTTAGAGGAAATATTTTCAAATTTTCACAGGTATGATGTTTAGCTGTGGGTTTCTTATACCTAGCTAGCCCTGTGTTGACTTGTCTTTCTTCTACACCTAACTTATTTAGATTTTTTTATTGTGAAAATATGTTGCATTTTGTCAAATGCATCAACAAAATGATATGGATTATCTTCTTCACTCAGTTAATGTTGGGTGTATCATTTATTGATGTATATATGTGAAATTATGTTTGAGTTCTTTGAATGAAGTCCCATGCAATCATGTTGAATGATCCTTTGAATGTGCTACTAAGCCTAGAATTGTAGATTTGAGCCTACAGCTTGGAAATACTGGAGTGGATTTTTTTTTTGTATTAAATTCTTTTATTGGTACATTGTAGGTATACAATACAATTACATTTCTCATTGGGAATTGTACCTTTATATAATACATCT
>NW_004624760.1:17229925-17241223 GCF_000247695.1 Heterocephalus glaber | reverse complement strand
CACCACCAAGTTTTCTTTGCTTCACAAGAGCCGTGTTTCGCAAGTAACTCCAGTGATCCCCTTACTTGCTGCAAGTTAGAAACCTCTCTGTGTTCTTTTATCTCAGGTTGTACTAACTGGCTTTACATTCATAAAGAGGACACATCATATTGTGATAGCCAACCTGATTCCATTTGTGTAAAGTCCAGTAATTTCAGGTGGTTGCCTTCCCCCTTGGGAGTTCCCTCAGTTAATGGATAGCAGGCCACCTCATCCTATGTGAGTTTGCAACTATGTTATCTTTACTGCCTTGCAAATAGGATGCTCTGCACCTGTATAAATCTGCAACTATGTTATCTTTACTACCTTGTAAACAGAAGACTCCCACACCTGTGTGATATTTTGTTTTAACTAAACTGTGTGAAACTTCCCTGACCCCCAGTAGCTTAGCAAAGTTCTGCTCCTGTGAAATTCTGCTTGTGCTCCCTCTCTCCCTGAGCCCTCCCCAAATAGAAGAACCCTCAAAAGGACCCTGCCAACTGCCTTTCCTTTGTTGAGAGTTTTTCTGGTGAGAGCCTCTCTGGAGTTACTGCTATGATAATAAAGGATTATATTTAATTCAGAGTGTGGAGCATCTCTATATTTCCAACTCGCCTGGCCCTATTACAATATTTAGCTTTATTCAGAGCTAAAAATTATCTGATATTAAGCGCTGTTGTAGATTGCTAATATTTATAGGCTCCCTGATGCCCACAGGGTGGAAAAACAATTTTATATTATAGTCATTGAAACATAGATTTGGTTGCTAGATCTGTTATGTACTTTTAAGTCACTTCACTTCTAGATCAGAACTTCATTTTATTAGGAAAAACATGGTCACTGATTTCAGATCAGTCCATACAACAAAATAGCCATAATCTTCAGAGGGTATCTCTAACAGTTTGGCTTATCCTTGGTTTCAAATAAACAGAGAAATATCATCCACAATTACAATGGAAATATCATGGAGTTAAAGGACATTTAGTGTATCCTATTAAATGAATAAACCCAAGCTGACAATTAGGAAATTTATTATTTAGCTGTTTAATAAATAGTTAGCAAACAACTACTATTTATGAAAATAAATCTGCTTGATACTAGATTCTCAGAATTCAAGGGTGACTAAAATAGACACATTTCCTGCCAATAGTTAGCATTCAATCTAGTGTGGTAGAGAAGAAGAGGTTATGTAGACAGATATCATGTTAGGAAGTAACTGCTATGAGTGAGTAAGGGACCATGGATTTGGGGTTCACATAAAGGAGTTTCTCAGTCAGTTAATCACAGAGACAAGTAAGGGGCCCTGGAGTCAGGAACTTTTAGTCAGAGAATTAAAGTATGAACATGAGTTATCCAGACAATGAGAATGTGGAGAGGAATTCTAGAAAGAGGGAAAAATACACATAGAGCATGATACAGTGAAGAAAAGTACAATATGAAACAAATTTATTCTATTGTAATATATGGTACAATAAGAAAGATGTTGATAAGTAAAGCTAGAATGATGACCAGAACCCAGAACATGAAACTACCTGTGAGTCCTGTTAAGGTAGGGTCTTTAAAATAACAAAGTTAGGGCATCTTTGTAGGCTGAGATTAATCTTTCCATTGTGTGACACTTACCAGGTTATTTAACAGTTCAGAACTTTTAACTGACACTTTTTATTCTAATTTAAACTCCTTCCCTGAAATTTCTTCTTCTAGAGTTTAGGTTGCCACAGGCTATACCAAACTGAAGTGCTTCTTTACTCGGACTACAGTATTGTTTGTTGATCTGCCTTCACTTAATTTGCCTGGGGAAATGGTCATATAATGTCTTTGGTCTGAGAGTTTCAACATTGTTAAGATGTCACATCTCTTTAAATTGTTGAAAAGATCCAATAAAATCATAATCAAAGTTCTAGAAAAATGTCAGAGGAAATAGGCAAACTAATTCTAAAAATCAGATGAAAATCCAAAGGACCTAAAATGGCCAAAATTTCTTTGAAATAGAATGAACTTAGAAGGTTTAAATAACCTGTTTTCAAAACCTATCATAGTAATCAAAACAGTATGGTGTTGGTGTAAAAGAAATGAATGGAATCAAATAAAAGTCCAGAAATAGATCCATATATATATATATATATATATATATATATATGTATATATAGACATCTATGTTTTGAGTCATAATAGTCAATTAAATCAATGAAGGCTAGTCTGTTAAATCATACTGGAACAAATGGATGTCTACTTGCAAAAATAAATAAATAAACTTTGACTCCTGCTTTGTACCATATACAAAAATTAACTTGAGTTTGATCATGAAAGTTGTAATATCTAAGACTGTAAAGTTTTTAGGAGAGAACAAAACATATTTGAGATTGTAAGTGATGAATCCAAATTTAATTCTGTCCCAACACCCTGACCTAAGTTTGGCCAATTGGATCAAATTACCCTAAACTCTGTGGATTTAAAGACTCAAATAGGGACTGTTAGAAAAGGAGAAATTGACAAATTTTGGCAATGAGGTCCATTTACATTTTGAAGAGTTTCTAGTCCTTGCATATAAGCAAATAAAGAGGCAAATATCTTTATTCTGAAGGTGATGACCTATGGTTGTTGCCCCCGTTGACTACAATAGAACCTTTCTTTCAGACATTTAGTTTTTGTATGGAAAGAAAGTTACCACTGAAATCAAACCTTGTATATTTACTCTTAGTCAGATCATGCAGGTAACATACCATCTGATCCAAATTTTAGAATTCCAAGGAGTCATATTATCAAATGTTTAATAACAAAATATTTGCTGTCACTTTTTAATTTTTTGTTCAATTTTAATTTTTAATACATGTTTATGATATGCAATGATCACATTCTTCATGATTTGCTATCATTCTTAATATAGTTTTATATTAGGGGTTGACATGGGTGGAAATGAGTTGGATTATTAAATAACAAAGTACAGAAATTAACAAATCGCAAATGGAAGCACTTCTTTATTCATACTACAGTGTTTTCCATAAACCCATCTAGCTTATTCCCTGACGGTACAGACTGAACTGTGCTGCTCTCAAAACCCCTGCACTGAATCATCCTATTCCGTTCCCCAGGTGAACTTATTTGGAGGTTGGGCCTTTAAATAAAGAAGCAATTAAGTTCAAATGAAGTCATACACGTGAGGTCCAAATCTAATGGGAATGATGCCCATATGGAAACACCTTGAAACCACAATTTGAAACACTCAAGCTTAAATAGCATCTGATTTCTGTTATATTAGAAACTCAAAATATAAATAAATCAGAGTAAAATAATAGGAAACAGGAAGATAAATCTTTTGCAAAAGTGGAAGGTATGAAGAGATATTGGAGGGGAAAGGGAAGGGAATTGAAAAAGAATTAAAATGTGTTATGTACATGTATCAGCTCCCTGTGATGAAGGTATTCATTATATATTAATAAAAATAAACACTAAAAGAAAAGAAACACCAATAGTGCACACATACAGAGAAAAGACTGAGGACACAGTGAGAAAGTAGATATCTGCAAGCCCAGGAGAGAAGCTTCATTATGAATAAACACTGCACGAAACTTAATCTTATAGATTTATCCTCCAGAAAATAAACTTCTATTATGGAATCCACTTGATCTGTATTACCTCTAGCAACTATCATAGATCCATACCATCTGAGAGAGCTCAGGCCAGCTAGGAAGTGAGATACGACCACGGTGCTTAAAATACCATCCACTCTGCTGCCACTTGGCAGTTTTAGGGTTACGGAAACTACACTCAGTTTTGATGAACTGCTAGAAGTAATGACAGAGCTCACTGAAAGCTATTATGCTCAAGGTAATGGTTTACTATGGGAAAAGGATAGAGATTAAAATCAGGCAAGGGAGGAAACATCATAGCACAGAGTTTGAGAAAATATCAAATATGGAATTTTGACAGTCCTTTCCCTGCATAACCAGTACATGTAACTTTTCTAGCATTGCTATATAAGACCGTGCGTGGAATACTGCCAGAAAGGGAAGCTGAACAAGCCTGGCTGCCCCAAGTTTTTAGAGATTTGACTGACTGCCTGACTGGCTATGTGATTGACCTCAGACTCCAGGCTTACTGACACTGCACGATCCAAAGCTCCTACTCTAAATACCATTGGTGGTTTCCATGGAATGGCTAGCTCCCTCTCTAAAGTATTTCCCGGGGCCATTTCCCTCATGAATTGACCAATGTACTTATTTGAATGGCAGGTGCCAGGCTATCAGATCTGTAACTATGACTCTTTATGGATGTGTGTGCATGAATGTACATAACTGTTAGTATTATGAATAAGCATTTGAAAATACCTTTTGGATCACTACGCCTATAAAAATGTCTTTCAGGAGAATAAGTACAAAGAGATAATTGAGAAAAGAAGTGGAACTTTTTCAACCACTTATTACTCATACCAATTTTTATTTCACTCTCTTGAGTACTAAAGGGCAGAGTCAAGTGTAAATATCATTATGATATATGTTGTATCTTTTTAGCCACTCTATCCCAGAGAAGGAGGATGAAGGGAAAATAAATGAATAAGTGTGGCTAAAGATTTGCTGTGTGATTAGCTTCTTGGATTTGTACTGCTAGCTGGAAGAAATTCACTTATACTATAGCAACAGTTCTTCCTTGGTCTTAGGAATCAATCCTGTACCCCAAACATCTACTCCAGTAACTGAAATTTTACTTGGACCTTAACAAGTCTGAAGCTGTACTCCTGTTTTGCTCATAGCATCTCTGCCTTCATTCTCAATTTTTGGTTTTTTCCTAGGAAGCTTTCCAAGCATCTTCAGTCTTTCAGGTGGATACTCTGCCTGACTCTTTCTGAGCCTAACAGAACTGGACTCCTATTCCTTAAGAAGCCCCACGCTCTGTTCATCTTTGATTATTGACTGCAGGTTCAGCACAATCGCTATTGATCAATGACTCCCCTCCTTGTTTGCATTTCGCCTATCCTTTTATGTCTGCTAGGCCATCAGGGGTCAAGATGTCCCCACTCAGGCTGTCATCATACTTGCCTCTAACTCCTTGCTTATCTTTTTCTCCAGCACCTGCAGTAGAATACAACCTAATAGCCTTTCAAAATACAGTGTCCAGTCTGCTTACTGTACCTAGTGTAGCGTAATCACAGTGTTTCTGAATAATTGTTTTTGTAACTATGTGAATCAACAGAGGAGGAGCACAAATACTGCCTGAAACAACAGTGACCAAATACAAACAGCAGACAGGAAAAGAACAACACAGAGTAGGTTTTAGCAATTCTTAGCATTTGAGAATTAGGCAAAGGAATAGTTTTTTTGTATGACCCAGCAGAAAGGTAATGTTGCGTTCTTTTTTAAAATTTTATTTAATCAATAGATGTTAAAAGGATACCTATTTCATGCTAGAAATTACTCTTGATGCTGAAATTTTTGGCTGCAAACAAGACCGATTTATATACAGATTTAGTCTAGACATGGAAAATATAGCATTTAAATTGTCATCCAGGATGGAGTGTGAGTCTTTTCAGTGATGCAGGGCAGCATTATTGTGCCACTTCCTATTTACACTTTTGTCTTCATCTGTAACCTATACCACTTTTTCAAGGAATGATAAAATCCAGTAATTTCATTGACTGTTAATTGAATAAAATAATGTGGGGATTGATTTTCATCAATTATTTTATTTCATACAGTAAAATGCTGCAGTGCAAGGAGATTATACGATTTGTCCAAGGACAGCAAATCAAGTTGTGAAATGTGTGTCATGTCTCAGTATGTGCCTATTTTCTTCAGATTTCAGAAGCAGAAATCAGTTTTTTTATTTTTTATTCATTTATTTATTTTACTGTAATAATTTTTGATTGAAACACACATCATATTTTTCAATATATGTTATACACAATCATTACAGAAAATACAGCCGACCACTATCCCTGTTCTCTGCTCCAGCCACACAGTCCCTGGCTGTCTGTACACTCCACACTGGCTACTCCTCTGCCTGGAACTGTGTTCCCCCAAATAGCCTCACTGCCTCTTCCATTCCAACTTTGCTCAGGTACCCCTTTCTCAGTGAGGCCTTCCCTCCCTCCTACAGGAATCTGTACTCACCTCCCCTAAGCTGGCACCACTATCCCCCTACCTGGCTTAATTTCATTCCCCCAAATGCACATCCACCCCAATCCCTCTCTATATCTATCTTATTTAAGTATTTAGTATCTGTCTCAACCCTCTGGGGAGTTTTGCATTTTTTCATTCACTGCTTTATCTTCATGCATAGAATAGTATCTGGCACATAGTAAATGCTCAATAAAAAATTATACATGAAGACAAGAAAAGGATGGAAAAATCACCCCAGTTTCTCCTTCATATCAACCACTGGTAGTATTTTGGCACATTAGCCTTTTCTTTTGTATATCCTTTTATTGGTACATTTTAGGTGTACAGTATAATGACATTCATCATTGGAGATCTGCACCTTTACATACTCTCTTGGTTATTATTTTTCCCCCTTCCCCTGCCCTCCCTTCAACCCCTCCAGCCCTCCCTATTTACAGACTTTGTTTCCATTTTTCTATTTTCTCATATTAACTCTATTCCCTTCTTTCCTTTCCCCTACCCCTCCCACTTCCCTCTCCACTTTGCCCCTTTTCTTCCTATTTCACATTAACTATTACACCTTTTAGTCCAAATTTACACTTTCAGTTTCTCACTCTAGAGAAATATTCGGTATTTACGCATGTGTATCCTGTTTATTTCACTTAAGAGTATCTCTTCAATGTGCATCCATTTAGCAATAAATGTCTCTAATTTCTAATTTTTGATGGGTGACTAGTACTCCATTTTATTTTTAAAAAACACATTTTCTTGATCCAGTCTCCAGTTGATGGCCATTTGGGCTGTTTCCAAGTTTTAGGTATTACAAATTGTGCTGCTATGAATATGGGTACACATATATCAATGTGGTACAATTCTTTTAATTCTTTGGGGAACATACCCAGCAAGGGAATAGCTGGGTCAAATGGGACTTCCAGCCCTAGTTCTTTGAGGTATCTCCATACTGATTTCCACAGTGCTTGCACCAGTCTACACTTGCATGAGCAGTGGAGCAGTGTTCCACTTTCCCCAAAGCCCTGTCAGCATTTATGATTGGTTGATTTCTTGATAGCAGCCATTCTTTCTGGAGTGAGGTGGAATCTGTGTTGTTTTCATTTGCATCTCTCGAATGACCAGTGATGTGGAACATTTTTTCATATATTTATTTGACATGTCTACTTCCTTGTGTGTGAAATGTCTGCTCATTTCAGATGCCCATTTTTGGATTGGGTCTTTAAATTTGGGAGGTCTGATTTTTTTTGAGTTCTTTATAGATTCAAGATAGTAGACCTTTGTCTGAGGGACCGCTGGTGAAAATTTTTTCCACATTGTGGGTTGTCTCTTCACACTGCTGGTGGTTTCTCTTGCTGTGCAGAAGCTTTTTTAGTAAAAACAGATCCCACTTGTTGATTGTTTGTGCTAGTTCACGGGCAATTGAGGTTTTGTTCATGAAGTCTTTTCCTACACCAATGTCTTCAAGAGTTCTACCTAACCTCTGTTCCAGCCAATTCAACATTTCTATTTTAATATTTAGATCTTTAATCCATTTTGACTTTAGTTTAGTGCATGGTGAGAGATATAGGTCTAGTTTTAGTCTTTAGCAAGTTGAAACCCAATTTCTCCAGCACCATTTATTAAAGAGACTATCTTTCCTCCAGTGAGGGTGTTTGGCTCCTTTGTCAAAGGTGAGGTGGCTGAGTGTGTCTGGAGTTGTTTCTGGATCTTCTAATCTGTTCCACTAGTCTTCAGGTCTGTTTCTTTGCCAGTACCATGCTGTTTTTATCACAGTAGCTTTGTAGTATAGTTTCAAGTTGGAGGTTGTAATACCCCCTGCCTTGTCTCTGTTACCTAGAATTGCTTTTGCTGTTCTGGGTCTTTTCTTTTTCCAAATGAATTTTTGGATTATTTTCTCAAAGTCTATGAAGTATGCTGCTGGGATTTCAATTAGGATTGCATTGAATCTATATAGCAATTTTGGAAGTATAGCCATTTTCACTATGTTGATTCTTCCTACCCAGAAGCAAGGGATGTCTTTCCATTTTCTGATATCCCCTTCAATATCTTTTTTCAAAGTGCTATAGTTTTCAGAGAAGAGGTCTTTGATTTTTTTTTGTTAGGTTGATTCCTAGGTATTTCAGTTTCTTTGAATGCTATTGTGAAAGGAATTGTTTGCCCTATTTCTCTCTCAGTGAGTCTGTTGTTCATGTAGAGGAAAGCTATTGATTTTTGTTGACCTTGTATAGAGCCTACTGTACTGAATTTGGTTATTAAGTCTAGAGGTCTTTTAGTGGAGTTCTTGAGGTCTTCTATATAAAGTATCATGTCATCTGCAAATAATGACAATTTGACTTCTTCATTTCCTATCTTTATTCCTTTTATTTATTTCTCTTGTCTAATTGCTGTGGCTAATGTTTCCAGAACTATATTGAACAAGAGTGGTGATAGTGGACATCCTTGTCTTGCTCCTGATTTTAGTGTGAAGGATTTCAGTTTTTGACCATTTTATATGATATTGGTTGTTGGTTTTTCATAGATGGCTTTTATCAGATTGAGGTAGAGACCATCTATTCTAATTCAATTTTTTGTAGGGTTTTTATCATAAATGCATGTTGGATTTTGTCAAATGCTTTTTCTGCATCTATTGAGATGATCATATGGTTTTTGTCCCTGGCTCTATTGATATAGTATATTTCATTGATTGATTTGCATATGTTGAACTAGCCCTGCATCCCTGGGATGAATCCCACTTGGTCAGGGTGTATGATATTCTTGACGATCTTCTGCATTCTGTTGCTTTTATCTTTTTTTCTATAGAGAGGCTTCTATTTTTATTTGGACAGTGGGATCATAGCCTATGGTGAGAACTCCAGAGAAGCCCCCAGAAGCCTCTCTCCTGCTCCTCAATGGTTGCATCTGAACATAGAGTGGCTGACTTGCATCAGGAGGGTGCTGCTCAGAAATTTCAGATCCTTATTACAAGCTCTTTATAAAAAACATTTCCAAAGGCTGCAGTGACTGCTGTCAGGATGAGCCCTCACCTGCTCACAGCATCCCCTCTTCTTGTATACTGAGTCTGTTTCCAATTCTTCACAATCATACATAAAGTGGGATGAACACCTTCATTCCTCTTACTAGATTTCTAATTCCTTCCTTTGGTCAAAATCAGGGTGATTTCTGTGTCCCCATCCCTCCCTTGGTGAGATCCTGACCCAGCCCCTGCTTATCCACCTTTCTTCCTTCCCCAATTCTCCAAGCTGGCATTGCAAACTGGGGAGTTTTTAAAAATTAATGTCTTTTCCATTTCTTTATCTCTGAAATATTATGGAATCTGAAAGTGTAATACAGTTCTTACTTTTGTCATGTTTCCATTTTTTTAACTTTTCATTTTTGAGAACCTCTGAGACAAAAACTTTGCAACACTGGGTGAGGAATTTCTGTTTACCCTTTATCCACATTCCTCAAATGTTAATATATAACCAGACTACAATGATCAAAATCAGGAAATTATTATTGATAAAATATGAGTATCTAATCTACAGACTTTATTAAATCCTTCTACTTGTTCGGTTGATGTATTTTTCTACTTTAAAATCCAATCCAGTGTCATGTTGCATCCAATCCTCACAACTCTTTTCAATTCCTTTTATCCTTTGTCTTTCAACACCTCCGTATTTTTAGAGAATACTGGAAAGTTATTTTATCAATTGTTCCTCTATTTGTGATTGCCAGATATTTACTATAATTGAATTTATGCATTTTTGGAAACAATTCTGAAGAAGCAATGTACCCTTCTCATTGTTTCATTCTGATTTCTAGAATTTGCTTTTTTTGGCTTAAATTCTTTTATTGGTACATTTTAGGTATACAATACGTTTACGTTTATCATTGGGTGCTTGTAGTATTTATTGATTAGTCCATTACTGAAGGCATTAACTCTTCTCACTTAGGGAAGTGTTTTTCTGCATTGTCCATTCTTAAGTAACTACATTTTTTTCTCTCCTAAATTAGGAAGTATCTCATGAGGACACACTTTGAGAGCATGTAAAGAGGTTTTGAATTTTGAATTTTTAAGTTTTGTAAAGAATTTTGAAGGATGAATAAGAAAGTCTTTCTTTGACACAATATATTAGGATAGTCATCGGATTTGAACTCACAAGACCTGGTCCTAGTTCTTGGGTGCCTTATCTAGAAAACTGGGGGTTCTGTGTCAATTAAATGCCAGATAAAGGTCTTGCTCTATCAGCATTACCGGGTTAAAAATACACATTTTCAGACTCCAAGGCAGACTTTCTCTTTCAAAACCTCTACTAATGTTGGGTCTTTAGAAATAATGATTTAAACACAATCCACAAATGTTCTTGAGGTTTTAGAGAATTCTCATAGGACATATTCTGTAGGACATCAGCTCAGAAAATCTTTGCCTTGAGGAGTTGTTTTGTGAGGAATGCTACAGAAGAAAGTAGAGGCAAAAGAGAAAATATCTCAACAAAAGAATTTTTCAATATGTTTCCTTAGACGATGTCACAAATAAAATGATAATCAACAGCAAGAGAAAGGAGATGGATACAGCAGGAGTGATTCTATGTTATCCATTGTTCTATTAGGTGACATATAATCCCTCACCCAGATTGTTTTTCATGAACATTTTCCTCCAGCATATATGGAGTAGAGATAATATTCAATGATTGTCAGCAGTGAGAAATTTTTGGAGAGATAAAGATAGTTTCCCTCTCAGTGACACTATATAAGGATATATTCTCTTTATCAGAGAATCTGGACTCTAATGAATGGATCCAACAGTGCATATCTATCACCTAAGCATCACCAGCCCCACTGCACAGTGAACTGTCTACCTGGGCCTTGTCAGATGAGGCTACCGACTGTCTTTTCTCCTCAGGCCAAGACTTAGCCCAAAGGGAGAGACGAGTCCCCTGGAGCTACAAAAATGAAGCAGTGGGAAAGCTTTAGTGCTGTACTGAAAGGGATCAGCTTTGCCTTATAGAACATCAGCTGAGTTTTATCCTCAGGCTCTCTGTCTCTTCATTATGCTTTTACAAATAAACCCTTTTCCATCTCATTTGAACCTAATAAAATATTTCCTCATTTATAAAAGTAATAAGTTGTCTCCAGATGATAAGACTGCCAGTAATGCTTTACTTCTTTTTTCAGTATAAAATTATATATATTA
>NW_004624760.1:17209463-17226135 GCF_000247695.1 Heterocephalus glaber | reverse complement strand
GGGAAAAAAAATAAGAACCAAGAGACTCATGTAATGGTACAAGATCCCAATGATGAATGTAACTGTATTTTATACCTAAAATGTACCAATAAAGTTAATGGGGGAAAAAACACACACTGTTTTCCATATGTACACTAGTTTACAATAAAACTATTAAATTGATGTACAAAATATTATATATAATGCTATAAGTGATTTTATAATGCCAAAATTGTGATATATCATAATGTATAAATTCTAAAAGGAATTATAAACACATTATAAACAATGATCACCTCTAGAATGAAAAAGGCTATGCAGACTTACATATTTGTATTTTTTGATTTGTGTTTAATTTATAAATAAGAAAACAAGTAGTTCAAATTATTTTAAATTCTGGAACAGATTCCTGGGAAAGATGAATAATATCTCTATCTTCATCACTCTAAGTTACCTAGTAAGCCCTGTAGTGCTTTTTTACCTTAGGAGATCTACACTCTTAACTCCTGGCATCCATTCAGTGGTGTATGTGGAATGCTTCCTTCTCTCTTCTTGGCCTATCAGATCCTCTCTCCCCATCTTTCAAGGCCACCTTTCAAAATCTAAGTGGGGGAGCATCTGTTAAACAGCTGCAACTTTCAAATTGAGATGGGGCCATGTTGCAAGAAAGAGGCCAGGACAAGAATCATTCTGAGTGGAAAATGGTTGGGCAGAGTCTGGTGCTTGGGGACCCATCTGTAAGGCAAGATCATTAATGTTCATCTAACGGAGCTCGGGGTGGGAGGAAGTCGAGCTGTGTTGTCTGAGGGAAATGAAGAGCTAAGGGCTGGTTTTATTTGACAGAGACAATGAGGAATGAGTTGCCTGTGCTACCTAGAGACACGATTATCTATCCTTGATACATGGTTTTAAGCTGCCTTCTCTGTTCCACGGCAGATGTGCTTCAAGGAAGCAGACAGGAAATCAGGTCACGGAGTTTCACAATACCAAAGGCCATGCCCGAGTTTGGGTTTGGAATTTTCAGCCTAGGTTGAGGAATAACAGGATTGCTTACACAGAACTGTTTAACCTTTCTTAAGTACCCCTAAAGTCACATTAGCTAAATACCAATTATTCAATTTATTGCAATGTCAGATTTATGGGCAAATGATTTTGTATCAGGTTGCATGGACCTCAGTAAGTCCTGATTTTAACACTGACTTTGACGTTAAGGAAGTATCTAACTTTAATAATTTCGTCAATAAAAGGAGAGTAACAATTGTATTTACCTACCGAAGTTGTTTATAGTGAGTATTAACAATGATAAATCACATTTTTAGAATATTTATTACGCGTTCCAGTCATCTGTGAAGTAGGTCTAATTAAAATTTGTATGACAGCCAATTGAAAATCTGAGTACTTACATGACTTAGGTTTTCTTTTTGCTGCTCTTTTCTTTTCTTTCCCTTGCCTGTTCCTCTCCTCCCTTCCTTTCCCATTCCTTCCATCCCTTTATTCCTTGCTTTTTCACTTTCTGGAATGGTTTGAAGAACCCAAATTTCTTCTGAACTAGGAGTCAAGAATCTGTATTCTCATTATCTTCTCTTTTTTTCCCTTCTCCAATCCCTCTTCCACATTTTTCCAGACTCCTTTCCTCTCTTCTCTACAGTCTTCTTCATTCTCATTAAGTGACTCAGGCCTGCTTGAAGATTTGGTTGGGAATGAGGTAACTATATATGTATTCTTGAAGAGAATTTGAGCTAATGCGGACATAACAGAAGGTAAATGGGGAAATGCAAGGCTGTGAGGTCAGGGCAGTCAGAGCAGAAACTTTCCAGATGAAGAGATGGCCAGCCGGAGAACTGGTTAGGCAAGAATTTTAAAATGGAGTGAAGTCACACGTGACCACAACCAAAGAAGTGTATAGTCAAAGGAAGAAACTCATGCAAAGAATTTTAAGAAGTGTTTGTGGCTAGAGCAAAGAGGAAGGGAGCTGAGAAGCAACCTGAGGTTGGAGGGTATTCACTGTCCCACAGAGAGACAGCTTGCTTGGGAAGAAGAGAGGAGAGTGTTGCTTTTTCCACTCCGTCCTCTGCATTCATGGCTATGGTTGATGAAGAGAATTCGATAACAACATTTCTAGTCTATAAATGTCCTGTTAAAAGAAATAATGCATGTGTAAGAAAGGCAATGAGTTCCAAATTCCAACTTCACATACAATTATTTCACAAACTGTCCTGTCCCAAGCCCGAATATCTCTAGGTAGTTCTGACAAGTGGTCACAGATGTGATCATCCTCTTTAGCTTGAAATTACGATGCTGTTTTGTTTGCCTATGTATTGTTGATCAATGTTACTGAATCTTCTTAATTTGGTATTTTTTTTTTGTATGGGCAAATAATAAAACCTACCTCTAAGAATGTTGCAGAGTTTAAGAGAGATTATATATTCTCAGTATGCAGCCTGAGTACATAGTAAGCCCTAAGAGGCTCTAATTAAAATATTCCTTGTCCTTCTATTCATCCAATTGATCTGTGGACAAATACTTTCTCCGATTCCGTAATTGAGTGAGATGATTTCTTTTCTTTACTCTTAGAGCACTGAGCAGGAGAGATGGAACTTGTACATATTGTGATAGAATCCAAAGAAAAACATTGTAAACGGTCACATGAGACAGAAACAATGTTTTACGGTGGCTTAAAGATGAAAAAGGTAAAAACTGACTGTGGAAATGGTATAATAGAAAAGGCAATATTTTAGTAGAGCTCTCAATGATATGTTAAAGAGGATAGGAAGCAAGAACTAATTGTGTTTTGATGATAGCTGCTTATTTTATGCTTACCAAGTTTCAGACACTATTCTAGGCACAATACGTGTACTGACTAATTTTCTCCCCAAAATACCCTAAAAATTGGGTGTCATTATTGCTCTCTTTATATAGAACAAGGACAGGAGCCTAAAAACCCTAAACATCTTGCCTAAAATTATTTAACTATTAAGCCGCAAAGCCAGTTTTCTCTTGGTAGAGGTGGAAGCTGTGTACTTGACCACAGGTCTCATGTTTCTGTTCTAATAAATAAATACTACCAATTAATAGTAAGTTAACTATAAAAGGTAAATAGACGGATCTGCTGACAAATAATGTGCCTCTTTGATTTATTCGAAGGGATTATTATCAATTCAAACAATCCATTCAAATAAATCACCACAGGTAAGAGGATTAAACAAATTTTTGGACGCATGGGTGAAAAACAAAGATTTCCAAGAAGAAATGTGTAAAAATAAAGATAATTCCATGTAATAGAAAAAAAAGTCCTGTGGCACCCTTATTTTGTTGCCTCACCTTTTTATGAACTGAATCACATTCTGTGCACACAAACCACTTCAGCATCTTTTGTTTTTAATCTTTCAGACATAGAAGAACAAATTTAACGAGATTCTGTTTCTGTTCTGTACATGCAGAATAATTAAATTTACATCCCACTTTAGTGTTGGATCTGCTATTTGAAAGGAAATGTATCAATTGGACACATGCCCCATGAATTCTAGTCTGCAAATAAGGCATTTGAAGGAGGGGGAGGAAAAGAAACATCTTTCTCCTAAGAAATAATCAGAGTAAAATCTTCACTTAGTGACAGCTTGTTTGAGCCTGGATTAATTCCCATTTGAGAGGGGCCAAGGAGATCAGGAAGTGAAGGGAGGAAGCTGGAGAGAGGCAGAACATAATTATATAAAATCCCAGGGGACTTTAAAAGGAAAAGTTTTGCAAGAGAGCTTAACTGGCAACATCTGAAAAGCACTTTGGTCAGGGAGCAGTAGGGACCTCTTTCTATCCCTGGCTTATTTCCAAGATCTCAATATTCTCTTCCTATGGAACCCAGGCCTCATTCATGGAAGACACAAACACTGTGAACTACACTCACTGCACCCACTGGGGCGAGAGGAAATGAACTTGGCTTTATCCTTCAGTGCTGCCACTTTGTGTATCTAGAAGACATGGACTAAATTTCCTGGCCATCTCTGAGATAGTTTCATTCTTTGTGGAAAAATAAAAATAAGTAGGATAATTATTTCCACCTCCTGCCATAAGAGGGAAAATCGGACAACAAGCAAAATCTTTTGGCAAATATTAGGTACTCAAAAATGTCTTTCTACTTTCTCTTTCCTTTTCCATGAATGTACATTCACTTTATTTAAAGAAATTTTGCCTCTAAGGGTAGGGGAGGTAGGAAAGAAATTATTACTAGGGGATTCATTGGGCTAATGTTCCCAGTAACTGATGATTTTGTATTAAAAATCAAAACACCTCAATTGTGTTTGCGTCTATTCTCTTACAAACCTCTGCAAATTTTTCTTTACCATGGCTCTTTCCAATGCTCAAAGAAGTTGAATGAGCAAATTGTTTTAAGGATTTTTATCAACCACTGGCCTGTAATGCACATGTGGACACTAACTGTGTCTGATTTGTTAATACATGTTTCACTGTTCAGAATCTGGAACACATATTTAAAAAGCATGTGTAGTACTGAGCCTTTTCTTGACCAAACTTAAATGGGAATTCTCTGAGTTGTGCTTTTGAGGAGGCCTCAACCTTCATCTATTCTTGGTTTACATCAGTTTTAGCAAGAATTCTGCTGAATCTGTTTAGGGGAAATCTCCTACCTTGGCATCCCGATCACCTTTGCAATTTGATCTTATTTGAATTCCTAATCCCCATCTTCAATTTCATCCACAATTACCCTTCCCTTGAATTTTCCTCATAGTAATTTTCCTTGTACTGACTCACACTCTGTTCCTTGGTTATAAATCTCAACTTATCCTTATTGTGTTTGGAGTTGAACTCAATCTTTCTTCCCTATTGTAAAGCCCTATTGCACTACTCTGGCTTGAAAAACATGTGCTTAAGATTTTGAATAAATACGATGAATATTTTTCTAATAGGAGTATAGAGATGAATGAAAATTTCCCTGACATCGTCTGATGATTACTTGAATCACTTGGAAAGATTAAATAGGAGAAAAGGCATACAAATTTATATGTCCAAAAGGAGAAAATGTCACAGCACAAGGGAAAATTACAAGAATGAGATTATTGTTGACCCCAAATCCTGCTGAAACTTGTATACCCTCTTTTCTATAGGGGAGGGGGAAATAGGAAGTGTAGATACTTTTTAGAGGAATAGCAGATAATTTTGAGAAGGATTCAATAAATGTGAGCAATATACATCAGCCTGAGATGCAGAACAGATAATAGTTTGTAAATACCCTTTTTGTAACCAAAAGAGAGCACAGTGACTTATGATCACAGGCCATCCATGTATGGTGACTTAATTCAGTCTTCTTCCTGAGATTCATATGCATTTAGCTAAGGAGAGCTCAAGGAACAGAGGAAATTATCTCTTCTTTGGCAGGTGTGGGCATTCGGCAGATAAGGGAACTTTGAAAAGAGACTCCCCTTGTGCTGCACTGAGAAGAAACAAGAGAAAGACTTTATTCCCAGCTAGGTTTTAAAGCCTCTCGGCATGTCAAAGCACCCGTTTTTGGAGTATCATTTGCTAAACCCTGACAGCAGCATGGATGAGTGCATATTATGACTGACTTAATTAGTGAATGTCTTTTTTTTTTTTTGCCCCTACAACCATCCAAACCCAGGATTTTTGACAAAACATGGGGAGAAAACGGTGAAGAATGTTTTATTTGAATAAGATCAAATAAGAATCATTTTTCATTTTATTATTACACGGTTGCAGCGCATAAAGTTGCCATTTACCTAGGGGAGTGGGTACAAGGCACAGCTTGGTTCTTTCTCGTTAATCTCCTTTCTCCTCCTACTCACCTCAGTCCCTCAGGCTCTAAAGCTCCTTTCCTTGCGATTGCTATTATTACTCATTACTTTTCATTATTGATATTATTATTCCTAGCTCATGTTTATGACCTCTAGTGTCTATATTCATGGTGAGATTTGATATCTCTACATGGGATATCTTAAATCTTCAGACTTCTGCTTTCCCTCCCCCTCTCCCTTCACTCTGACCTCTTGGACCCCCTTCTCATTTGCAAGAGATCCATTCCCTTATTTTCTTCCATCTATGGTTTATTTTGCTCTTTATTTGTACTTTGCCGTACTCAAATGAGAGATACCTTAGGGTGTTTCAGCTTGCATGTCTGATTTATTATAGTCACTATCATATACTCTAGGAGCATTCATTTTCCTCCAAATGTCTCAAATTTATCCATCTCTGTAACAGAGTAATATTCAATTAAGTACAGATACTACATTTTTATTATCCATTCATCTGTTGATGGGCATAGTGTTTGCTTTCAGGATTTAGCTATTGTGAATTGTGCTGCTGTAAATATTGAATATGATATGATTGCTGTAAATATGCTGTAAATATTGATATGAATGCATTTCTGCAATATGATATCTTTATCTCTTTTAGGAAGATATCTAGACTGGGAATGGCTGGGTCACACGGAATTTGTAATTTTAGTTTTTTGAGAAATTCCCATACTGATTTCCATAGTAATTGCACTATACATTCCCACCAGTGATGCAGGGTTTTGTTTTGTTTTTTTCATTCCATCCTCGTCAGAGTGGGTTCTTCTTTGGCTTCTTCATAATTCTCATTTTTTCTGAACTCTTTTTTTTGGTACTGGAGATGGAACTCTGGTCCTTGAACTTGAGAGGCAGGTGACAGAACCACTGAGCTAAATCCCCAGCTCATTTTTTCTGAACTCTTAGAGTTGTTTTAATTTGATTTTTTATAAGGGCCAGAGATGTTGAATATTTTTGCATATGTTTGTTGGCCATTTGTACTTCTTCTGAGACGTGGCTGTTTATTTCACTTGACTATTTGTTGATTATCTTATGTGAGATGATTTAACTGTTTGTGTTCTTTATATATTCTAGACACTAGTCTTCTGTCTGAGGAATACCTGGCAAAATTTTATTTCTGATTCAGTACATTATCTTTTTATGTACTAATTGATTCTTTGGCTGTGTAGAAGCTTTAAAATTTGATATAATCCTAATCATTGAATAAAATAAAAATCAATTTTTGTTTAATTAAAAATAAATTTAAATGTGCCCCTCCTCATTCCAAATTCTCAATAATTTCTTTCTGAATCGAAGTAAATTGAATTTACTGAATGGATCTTATTACATGAAACACTAGCTAAATCAGAAAAAATGCAGAAATAAAGATAATAACCATATATTTCATAGACAAAAACCGGATTTTATTTTTGTTTGTTTGTTTAGTAAACACAGTCGCTCAAGTGTTTCATCCTCTTTGCTTCCCTTTGCTCTTCTGACTGTGGTGAGAGCAGATCAGAAAAGCTCAGGAATGGAACCATGGAGAGGAGTCAGAGAAGATGGCAAGAGTCTGGTATATTAATGAGGGCAAACTTTACTAGGGCTGAAGCAAGGCAAATGGAAACAAGGTAGATTTTAAATACCATTTGAAATAAACTGCTTCCATAAGTAGAGAATGAGAAAATGTAATGGATCAGGATTGACTTCTAGGTGTTTGACCTCAGCTACCAAGTGGAAGCCATTCATTAAGACTAGAAATACAGCAAGAGGCTAGGTTTTTCTTGTTGTTTTTGTTTTAAAAAATGGTTGGATGGGGTGGAATATGTGCATTACGTTTATTGGTTTTGTTTCTGTAAATCCTGTTTGTGATGACTATCAAATAACATGGACAATTCTTTTTTTTAATTCATTAAATTTATTGGTAAATTTTAGGTATACAGTATGATGACATTCATCATTGGGAATTTGTACCTTTACATGATATATCTTGGTTCTTATTTTTTTCCCCATTCCCTTGCCCTCCCTTCAACCTCTTCACCCCTCCCTATTTACAAAGACTTTGTTTCCATTTTTTCCTTTTCTCATATTTATTCCTTTGCCTTCTTCCCTTTCCCCTACTCCTCCCACTTCTCCTTCCTCCTTTGGACTTTTTCTTCCTATTTCACATTATCTATTATACATTTTGATCCTCATTTACACTTTCAATTTCTTATACCAGAGAAACTATTCTGTATTTACACATGTATGTCCTATTTATTTCACTTAAGAGTATGGCCTCAAAGTGCATCCATTTAGCTATAAATATCTCTAGTTTTTCATACATTATGGCTGAGTAGCACTCCATTTTATTAAAAAAAAAATCACATCAATAGCCTTCCTGTACATGAACAACAGACTCACTGAGAGAGGAACTGGAGAAACAACTCCTTTCACAATAGCATCCAAAAAATAACATTCCTAGGCATCAATCTAACAATAGAAATCAAAGACATCTACTCTGAAATCTACAGAACTCTGAAAAAAGAGATCAAAGAGGATATCAGAAAATTGAAAGACATCCCTTGCACTTGGGTAAGAAGAACCAATTTTTCTTTAAGAGAAATGAGTGTTTACTTTCTAAAAGGGAATTTACTTCTTTCTTCCAATCAAGGATAATATTAACTCTAATCTTATGAATTCAAAGAACTATAGTGGAAAAAGTTAAAATTTAAATGCAATATTTGTATACTGAAGTTTAGGAATGGTTTAGAAGTTTAGGGGATACCTGTAGATTTAGAGGGTCATAGAATTTCAGATTTAGATGGTAATTTAAGAAATTATAATTATTGTCTCTTTAAAGGAAAATTGTATAAAATATCGCTGGCAAGTTACCAAAATGTCAGCACTTACAGATTTCTTTGATTTTATTTGCTTTGGTTGTAGTTATTTTTATTTACTTGGGGGGTAATAGAGTATCTAGGTAATTTTCTTTGGCTATTTTGAGTTTTCCTTGCTTCCATTGCTGAGATTCTCTGATCCATTCTTCATACCTGTCAGAAGAGGGAAGGAAGTCAGAGAATTTGAGTAACTTTTTTGTTTTTACTATATAATGCTCTAGTTGGTTAAAGATAATAACTCCCACTTTCCAAACAACATTCATATTTGTAATTTTTTATTCTTTAAAACTATTATTTTTAATTGACAGAAAAAATGTATGTACTTGTCAAGTCCAATATAATATTTTCAAGTAAATATCCATTGTGGATTGAATAAATCTAATCAACATATGCATTACCCCCCATAGTAGTCATTTTTGTGGTGAGAAAATTTAGCATTTTTAAAGAGAACAATATAATTTTATTATCTACAGATACCGTCTGTTTTTTTTTGTTTTGTTTTGTTTTGTTTTTGGTACCAGGGATTGAACTCGGGACCTTGTACTTGGCAAGGCAGGTGCCGGAACCACTGAGCTAAATCCCCGGCCCTACAGACACCATTTGTACAACAGACCTTTGGAACTTATTCCTCCGAACCGAATCTTTGCATCTTTTGGCCATCATCTTTCAAATCCTCCATCAATGATCCCAACTCCTCCTGATAAACAGTCTACTCTCTTGTTTTATGAAGTAAACTTTTTGGACCCCACATGAGTTTGGTCATACAATATTTACCTTTCAATGCTTCTTAACAATTTATTTTACTCAAAATCATATCTTCCAGGTTTATCCATGCTATTGCAAATGGCAGGATTTCCTTGTTATTTTTTCAAAGTCACATTTTCTTAGCTCTTCACCTATGGATGTATACCAAGGCTAATCCATATCTTGGTTATCATGCATAGTGTTCCAATGAATGTAGCAGTGCAGATAGCACTTCAAATATTCAAATACTGATATCAGTTCTTTTGGGTGTATACAGAAAAGTGAGACATTTGGATTGTATAGCAGTTTATCTTTTTTTTTTTTCTTAAATTCTTCTATTGGTACATTTTAGGTATACAGTGTGTTTACATTTATCATTGGGTACTTGGACCTGATGTATCTTCGTTCTTATGTTTTCCCTATTACCTGTGCACCCTTCTCTCCATCCGCTCTTCCCTATTTACATAGACTTTGTTTCCATTTTTTTCTTTTCTCATAATTTTTCCTTTCCCTTCTTTCCTTCCCCCTTCCCCTCCAACTTCCCTTACCTCTTAAGACCTTTTCTTCCTATCTCAAATTATCAATTATTTGTTTTAATCGTTTAGGGAATTCCATAATGTTTTTCATAAGGGTTATCCTGATTTACATTCCTAACAACAGTCCGCAGGGGTTGCTCTTTCCCCACATCCTTATTATATTAGTCAACTTTTCAATCACTTGGACGAAACACTTGCCACCCACAAATTAAAGGAGGAGAGGCTTGCTTTTGGCTCAAAGTTTCACAAGTTGGAATCCTTGTTTTGGCTGGATTCAAGGCAGAATCCTGCATGGTAGAAGGGCCTGGATGAAGGAAGCTCTTGCATCCATGGCACCCAGGAGGCAGAGACAGCATAAACAGGGCCACAGTGAGAGATGATCCTCAAAAGGCATGCTTTCCCTACCCACATCCCCCAAAACGGCCCCAAATCCAAACAGCTCATTTGTGAAATGGTAGGTTATTCTCATTTTTTTTGGTTTTATTTTTATTTTTATTTATGTATTTATTTTTATTATCATTTTGTTTTACGTGTCATTGATAATAAATAATGTCGAATACCCATTTTTATATACCTGTTGGTCATTTCTACATCTTTTTGGAGAAATTTCTATTAAGGTATTTTCTTCATTTTAAAAATCCAATTATTTATTTTATTAATCTTGAGCTGCTTGAGCTTCTTAATCTCTTTGAATATTAACCTTTTATGAGATATGTAGTTTGTAAATTTTTTTTCCTATTTTGCAGATTGTGTCTTGACTCCATCGATTGTTTTCTTTGTTGTGTAGACATTCTTATTTTGACATAATCCCATTTACCTATTGTTCTTAAGTTGCCTGTTCCATTGAGGTCCTATAAAAAGAATAAAAAACTATTGCCTAGGCAATGGAGAAGTTATTCTGTTTTCTTAGAATAGTTTCACAGTAGCCAACCTTCTATTTATGTCGTGAATACATTTGGGTTGATTTTTGTATATCATGTCTGATAATGACATAGTTTAATTTTCCTGAGTGCAGATATCTAGGTTTTCTAATGTTATTTATTGAGAAGGCTGTTCTTTCACTGGTGTGTATTTTTCTCACCACTGTCAAAAATCAGTTGGCTACAAATGCTATGGATTTATTTCTTGGACTTTCCTAAGTTTCTTTAAATCTTTTGTCAGAGTTAGCATAATTTGAGTATCACCATATATTTCCCACATTTCTCTGCAACTAAGCTACCATTTCTGCACAGAAGTCTCTCAGGGTTCGTACTTGCAGATGTGTTACAAGTGTATGCTAAAACGCATCTTTCTGAAGGCCAGGACATGGGGGATTTGCTTGAAAGAAACTCTTGAAATTATTGTGTGATACCAAGGAAAAATTGAAGGTAACACACACAAGTGAACATTTCTAGATGCATATTATTTAGATGTATTATTTAGATTTCTAGATGCAATTATTTCCCTAATCATGGGGAGAATATTTTTGCTACTCATTTCATACTTTGGCCTCCTCCCATACAGTACAGTGTTTTTGTCATGCTTTTCATTCTTCTAGCCACTTATTTTCTTTCTTTCCACAAGGAGAAGGATAAAATCCTACTCAAATCAACTACAAATGGGCAGAGAAAATAATGACAATTAATTGTTATTAATTGAAATATCCTTACCCTCTGTTGCTTTTCTTTCCCAATGTAGTGAGCAATCCATCTGGGGCATATAAGACTAATCCTGTTTTCTCTGTATCTGCTTTAGGAGTGATCAGTAAGGCAGACGTATGTACCTCATCCATTTGGCTGGCTGGGTGAAGAACAAGGTGTCTACTGTTCAAAACTTTCTATGCTCATGCTCCTTTTGCAGGAATGTCCAGGTGTCTGAGTTGCATATTGGATAGGTGCTTAAAAATGGGACCAGGATTACAAAGAATGGCTTAACTTCAAGTTTAAGTCCTGCTCTTTTATTTCCCCATTTGCCAGAGCTCTACAAAGAGATTCAGGCACTCACTTTGATTAACAGGCAGGTATTTTGCTCTCTATTTAGTTAATTTCTTTTAATAACTATGACATTGTTCAAAAATGCCAAAAGGCAGAGTAGTACTCCAATTTCCTCAACAAGCATGAAGCATTATTTTCCATCTTCTGCAAGTCAACCTCACTGATGAAGCTTCCAGATTTACACAGATTCACATTGATTTCCTTTCTCTGTTTTCTCCATCATTTATAGCCCATAACCACAGGCTTAAGTGCTAAATTATTTTCTGCCTCAAATATAATCATAATTGTTTTATAGCCCCTAATTAAATTATACATCCTTGAAGACAGAACTAGTTATTATATCGGAATACTTTTTTTCTGTTAGTCTCCTACTGGGTGAAAATGGAGCTGAAAAATCTATTTACTAAAAAGTCCACAAAGCATCTTGATAATAAAAAACATGTCAACATTTTTTACATTAAATTAACAGAGAGTCTTGATAATTCAACTTTTCTTTTTTAAAATGCAAATGGCCATTAGAATATATAAAGTCTTCTTCTAGTAAAAGCAAGGCATCAATAAAAAGTCTTGGTGTGTGTTTGGGGGAATCGCAAGTGAATTGCATCAAATTTTTAAGGAAGGCTTTGCATATTTAATTTGAAAAATTACTTTGCCACAGAGAGTTTAAAGACAGTCATCATTTGTTTGTTTTAGTCCAAATACAGCCATCCTCTCCAGAGCTTGTCCCTCATCCACCCATGTGTTTCCCACTCCCTAAACTCACCTGTTCTACTCTCAGTCTCCTTTTCATACCTGTGTAACGCAGCAAAATATGTATAGTTCAAAAAACACAATCCATCATCACTTCTTTTGTATTGCACAAAAATGAATCTATTTTTAACCAGAGAAAGAGATACATCAATTTAAGGCAAAATTTTTTGACAAATTAAATTTAGTCCACTTTATTCAATTAGAGGAGATCTGAGACAGGATATGGGACTGGAGGGGGCATAAGTATATCTTATTAGAGGAAAACAAATGCACTTCTCCACATGAAATGCATCTGTGGAGAATTTGAGTTTAATAAAAGCGACACCATAACGAGTTGCTAATTTATGTTCTCTCAACAAATGATGAATTACTCACTTCATTTTATATTGCTCTTTCTTAGCTTTTGGCTGGATCCTTACTGTGCTGAGAGATTACAGGGAGAATCAGAGGGGCATGAACTCTTCCAACTTTGGAGTTCACTACACAACACTGGCCATGGTTCACTTAATGCAGAGTTTGCTAAAAGTCTGATGAATGCATAATAGCATTGCCATTTTTAGGACTTAGATTAAGGATATGAATTGAGAATATGTCTACTGAATTCATTTTTGAGCAACTAAACATTTTGGTTTTTAGATTTCAACTATCTCAATATGCAGAGCCGATATAGTATTTGTCATAATCTGACTTTTGAAGAGGAGTGTAACAATACAAATTTCTAATGGAAAACCCCAAAACAGCAATCAGAAATTCTAACACCAATCAAATCATAGAAAATAGTGAAAGGTTTTTAGTAAATTTTAGGAAAATATGTATGTATTTATGTATGTATGTATGTGAAATCCTCCAAATTTAAATGTGGGTATACATAATAATAGAAAACACGATTTGTCTGAATTTTATCTATGTACTTCCCTTGTATATTGTTGCTTTAGAACATCATGCACTGTTAGCACATGTACAATCTACTTGACACTTTCTCTTTCCTGTGTCTATGGCAGATGCTATTCATTGATCATAAACTTCTGTGCCAAAACTAGAGGAACAGGGAGTTATTTCTGACAGGCAGTCCAAGTAGCCATTTCTTACCATTCAGAAGTGACTTAAAAGAAGAAGAATCTATCCACAGTCCTAGACACAAGTGAATTAGTCATCATATTCAAAGGTATTACTATGAATGATAGAAGATTTCAAAACCTGAATATAGAACTAGGTCAGACACTAAATTACAAAAATTATACCTCATTATTTGATTGTCTTGTTCGACCAATAATCACATTCAAATATTTTGTAATCAGAATCACTAAGATCCTTATGAAATAGGAAAGAAGTGTGTCTGTATTAAAATGGTAAAGAAATATGCAGAGAGGTCAAATGAGCTGCTTAAGATCACACATCTGGTAATTAGAAGCATAAAAAATATACCCCAAAGAAGCTGGGAATTTTTATAGTAATAAGAAAAATCATGGAAAGAAAAATGAAGTTATCAGTACTGCAGCAAAAATATATGGAAGAAAATTTTACGGAGGGCTCAATTACCTCACATCCTAGCTGAACAAACAAATGCCTGAGCTTGCAGAATAATCCTAGGCTGCTGGAACTGAATGAGTATTGCTTAGATTCTATGATGACTTTTCTATTTCCTCTGCTGTCAGAAAGGACAATTGGGACTTCCTGTTTGTTGTTGGAGAAAGGAGAGAAAGGAAAGCGCGAGGAACCACCGCTACCACTACCAGGTCACCGTGCCGGAGCCATGAGAGGACGGGCTACACACCTCTCTTCTTTGCGCCGCCGGTCGTCTGCATCCTTGGACTTGTTCCAGGAAACTGTTAAAACATGGTGGATTACTATGAAGTTCTAGGCGTGCAGAGACATGCCTCCCCGAGGACATCAAGAAAGCATACCGGAAACTGGCACTAAAGTGGCAGCCAGATAAAAATTCTGAGGATAAAGAAGAAGCAGAGTGAAAATTCAAACAAGTGGCTGAGTCATATGAGGTGTTATCAGATGCTAAGAAACGGGACATTTATGACAAATACGGCAAAGAAGGATTAAATGGTGGTAGAGGAGGTGGAAATCACTTTGACAGTCCATTTGAGTTTGGTTTCACATTCCGGAACCCAGATGATGTCTTCAGGGAATTTTTTGGTGGAAGGGACCCAGTTTCATTCAACTTCTTCGAAGACCCATTTGAAGACTTTTTTGGAAACCGAAGGGGTCCCCGAGGAAGCAGAAGCCATGGTGTGGGCTCCTCTTTCTCTGCCTTCAGTGGATTTCCATCCTTTGGAGGTGGATTTTCTTCGTTTGATACAGTATTTACTTCATTTGGCTCCCGAGGTCATGGTGGCCTCACTTCATTTTCATCCACATCATTTGGTGGCAGTGGGATGGGTAACTTCAAATCTAAATCAACTTCTACTAAAATTGTTAATGGTAGAAAAATCACCACAAAGAGAATTGTCGAGAATGGTCAAGAAAGAGTAGAAGTTGAAGAAGATGGACAGTTAAAGTCCTTAACAGTAAATGTTAAGGAGCAGCTGCTACACTTGGATAACAAATAATTCAACACACGTATTTCACAGAAATGTTAAACTGTAACAAGCACCATTTGAGGGTTAACAGGAACACTTTTTTGAAGATTTCAAATGAACTCAACTTTCAGTATAACTATCTAATCTAAAGTATTTATAAACAGCTCATCGGAGCCCCTCTTTGTCATAGATTTTTGAGTTTATTGTTGGGACCACACAGTAGGACCATTTTTTTGTCTTTAAAATTGTTGTAATCTCTGTATTCACTTTGTTTTTTTTATTAAAAGTGATCCAAGGTAAGCCTTGACTCTTGAGTAGCGCTAGGACAAGATTGTACTCTTAACACCAGCATGGATCTGCTTTCCATTGTGTTTGAAATGTGAGCCAAGTAGTGACCGCCTGCTGTGAAGCTAACTTTGCCAGGATGAGTCCTCCACAGAAATAATTTCCATTTTTTCAGTATTTAGTAATGAAAGATACTAATGCATTAATGGTAATAATATTCTGGTTCATTACAAATTTAAGGATGTTTTCTAGTTGTGCATGGATGCTGGCAACTTAGTAAAGTTTTGACAATGTTTAAATGTGTAATGCTAAGCTTAGGTGTATAACAGCTGGTAAATTGGGTCTTTGTCATTTGCTTAAAAACAAAAAAAGAAAAAAAGAAAGGACAATTGGAAGACCAAGGGGGAAGTGGAGAGGGAGGGAGAGAGATTCCAGGAAAGATTCCCTCCATTCTTAGCTGGTCATCTAGAGAAAATGATCCTATTGTTCTTTGTAATGTTTATCTCCTACTTAGGTAAGTCTATTGCCTGCTCAGCATGATGCTCATCCACATATTTGATTGGGAGCTTTCTACATTTATCTGATTTCCTACCATATATGAGGAGAAGAATCTCTTGCTGGGATCATAACTGCTATTTCCCCCTCCAAAGGAAAAAAAAATGTTCCTGTATATCACTGTCACCCTTCTTAGGTGCAGTACTGTTTTCATGAAGATGATGATTATGATTACTGGCTTTATTAATAATTCCTCCCATTTGAGTATGTTAATAAACTATAGCATGCTTTCCCATATTGTTTTACATTTGGTTTTCACAGAAACCCTCTTATGTAAGCAGAGCAGGTAGTGTGAGAGGTACAAAGATCGATGCTTGCAGTCTTCACCAATAAAATGTCAAAATCAAATCAAATAAAAGCAGTAGCAAAGGCTAACAGGTGGGGGAAGGGTTTATGACAAATACTGACAGATACAGTAGAATTATACAAAGATTTACTACCTGTTAAAACCCTGCACACACGATCCCAAGTTCCTAGAGGAGAGAAGCTCAGCCAGTCCCAGCACCTGAAAGGAAGCTCCCCGCCTCCATCCCAGGCTCCTTGGGCAGGGAAGCTGAGCTGGTCCCAGAACCCGGAAGGAAGCTCCTCCGCTGCCATCTCAAGCTCCTAGGACAGAGAAGGTGAGCCGCGTGGGCGACAGAAGCACCC
>NW_004624760.1:17122818-17192001 GCF_000247695.1 Heterocephalus glaber | reverse complement strand
GGGGGGTGTCCAGTGGATTGCTGCTGGGGTGCAGGCTGATTCAGCACAGCACATTCCGAGGGACTGGCAACGTTGCTATGGCGTCCGCAAACCTGCCTGTCTGCAGCTGGCTGATTTGGCACATTCCGTGTGACTCAATTTATAATTCTTTAGTTAAAGCACTAACATTCAATTAAAAATTAGTTCTATTTTACTATCTCTGTTTCTTGAGGTTTTTTATCTCTTCTCTGTTCTCCAAATAGAGATTCAGTCAAAATCTATTGGGCTAAGTTACTGACATTTTCTAGTTTCTTATCCATTGAATACCTTTTAACTCCTTAATGACACTTCATAATGTTACAGAGCCTTGCTTTTGTTTTAAAGCATCCTGGTGCTTCTCTGGCCTGTCTGAACACTGCACTTTTCAAACACTGCCCTGCATATTTCTCTTATTTTTTTTTCATTAAGTAATGGTATCTGTAGTGGTTAAACTTATCAACTTGATTGACTTGGGAATCACCCAAAGAATTGATAGAGCACAGTTCTGAGTGAGTCTGAGTCAGTTATAGAGGCATGACCTTGGGTAATATATCTTATCTCTTGTCTTTTCCTCTCAAGTGCTATTATGCTGCTCTGATTCCCTGTCTCATAAACTAAGCAGCTCAGTACGATTGCACCCGTCTGTCATAATGTCCCTGTCTTGCAATTAGCTATGGACTGAATTATCTGAAACCATGAGTCAAATAATCTTTCCTTCTTTAAATTTCGGCTTTTAGGTATTTTGTTCAGCAACTGTAAATCTCACTAATACAGTATCATCCTGAGTTTCCTCAGTCTACATAACCTTTGTTGACTTTGTCCACCATTGGTATCTTATTGACCAAAATATATTTGTTCTTTATGCTATATTTCTGTCAAGATTAATTTGTTGAGTTCTGCATCAACATAAACAGTCTCTTCATAAATATCATCATAAGGGATTTTGATGTTTTATGGTCACCAAAAAGCCAGTATTTCCAGGTTGTCCTCCTTTATCTTTCCCTTTACATCTTCTTCTATTGCTTTCACTCTCACACTTTGGACACCTAGTCATATAATCCCATATTATTTTTACTGACATAGAGTCATTAGACTGTAGAGCCAGAAAACTGGGAGTCATCTAAGCCTCATATATTAGTCAATTGTTTATTACTAATATGAAATACTGGTGGCTGCCAACTTATGAAGAAAAATGAGGTTATTTTGCTCATAGTTGTGGAGGTTAAAGGGTGTGCTACTAGCATCAGCTTAGTTCTGATGAGGGTCCTCTCAACTCTGTCACACCATGGTTGAAAGCAATGGTGGGACCACTACAGGGGTGAGTGTGAGATCACTCTTGACATAGAAGGTCAGAGAGCAGGTTAGGGCCAAGCTCACATTTTTTACAGCAATTCTCTCTACCTAATGATGACCCAAGAGGCCTTATCCCTTAATGTTCCATCAGCTCCAACATTGCCACATTAGAAACCAAGTCCCAGCATGTGAACATTTGGGAGTCATGCACACTATATTCAAAACGGCAACTCATAAATTCTTCTTCATCACATACCTGCTCTAGAAAACGCTGTCAAGCATGTTTACTCCATCTTGAGGACTCAAATTTTCTGGCACCCCATTTTATCCCTCAGGAAATGCTAAAACCTTATTGGATTTTCCAATCCTGGATCCAGTTTCAGTCGCAAGCATCAGAAGATCATTTGCCAGATCTCCCAGCTAGTCTCAGGTTGCAAAGCTAGTGAAAGACCAAGCCATTAAATATCATAAACGCAAAAAAAAAATCTGGGAAATCCATAAGTTCCCAAGGAGAGTCCATATTCAAAAGCAATACATGAAACCTATGGGCAAGGCTTTGCTATCAGTCTTTTTTAGACTGATAAAAACAACTTTGAAGACATTTAAAAATTTATCTTGAAAAGAAAAAAGTCCTTTTTTTTTCAACCACAAAGAGTTACTCCAGTTGTCTTGACAGCACTTTTGAATAATTTGAACTAAAGAGATGAAGGGGGAGGGGTAGCTTTGCTTAATAGGCTCCTTTTCCCCTCTTGCCCCAACGCAATTCACAGTACATTAATCAGCTTCAGTTGACTATCTGTCTCATTTCTCTTTTAAATAATACCTGTACCAAAATGTGAAATGATGCATGTGTTTAATTCCTGGAAGAGATGGCTTCAGATATGGAGTTCATGGGGAAAAAAAGATGCAATTATAAAAGTGTAGTCTAAGGAGACTGTGGTGGGTATTAAAATGCTGAATTTTATTCTTTTGTTTTAACTGATTACTTGAGATTGTGAAACATCAATTCTCAAATAACAGAGCTGAAATAAACCTTCTGGAAAACTCAGTGCAAACCCTCGATTTAACCAATAAGAAACTGAAGCCCAGAGAGATAAATAATAACTGACAGGATAAAGGGAATCAGATCTTTTGTTGTTCATCCCAGCAATTTACTAAACCAGGTCATTTAGGAGAAATAATAGCATTCTACTGTTTATGATCTCTTTTCTCAGCATATAATCTTCACTCAATTCCTTGCCATTTGGCCACTACTTTCTGAAAGTGCCATTACATTTATGACAAATCCACAGTCACCAAAGTCATTCCTACTTTTTGGACATCCTGAACAATCTACACAGTGTATACCCACATGTCCCATGACACTTTCTTCTGTGACAGTTCGTGACCTTGTATCTTTTTTTAACCGATTTGGACTGTGTCTTCTTAAAATTCCTAACCTCTATTCAGTACTTTGCTAAGCTCATGACTGGGTCTCGGGGGCTGGGGAAGGAGGACCTGATTGCAGTGTTGATATCTATGCTTTTAATATTCTCACCATGGCTTTGTTCAAGCCACCAAGTCTCTGTGATGTGACTGTAAACACAAGAAAGTGAGGAAGGAGTGTGCAAAATCCACTCAGGCAAACGTTGCCAGGTCAGTCCAGTATGATGCAGTAATCATCCTCTAGGTTTAGTCCTTAGAGTTCTCATTTTTACCTTGTCTTTATAAATCCATCTATTTTATTAATTCATTTACTTATTATTTTTATTTAGAACTACCAGCTACTTCACTATCAACATCTTTTTTTTCTATCTAGCTTTTCCTCCCACTCTGCTGTATACAGTATTAGATTTGCATATAACTCAAATCATTGTCTTCCCCCAGCAACACTCACTCTTCTAATTTGACATTGTCTACATCCATCGACAATTTTCTGATCAATTAAGGTCGAGTTGTATTCATCTCTGTTCTACATCTGAGTAATAGCTAAGATATATTAAATCTGCATACTGATTACCTATTGCATTCAAACTGTCCTAAAGACATTGACTTATGAGCCTCAAATTATCTAGATCACTAAAAGAAAACCTAAGATACTGTCATGCTTTAAGCATCTTCTTTGACAAATGTTCAATTTTCATTTCTTATGGTCTAGTTTTTCCAGTGATGGGAACATTCCACATTCCACTGAATGTATACAGTATACTAAATTCAAATACAGTGTGTCAGAAGATGGTTCTCAGGGTATCCAGACTAAATTCAAGTTTTCTCCATAACGAGCTGTATTCTGCAATTTCTCAGTAAATATATAAGAAAATATATTCCTCTCTTATGATCACATTCTGATTGTTCACAGAATCAAATCCTGTAGTTCTAGAACTGAGGTCCCTGTTTACTTGCCTGCTCTCAACTAGGAGTAGCTCTCAGTTTTTAGATGTCACACATGCATTTCAGGCCAAACTGCCAGTTCTACCTTTTAGCCAGCAACCACGCATCTGATCATTCTGATGCTTTAAAATCACTGGCTTTCATTTCTGCCATCAGTGAAGCCAGACAAATCTAGATAATCTTCTTATTCTGAGGTCAGCTGATTTGGGTCATTAATTACATCCACAAAATTCCTTAGCTCTAGTACTGAGATGAGGATTAGATTTTATAAATGGGAAATGATGTGGGCAGAACAGGGGGCTGGGATCTTGGGGGATGATACTGTATCAGATTCCTCCCTGATACACTGTTTATTGACTTTTTATTTGAGAAGCCTTCTTTTTCACATTTACCTGTTATCTTTTAATTCACAGAGTTAATGTCACTCCTTAAAGAGAGGTTTTTCACATAGCTAAAATGCTCCTCTTCCATTCCAGTGTTTTTTATAACTCAGCTCTTTGGCTATTCTCTGCATAGGAATTATTAAAATCTATAGCCATGTTATTAGTTTGTTTCTATGCTGTTTTTTCTTCTCTCACCAGATACAAGCTCTAGGAGGTGAAGAAAGGATTTTGTCTTGTACAGCAATCTATCATTATTAACTTGTCCAAGAGATACTTAATAGATATTTGGTAAATAAAGTATGAAATATAATAATAAGAACGATTAAAAATAAAATAATTTATTGAGTCATTTTGTGTCTGAGGATGACATGTGAAAGTCAGAGCAACTGCTTGGAAAGACACTATCAGTCTCATAAAGTTTCTCATATTTTTGCAAGAGTTAAAATAGTAGTATAATGAATCTTAAAATACCCATAATTCACATTCAATATTTATCAATACTTTGCCAATCTTGTGTTATTTCCATTCTCAGTTTTCTCTTTTAAACCAAATCTTCAATGTTAAATTATTTTCACTTGTTAATACTTTATGATTTTTTAAATATCATAAGCTATTATTTAATATCCAATGCACATTCAAATTTCCTTATTCATGGCATGTTCAATTTAAGATAAAAGTTAAGTTGTACATATTGACTTTATCAAGTTTTTAAAATCTCTTTTACTCTATAATTCTGACTTCTGTTTTTCAAATGTAATAGATGTATTATTAGCTCACATAATAAGTCACCTTCCTAATATGACTTACTTCTTCACCTACTTTCCTCTATCTTGATTCTTTTTCTACAATGACTTTATAGTTCTTAAGCTTTTAAAAAGAGAGAAGTAGGAATTTTTATGAGGAAAATATTATAAATTATATAAAATTTTCAATTCAAATTCAAAATTGAGGCTTTTAACATCAATTCTTTGATTTTATACTTTTTCATATATCTACTATATTGACAATCTTGATTGTTAATCAAAATTACAGTATTAATTATTTGCTCACGTACATATATATGTATATGTCTTAAGGTAATTTTTTTAAAAGTATGATTATTACTGCTAATAACACTACCAAATATGTTTGAAACATTATATTATAGTTTTCTCTTTAATTATGTATAGATCAGAAACCAAATCAACCAAAATTCTATGTTATAAAGTGACTGAAGTTAATATTTATTTCTTTGTCATGATGGTACAAACTGATAAGCAGTTTGGTTCATTTGTTGACTTGTGTTTTCATTATTAACTTTTCAAATTCAGGTCTGTTTCATTTTCATTTGTACAATGGAACAATTAATAAATAGTAATTGTACTTATTTAAGGGCATAACTTGACATTTTGATATATGTACATATTGTATAATGATTACTACAATGAAATCATCAAATAACATATCCATCACCTCACATAATAGCCTTTGTATTTTTCTTTTCTCTCCTTTTTTTGTCTGTGGTAAGAACATCTAGGATCTACTCTTTGATAAATTTTAAATTTACAGCATATTATTAATAACCGTATTAATTGTGCTGTATATCAGATCTCCAGAACTTACTAGTCTTCTGTAATTGCAAGTTTTTGATCAACATCTCTCCATTTCCCATCTTTGCCCTCATAAACATAATTCTATTCTTCTCTGAATTTGAGTATTTAAAAATTCTAATTCTAAGTGAAATTATGCAAATTATATTTGTTTTTCTGTTTCTGGCTTACTTCATTTAGCACAATACCTTCCAGGGTCATGTATGCTGTGAGTGGCAATGTTTTCTTTTAAAGTTTTTCTATTGTCACAATCCATTCTTGGTTCAATAAACATTTAGCTTTTTTATGTATCTTGCCTATTATAAATAATGCTGTGATGCTCCAATGAACACAGGAGTATAAATGCTACATCAACATACTGATTTTGATTCCTTTGGATATATACAACATGATGAGATCGCTGCATAAAATGGCAGTCTTGTTTTTCATTTCTTCAGTATCTTCCATTCCTTTTTCCATATGGATATACCAATTTATAATCAATGGGCATACCAATTTATAATCAATAGACAAGGGTTATGTTTTCAGCACTATTTCAACAATGATTGTAATTTTGTCTTTTTTATAATAGTCTCCCCTAACATGTGTAAGGTGATATTTCATGGTGGCTTTCATTTGGATTTCTCTGAAGGTTGATGATGTTGAACATTTTTATGTACTTGTTGGTCATTTGTATATCTTTTTTTGAGAGATGCCTAAACTCACCCTTCACCCATTTTTATTGTTATTTATTTAGTACTGAGTTTTATGAGTTCCTTATATATTTTGATATTAACCCTTGTATTAGTAAACTTTCAGTCTACAGCCTGCTGAAGGAACAAACATCATGGTAGAAGGACATGGCAGTGAGGAAAATTGCTCAAATAATGGCAGCCAGGAAGGAAGGAGAGATGAGACAGGGTGGGGGGAAAAGAGAGAGAGAGAGAGAGAGAGAGAGAGAGAGAGAGAGAGAGAGAGAGAGAGAGTCCACCTTCTAACAGTACATTCAGTTTTGAACTTGTCCATGGTTTGATCCATTGATGAAGTTAATGATCCCATGATGTAATCTACTTTCAAAACCCCCACATCTGAACACATGAGGCTTTTAGGAAATATTTTTGATTCAAATCATAACAACTCCTTATTGTATCTATGGTTTGAAAATATTTCCTTCTATTTTATAAGTTGCTTTTTCACCCTGTTCAGTTTCCTTTAATGTGGAAAAACTTTTTAGTTTGATGAATTCCCACTTTTATATGTCTGTTATCTTTATATGGTTTCATGTCTGAAAATACTTAGCATCCCTTAATTTTCTTCCTAATTTGTAAAATATTTTCATGGTTACAGATCAAGCAAAATAATTTTGTTATTTATAAATTACTTTTTCTTTGATTATTTTTTTCCAATGTCTCTGATCCTGTAGTTAATAATTAGATTTAATTTACCCTTCATCATTTTTCTTGATCTGTGTATTTATGTATCTGTAAACATTGCAGCTTGTTTAGATACAAAGAAGAAAGTACCTTTCTAATACAGATCAGCATTTCCCTTCTACCCTCCTTTTTAAAATATATTTTGAGAATGTTCCATAGTCTCTATGAAGAAATCTTATTCTTTTTGTACACTTTTAAATGATTCAATTATGAAGACACATTCTAGTGTATTTATGCAGATCATTATTGAAGGATGTGAGGCTTATTTTCAGTCTTTTCTAATTGCACAAAGTAAATTAAGATACAATAAAAACAAATGCATATCTTATTTCTTATTTCAACAGTTTAACTAAACTTCAGAAGCTGCTGTGATGAGCTGCAAAAGTCACTGAATTTTCCATCCATCCACCTGTCATATGCATTTTCCTCACTAAAAAGAATGTTTTCCTGGTTCATACTGTGAGCTTTATGGAAGTCTCACTTCAGAATCTTTAATGCAGACAGAAATTACTTTCTCTTACATATCTGACTTGTATTTTATTCATCATTCAGGTCACATATTGAACTTCAGCTTTTCCACATATTTTCTATATATTGTTCCAATTCATCTATTATTGCTTTCTTTCAGCACTGAAACTACATAACAGGATTACTCCTCTTGGAACATAATCAACAATCATCCTATAGTTTTATTGCGATGTGGCATATGTCACTAACATACTATTACAATGAAATATTACATTCCTACAGGCAGAAAACATCACATTTGTTTCTGTATCTCTCATAACTCTATCATTGGATTGATTGCAAGATAAGTATGCAATAAAAATACTTACTGAATTAAATTAAATCAAATTGGATTGATTCTCCTGGATTATCAGCATCTTCCAAGGCATGATATAAAATTGTTCTACCTTGAGAAAATGTAGTTTTCTCAAGCATGATACAGAACAAATTTTTAAAAGTTGGCTTCAAAATACATCTCACCTAACAACAACAACAAAAAACCCACCACTGGATATATAAACAGAGAAATGTGTTAAAACACAGCCAAAGATGAGTATTTCTGTTCTGAATTGAAGATATTGGCCTTACTTTGCATTGGTGATATAAAAACAAACACACACTTGAAAAAGTCCCTAGGAAATGAAGCATAGTAGACAGAATTTCTCATTAAAGAGAATCAATATCTGATAAAAATTGAAAAAGCGAAAATTTTTGATCAGTAGATCTGGAGCTCTGCTGCAGTTTGTGCTTTTTAGTTATGCTGCACTGGGAAAATCATCTAATCCCACAGCAACAAAAGTGATAATAATGAGTCATATATGCTTGATAAAAAGATTGAATATTATAAAATAGGAAACGTTTTATTGGCTATGCACAGACTATTTATAATAATTAATTAATAATTAATTATAATAACAGAAATGAATTAAAATAAAGAATAATGAAAGAGTTGGTGGCAGTTGTGAAGCTCAAACTCAGTATCATTATTTCATATCCTATTCTTCTCCAAGCCCTTCAGTATTTCACTTTGCTGTTCTCTAGGACCTAACATCAATGCATTATCCTTGCTCTAAATTCCTCTATTAATTGAGGAAGCCTTGCATTCCATCTCGGATCATTTTGGACTTGTCTGCTTTATTTTCACCTGGAATTAGTATAGTATCTTGCTGTTTGATCTACTTGATATGAAAATCTTCCTATTAGAACTTGAGTGTGTCCTACCACTTCATTGAAAAAGCAGCAAAAATTATCAGACTGTCAATTCTATAGTGAAAATTTCTTTACCTCAGAAATTATTTTTGAACTCAAACAGGTCTTCCAAATAAGATTTTTTTATGTTTTAAAAATAAATGTAGAATTCCAAAGCCCCTTTGTCTCCCAAGCCTCCAATGTCAGTTCCCAAAGTAACTAGAAAAGCTGCCAAATCTGCCCTTCTTTAAACAACATATCTTTATTTTTCCGCAGAGGAAAATTGTACAGATCAAGCCACAGCTGCACATAGTACCTAATTAAACAAGTGTAAGAAAGCTGGTAAAGGTCAGCTTGTCAAAAATCATTGCTGTATCTTTACTGGATTGTATTTAAAGACTGATTGCAGTAAAGAAAGTAACTCAATAAGGTGTATGAAACTAGAATAAAAAATTAACTCCAAGGGACAGACTTCTGCCTGGTACACAACAAAGGATTTCAAGATAAAACCTGGGAAACAAACCATGGGGAAGGAAAAGAGAAGAGCTAAAATTAATATGGAGAAAGGTTCTAAAGGCCAAATTCAAAGCGGAAACATGACAATATTACAGATGACAGTTCATTGACATCACTTTTTTCTGTATAAATGAAGGAGTTAATGGAATAGGTTTGTTAGAGATAGTACAGGAAGAGGCAAATGTAATTACATGACCAACAAAAAGCATAATAGCAAGGAAATGAAATATTTTAAATCACTGAAACATATTTCAACAGGTGCGAGAATATTTTTAATTACTTGTACTTAATCAGACTTTCCTATGTTACATGCTGTTTATCTAAGGGGAAATCAGAGGCATCTCATTTATGTTCTGGCTATCTTTTCAGTATGGAAGGAAATCAGAAGGACCTCCAAAGAGCTCACACCAAGAAAACCACGTTGTACAAGCAATCCTCCAAATTAGCAGTTTCTGCCTTGAGAAAGAAGAAAGTGGAAGCACTATTTTCTTCTCAAGTCTACTTTATTTTTAAAATATTGTAGTAATAGACCCACTGGAAAATTCTATGAGATACTAGTTAGTATATGAGTGCAATTTTCAGTTGAGTAAACTTTGTACTTTTTTCCAGCTCTATCTTATATCTCTGAGGAAATTGTGTAATTTGAAGGCTAGGCTGTCTGGCCTCTGGGAAGGAACTGTATGTGTTTTTGTAAGTGATCTAAAGTATATATTTTAGGTGTTAAGAAGACTGATCTAGTCAAGCCAGGAAATAAATAAAAGTATAACGTGTATGTAGTTGTGTATGTAGATGTGTGTGTGTGTTTGTGTGTATATATGTAGAAGTAAATATTTCTTTCTGTAATCTATCGACATTTTAGGTCTCCAATTCCCAAGATATGATTTAAATATTTATGAAAAAAGCCATGATTGAATCTATAACTTGCTAGAACAAAAGAATACATTTTTGTTACTATGACAGATGAGAATTCAACCTTTCCCACAACCCTCAGAGTGGCATGAACTCCATCTTGCCATGAACAACTGACAACAAATTTAAATAGTGCACCGTTGCAAGTATAATTTCAATTTGTTGTAATTTCTGCTTAAATTCCTCCCTGACACAGTTGATTTATTTTGAAAATCAGTGCATCTAGAGGGTGTACTATGTCGCATTATGGGCCTTTGATATAGAACCTTTGTTTTATAACAGGGAAAATAATTAGCTTTTGGTTAAGCTTGAGTTGTGATGTCAGGCGCTATCCGTGGTGCTGAAAGAAGTTATTAGCGCTGAGCTAATGAAGGCACTCAGCCGGGGTCTACCACCTTACTAATTTGTCTCTTTGGGATTTTAGTAAAATTACAAATGATATAAGCACAAAAATGGGATGAATTTTATAGAAAAACACAATGAATTTATTGAGAGAATGTATTGAGATGCTGCTGAAGCCAAATTTAAGGGATATGTTTCTTTTACCAAATAATTTGCCATTTAAACACTATTTCCATTACTATGGATGATGATGATGACCTTGTTTAGGCATATTTTAATTAAAATTTATATAAGTTTCTATATCTGGAATTTCCAAGTTTTGTTTGAAATTATCAGCAATTTGCAATGCCAGCATATGCCCTGTGTTAAATAAGAGTCTAATTTCTGTGTATTCCAAGACTACAAAGTAGATTTGCATTAAAGACAAATATTATTTGAGAACTACAGTTATGCAAGTGATATTTGGTTTTTAAACATAATATTTCATCCTTGAATAACCGATACTTCTCTGTCTGTAGCTTCAGGAATTGTTTAAATAAAATCTAATAAATCAGTGTTTCATGCTTCCTTTCAATTGATACTTTGGAACTTATTTGCATTACAACCAGTAGCATTTTAACTCGATGTTGGTCAGGGGGCATCTAGACTACATTCTAAACAAAATCATCACCAGCTGGTTTAGTTATACTTTTATTAGGTTATAAAATAGCACTCAGGTATACTACAGTAATCACAAAGCTGTGATGCTGGGAAAAAATAATCACGTTAAATTGACCTTCATGAATAACAAGTGAGGTTCCATTTCGCTTCATTTCTGTTCATTTTAAAACCAGCATTAGCTTTTCTGGCACATAATTTTTCATTGTTTGCTGAACACAGCTCTATTAGAATGATTCAGTGTCTTTAATATTAGTGATTATAGTCCATTTCAATTACACAGTGTGTGATGTAGTTTGTTGCATTACTCTCTGTATTCCTGCTATTTGAGACTGCTGGAAGGGATTTGATATAGCAATGGTATAGGAATTTGGGGTTCTGTGAGTGGATATGTACCCCTATAAGCATTTATAATATGATTGGGGAAAGTTACATGTATAAGTAAGCTTTTCAAAATTGTATAATAACAAGATGAGAGGAAATCACCTTTTTATGTCATTCAATATGTATACATTATTTTATAACAAATACATGTGTACAGATTATAAACTTATGGATACATATATATGGATAGAGATATGGATACATATGGAGATATAATTTACCAATAATAAAATCTTCCATCTTTAATATAGACTCTGAAGTGTTTACTAAACATATATACCCATAGACCACCCTACAATCAATATGTATTTCATCACTTTCACAATATTCCTTTTGTCTTTTCTGGTACATCTTTCTTACTATTAACCTGTAGTCAATTTTGATATTATTTATTTTATAAATAATATCGATAATTCTATAACTTTACAAAAATGAAATAATAAAAAAATGCACAATTTTATGCCTGGCATATTTGTAAAGCTAATTTAGGTGGTTGTAATTTTGAGTAATTTGTATTAGAATTTTGTAGTATTTCATTGCTTTATTAGACCATAATTTAGTAATGCATTCATGAGTGATAGGTTTTGGGTGTTTCAACTTTGTGGTTATTTCCAATACAGTAAATACAAATATTTGTGTACTCTTTATGCTTTCATATGTTTTAAAATATGTAGAATGCCTCACATTTCAACTATTCTGTCATGTGGAAAGTTATGTTCAATATTATGAAAAATTATAGAAGATATTATCAAAAATCTAGTTTCAATACTATCAGATTTGTATGATATTTCTAGTTATTGCACATTATAATCAGCATCTGATATTGATGGACTTTTAAATTTACTTATTCCTGGAGTGTAGGGGTAATTTTCTGTGATTATTCAATTAATTTCCATAATAAATAATGACATTCAATTTTTTCTTAAGTGTGAATTAGTCATTATGTTGTCTTCTCTTATAAAGTGGAAGTTTTCATAATTTGCCCAATTGTGTGCAAATTTTTTTACTATTATTGAGTTGTAGAAATATTTTTAATATTTTGGATGAAAATTCTAATTACTGATTTGTAGAAATGTGTGTAGTATTACGGGGATATGAGTGAATTTTCAGGTGTTTATAATCACAACAGTATATATGAGTACCTGGGTTTTTACCTTTTTCACTAACAGTATATGTATGTCATTAAATGAAGTCCAATTTAATATGTTATTTATCAGTAGTTATTTTCATGGGCTATTTGCCTATGTTAAATTTGTGAAGATTTTCTGTTTTATTTTATGTCATTTTGATATATGTTTACATCCAGGAATCATCACCCCAGTAAACAGTGGAAATACTCATTGCTCCCCAAAATTCCCTTATGTTATTCTGCATTATCTTCCTTACATCCCTCTTGAAATTTACATATAAGCACATTTCAGAAAAGTAATGATTTGCATGTTATCACTGAGGATTAATTCCATTTTCTAGAGAATTATATTAATAGAACTATATATTCTTCAGTGTCTGGTTTCTTTTACTTGGTGTAATCAGTTTAAGCTTTATTTATGATTTGTGTGTATCCATAGTATATTCTTCCTGGTTATATCTTTATTTTCTTAATGTATAGTATTCCAGTGAATGAATGTACTGCATTGTTGTTTATTCATTCACTTTTGGTAAATGTAGGAGTTGTCCATCACAAATAAAGCTGGTATGGATGTGTATATGCTTTATGCTCTCTTGGATGAACATGTAGGAGTAGAACATCTTAATCCCATGGTAGATGTATGTTTACCTTTTTAAAAAGTGGCTGCACCACCACTGTGGAAATCTATATGGAGATACCTCAAAAAACTAGGATTAGAGGTTCCATTTGACACAGCTATTTCCCTGCTGGGTATCTTCCCAAAAGAATTAAAAGAATCATAAGACAGAGATATATGCACACCCATGTTTATAATAGCACAATTTGTTATAGCTAAAACCTAGAAACAGCTCAATTGCCCATCAACTGGTGACTGGATAAAGAAGATGTGGTTTTATTATACTACTCAGCCATAAAGAATGAGAAACTAGAGACATTTATAGCTAAATGAATACACTTGAGGCAATACTCTTAAGTGAAACAAATAGGACACATACATGTAAATACTGAATAGTTTTTCTAGTGTGAGAAATTGAAAGTGTAAATGAGAATCAAAATCTGTAATAGATAAGGTGAAATAGTAAGAAAAGTTCCAAAGCAGAAGGGGAAGTGGGAGACATAGGGGAAAGGAAAGAAAGGAAAGTAGTGAATATGAGAAAAGGAAAAATGAAAACAAAGTCTGCATAAATAGGGAGGGGTGGAGGGGTTGAAGGGAGGGCAGGGGAATAGGGAAAAAATAAGAACCAAGACATATCATGTAAAAGTACAGATTGCCAATGATGAATGTCATCATATTGTGTAACTAAAATGTAACAATAAACTTAATGAATTAAAAAGTGGTTGCACCATTTTATACTCTGGCTGTTTGTCTATGAGAATTTCATTTTATCCATATATTTGCACCACTGGTATGGCTGGTTTCTGTAATAGTAACTATTCTAATAAATGCATAGTTGTTATAATTTTTATCTCAATGTCTCCCAAGAGCTTCATGAACTCAGGGAAGGGATTTGGTGGGTAACTGGATTAGAGGCTTATCACTTACTGGCTCTTGGGAGGTGAAGTCTGGTTGGAAGAGGCTGCACATGGTGGGCCTTGCCTGGGAGGGATCTACCCTCTTCCAGGCTCCTTCTTGATCTCTCTGTTTCCCACTCACCATGCCTCAAGTGGATCTCCTCCACCCAGGCCCTAGCCATGCCTTGGTGCCTTAGAATCAGCCAACTATGGACTGAGACTTCTTCAAAATGTGAGCCAATGTAAACTGCTCCTCCCTTAAGTTGCAGGTCTCCAGTGTTGTATCTCAATGACAACAAAAATCACTAAAACTATGGTAATATCAATCACATTGTGATTTTATTTTGCAATTCTCTAATAACCTATGCTATCAAATAACTCTTTGTGTGCTTACTTGCTATCAAGACATCTTTGAAATACCTGTTCAAATCATGTTCGGAAAGTGCTGTCATCTCCAGGTTTTCCAAGTTGGCTATCTGAGAACAAGCACTATACTTGTTTCTGCATGAACACTACTTTCCTCTGATCTTTCAGAATGATTCTTGTATTGAGTTTGGATAGCTTCCTCATGTAAATGCTGTAATATTCCTCTTCTGGACACTCTGGAACATCTCCCATCTCTCCAGAACTCTATTTCAATACTGCTTCCCTCTCCATACCACTGTGTCCTGCTGTCTCTGGCTCTTGTGTTACACTTGGACTCCCCCATATCTATTGGTCACACTTGGAGGGCACCGGGATCCAACTGTTTCTTCTCTTTGTATTGTGTCCTTGGTAGTCTCAAGTCAATGAACTGGCATCATTGTAGGGCTTACATCTCTCCTGGCAGAGATCTTCTGCTATGCCACCTGGTTTTGGAATGCATTGTTTGCAGTATTATTTGTTCATTACTTTTAAAAATCCTTTTCAGTTAGGAGGGTAAATCTAGTAGTCTCTGCCCATTTTGATTCATAATCACATATATCAATATGTGTTATTTATTTCTCCTGCTTTTTTTCCCCTTGGCTAGGAGATCTAGTGCAAAAGTTGAAACTCTTGTAGTAGTCTGGTTTTTGGGTAACGCTGTTTAGGTTTTTCATATTGAATATTTTCTTAGTTTGAGATATTTTGTAAATAAACTTTATCAATGTAAAGATTTTTTTGTCTTACATGGTTGTTAAGCTTTTCTCATTAATGAACATTGACATTTATCAAACCGTTTTCTGCATCTCTCAGGAAGCTTCTGTGATTTTTGTCTGTGCAATTAATGTGCTAAAATATATTGATAGATTTCCAAATGATAATCCAAACCTCAGAATCCTAGGTAAATCATATTTTGTTATATTTTTCATTATTTTTATAGATTGCTAGGATTTCATTTGCTAATATTTTGGAAATTATTTTGGATCTTTGTTTTGTGATACATTGTTGTATCAATTGATTGTAATACCTTAGTGATATCATCATTTTTCTGGAATTATTTTTTCATTAATTTAATTGGTACATTTTAGGTATACAATATAATAACATTCATCATTGGAAATTTGTACATTCACATAATCATTCTTGATTCTAATTTTTTCCCCATTCCACTACCCTCCCTACAATCCCTCCACATCTCCCTATTTAATAAAGGGTTGTTTCCATTTTTTCATTTTCTCATATTAATTCCATTCCCTTCTTTCCTTTCCCCAATCCCTCCCACTTCCCCTTCCCGTTTGGAACATTTCTTCCTATTTCACAATATCTATTATGACTTTTGATCCTTATTTATATTTTCAGTTTTGCACACCAGAAAAACTATTCAGTATTTACACATATGTGTCCTATTTATTTCACTTAAGAGTATGGTCTCAAGGTGGATCCATTTAGATATAAATGTCTCTAGTTTTTCATACATTATGGCTGAGTAGTGCTCCATTTTATAAAAAAACATATTTTCCAATCTCCAGTTGATAGGTAATCAGGCTGTTTCCAAGTTTTAGGTATTACAAATTGTGCCACTATAAACATGGGTGTGCATATATTGCTGTAGTATAACTCTTTTAATTCTTTTGGGAAGATACCCAGCAGGGGGATAGCTGGGTCAAATGAGACTTCTAATCCTAGTTTTTGAAGTATCTCCATACTGATTTCTACAGTGGCTGCACCCATCTACATTCCCACAAACAGTGGAACACAGTGCCTTTTCCCTGCAGCCCCACCAGCATTTTTTATTGGTTGATTTCATGATAGCAGCCATTCTTTCTGGGGTGAGGTAGAATCTCACGGTTGTATTCATTTGCATCTCTCGAATGACCAGTGATGTTGAACATTTTCCGATATGTTTATTTATTATTTCTACTTCTTTGTCTGAGAAATATCTGTTCATTTCAGATGCCCATGTTTGGATTGGGTCTTTAAATTTGGGAAGTCTGATTTTTTTAAGTTCTGTATATATTCTAGATAGGAGACCTTTGTCTGAGGAATAGCTGATAAACTTTTTTCCCACATTTTGGGCTATCTCTTCACTCTGTTGCTTGTTTCTATTGCTGTACAGAAGCTTTTTAGTAAGAAGAGATTCCACATGTTGATTCTTTGTGCAATTTCACGTGCAACTGAGGTTTTGTCCATGAAATCTTTTGTTATGCCAAAGTCTTCAAGAGTTCTACCTAACCACTTTTCCAGACAGTTTAGTGTTTCTGTTTCAACATTTAGATTGCTAATCCATTTTGATTTTAGTTTAGTGCATGGTGAGAGATATAGGTCTAGTTTTAATCTTTGGGAAGTTGAAAGCCAGTTTTTCCAGCACCATTTATTAAAGAAGCTTTCTTTCCTCCAGTGAGGGTGTTTCGCTCCTTTGTCAATAATGAGGTGGCTGAGTGTGTCTGGAGTTGTTTCTGCATCTTCTAATCTGTTCCACTGATCCTCAGGTCTGTTTCATTGCCAGTACCATACTGTTTTTACCACAGTAGTTTGTAGTGTTGTTTCAAAATGGGGATTGTGATACCCCCTACCTTGTCTTTGCTGCCTGGAATTGCTTTTGCTATTCTAGGTCTCTTTTTATTCCTAATTAATTTTTGGATTGTTTTCTCAAGATCTGTGAAGTATGCTGATGGGATTTCAATTGGGATGGCACTGAATCTATATAGCATTTTAGAAGTATGGCCATTTTCCCCCTATTGTTTCTTTGTACCAGGAATAAGGGATGTCTTTCCATTTTCTGATATCCTGAGGATATCAGATTTTTCAGAGTGCTATAGTTTTCAGAGTAGATGTCTTTAATATCTTTCACTAGGCTGATCCCTAGGTTTTTCATGTATTTTTTTCTTGGATTCTACTGTGAAGGGAATTGTTTCTCCATCCTCTCTCAGTGAGTCTGTTGTTCATGTACAGAAAAGCTATTTATTTTTGTGTGTTGACCTTGTACTGAGCTACTCTCTTAAATTTGGTTATTAAGTCTAGAAGACTTTTGGTGGGGTTCTTGGAGTCTTCTATATAGAGTATCATGTTGTCCACAAATAATGGCAATTTGACTTCTTCATTTCCTATCTTTATTCATTTCTTTTTCTTGTCTAATTGCTGTGGCTAATGTTTCCAAAACTATATTGAACAGGAATGTTAAATAGTGGAGACTCTTGTCTTGTTCCTGATTTTAGTAGGAAGTATTTCAGTTTTTGACCATTTAGTATGATATTGGCTTTTGGGTTTTCATAGATGGCTTTTATCAGTTTGACTTAGAGACTGTCTATTCCAATTTTATGTAGGGTTTTTGTCATCAATTTGTGTTGGATTTTGTTGAATACTTTGTCTGCATCTATTGAGGTGGTCACATGATTTTTGTCCTTGGCTTTATTAATATAGTGTATTACATTTGTTGATTTGTGTATGTTGAAGCATCCCTGCATCCCTGGGACGAATCCCACTTGGTCAGGGTGTGTGAACTTCTTGATGATCTTCTGCATTCTGTTTATCAGGATCTTATTGATGATTTTTGTATCAATGTTCACTAGTGAGGTTGGTCTATAGTTCTTTTTTTTGGTTGCGTCTTTTTCTGCTTTTGGGTTCAAGGTGATGCTTGCTTCCAGGAAACAATTTGCGAGTATTGCTTCCCTTTCAATTTCACTGAAGTGTTTTACAGTAGTAGCAAGAGTTCTTCTCTAAATGTCTTGTAGAATTCAGCAGTGACGCAATCAGGACCTGAGCTTTTCTTCATTGATTGATATTGGTTTGTTTAGAAATTTTTTATCTTCTTTATTCAACTTTGGTAATTCATATATATCTAGGAATCTGTCCATTTCTTCAGTGTTTTCCATCGTATTTGTGTATAGGTTCTCAAAGCAGGTATTGATGATCCTCTGGATTTCTATTGGGTCCATTGTAATTTAACTCTTTTCATTCCTAACTGCTTGGATTTGGGCCATTTCTTTCCTTTTTGGATAAGGTTGGCTAAGGGTTTATCAATTTTCTTTATTCCTTCAAAGAAGCAACTCTTTGTTGCATTGATTTTTTGTATTATTCTCTTAGTATCCATTGCATTGATTTCTGCTCTGATTTTTATAATTTCCTCACTTGTATTAGCTTTGGGCATGTCCTGGTCTTCTTTTTCTAGAAGCTGGAGGTTCAGCATCAGTTTTTTTATTTGAGCTCACCTTGTTTTCCTAATATTAGTATTCACTGCTATGAATTTCCCTCGTAAGACTGCTTTCATTGTGTCCCATAGATTCCAATATGTTGTATTTACATTGTCATTTAATTGAAGGAACTGTCTGATTTCTTGTTTAATTTCCTCTGTGACCCATTGGTTATTCAGAAGTGTGTTTTTCAATTTCCATGTGCTTATGAAATTCTTTCAGTTTCTATTACTATTGATCTCCAATTTCATCACACTATGGTCTAATACTATACAGGGGATAACTTCAATTCCTTTGCCTTACTGAAACATGTTCTATGAGCTAGTATGTGGTCTATTTTGGAGAATGGCCCATGTGTCGCCAAAAGAATGTGTATTCTGCTTTTGTTGGGTGGAACACTCTGTAAACATCTGTTAAGTCCATTTGTTCAAGACTTTGATTGAGTTCTAGTATTATTTTGTTAATCTTTTTTCTAGTTGATTTATCTATTTGTGACAGTGGGGAACTGAGGTTCCCCCACTACTACTGTATTAGTCCTTAATTTGATTTTTCATGTTTGTTAGTGTTTATGTTATATAGTTGAGTGCACTAGTATTTGGTGCATATATATTTATGACTTTCATCCCTTCCTCTTAGATTTTTTTCTTTACAAGTATATCATGTCCTTCTTTGTCTCTCTTAATCAGTATTAGTTTGAAATCCATGTGATCTGAAAAGAGGATAGGTACTCCTGGTTTTTTATTTGTTTGGGGTTTTTTGGTTCCTGTCCCATGGAGTATTGTTTTCCACCCTTTAACTTTCAGTCTATGAGTTTCCTTTTGAATTAAGTGTGTTTTTTCTATGTAGCATATTGTTGGATCTTGCTTCTTGACCCATTCTGCCAGTCTATTTCTCTTGATTGGTGAATTGAGACCATTAACATTGATGCTTATAACTGAAATGTATTGACTTATCATTGTTAGGACTTTTTCTTTTTGTTGGATTCTCCCCTTTGCATTTAATTTCTTCTCTTACCTGATGGATTCATTCTGCTGGGGTTCCTGGGGTTGTGATCCTTATTGTCTTTTCCTAGAATATTGTTTAAAATTTTTGGAGTACTGGTTTGGTATTCATGAAGTTCCTAAGGTGCTCTTTGTCATGAAAGTATCTTATTACTCCATTAATTTTGAAAGATAGTTTTGTAGGGTACATCCATTTGGATTGGAGCCTGCTTTCCTTCAGGGCTTGAAAGAAGAGCAGGACAAACCCAAAGCTCCTACAAGGGAGGAAATTATAAAGATTGGAGCAGAAATAATGCAATGGAGACTAAGAGAACAATACAAAAAAAAAAAATCAATGAAGCCAAGAGTTGGTTCTTCGAAAGAATAAACAAAATTGAGAAACCCTTAGCCAACCTTATTATGAAAAGGCCCAAATCCATGCAATTAGGAATGAAAAGGATGAAATTACAATGGACCCAGCAGAAATCCAGAGGATCATCAGTATCTGCTTAGAGAACCTGTACACAAATAAGATGGAAAACACAGAAGAAATGGACAGATTCCTAGATAAGTATGAATTACCAAATTTGAATGAGGAAGACCTAAATATTCTAAACGACCCAATATCAATCAGTGAGTTTTGGCTTATTTTCATTGGTGACTGTAGAATTGACAATGTGTATTTTTACTTTACCACAGTCTACATTTTTAGTATTATATAAATTAATATTTTAGAATCCTTATTCATTATATTTTCCTTGCTTTCTTCTGTGTCTTTTCATATCATTTTTACAGGTTTTTGCATTTGATAAACACGTATCACCTTATTATTAGTTTAGGCTACATAGCTAATGATATTTAAATATCTGAAAGAGAAACTTATTCTTTATTCCATAAGATATTTCTTAATTTGAAAATTTTAATTTCTTTGTTAAAATCCATTTCCATGTGACCTATTTTCTGGTTTGGAAGAAATTATTATTTATTTATTATTTTAATATTATAGTCCAATTTGTAGAAATTATAGTACTCATGTTTTGTCTCAAATATCTAAATTTCATTTTCAGTTTTGACATTGATTTGAAGAATCGTTTTGGATACTAATATGGTGAGTTTTATCTTTGAATGCAGTTTTGTCCCTTCAAAATTTGAGATATTTATTTTCTATAGTCTTGCATTATTTCTACTTAGAATTCTAGTTTTACTTTTACCTTTTCTTCCCTATGCAATATGTCCTTATTCTCTGAAAAAAATAACCAAAATTTTATTTTCATGATTAACTGGAAATATACTATAAAAGCGTTTGTGTGTTTCATCAAATATGAAATGTTTAATCCCTTGGTTCCTCAAATATGTCATGCATAACTCCCTCTTTTGAGATTAAAATTAAAATCATCTCAGACTCCTTGATATTTATGCTACAAATAACTATCACAAAATAATGATAATGTGATAAATAATTTACCAATGAATGCAGACCTTGTCTCTAGAGTCTATTCTCATTGTCTGATTTCAGACTTAATTTTTTTCTCTAAGTATATGTTTGACTTGTTCTTCTTACCCTGTTTACTGTTTCACAGATACTTGTGTTTTCACTTGAAATATTTCTTGAAATCTATTCATTGACATTTTTATTTCAGATCTTATATTTTCTTTCTTCTTTTGGTGCTGGGGATTGATAACAGGGGCTTGTTCAGACTGAGGGTTGAGCTCCAAGCCTGAGTTACACCCACAACTGGAAGACCTCATACTTTATTTCTATTCTGGAGTTAACCATTTGGCTTTCCTGATAGTTTCCTTTTTTATATATGTACTCATCACATCCATCTCTTCATTTCAATTCATAAGCATCTGTTTGTTTTCTGTAACATAGCTATAGCTATTTCAAGGGCCTTTAATTTCACCTTCTCCAATACTTCTAGGTCTATATTTTTGCTGATTATATTTCTCTTAATTTTGCATCACTGTTTCCTAGTTGTCTATTTATCTGCTTATTTTTGACTGTATGAAAGACACTGACTAATTCAGTCATTTTAGAAATCCTCAATTTTGGGCTGTCTTTTAAAGAGTGTTCAATATTTCTTTTGACAGGAAATTAATTTTCTCTTTTCTTAGCTTCATTTTTTCAGGGTTGATAATAGTAATTTTTATGTTGATTTAGAAAATCCATAAGACAGTATCACATTATTCCTATTGCTCAGTTGTGGCCCCTTTTGAGTCTTAATTGAAAACCTAGACTCTTCAGTGAGGTTTGTCCACTTTGACTGATCAGAATGTCTGTTGTCCAACCCATTGTGACTTCTAAACCTTTGATCATTTTGCAGATTGCCAGTATTTATGTCTGGTGGGCTTCATAAAGTCTGATATTCTTCAGAAATAGATTTGAAATTGTGGTTACACATTTTGGGGACGTTTCTGTGTATGTTTAGTTTCCCTCCTCTTTCCCACACATTTCATCTAACTGAGCAGTTTAACCTTTTCCTTATAACATCAGTCATTCTGCGGCAATCCACCTGTGCTCTACCTCCTTGCATCACAACCTGAAAATCTGTTTTCCTACCAACAACAAAATTCTTGTAGAAACCTTTGCTCATGGATCACAAGGTTGTGCATTCTGCTGTATAATGTCTGAAAATTATCATTTCCTATAACTTGTATAGATTTGAAGTTATTTTTGCAAGAGGACTAGTTTGGTACCAGTTACTCTATCAAGATTTGGGGTAAATGCTTTTTAAATTTAATTTCTGGAAATTGAATCCTGGGTCACTGAGTTACATTCCTAGCCTTTTTTTTTTTTTTCAGGTTTTCACTAAGTCATTAAGTTGCCCAGGCTGTGTTCCAACATGCAATACCCCTGCATCAGTCACCCAGAGTATTGGGACTCTAGGCATCTGCCAGACGTCTCCAGTGATATATATATTCTTTCCCTGTGATATTTCATTGCTTTAAGTTTTACTGTTATGGATATTGAAATGATTACAAATTAGCTTTAAAGTGGTAAATCAATCATTGATTTATGTAAACTAAATATAGCACATAGAAAGATAATTTAACTCCTGACTAGTAAAGCTGAAGGTAGATGCTAAGGAAGAATAAGAAACAGAAATTATTCTTATATGTACTTAAATTGTATAAAATTAATGTAACTATATGCAGACAGCTGTAGACTTTTGATTTTAAAGATAATTAAATTTAGGAAATAATTTATATATAACTAATGCTAACTATACTATCTTACAGATGGGGAAACTACTACATATCCAAGGTTCATAAATTTGTTAAGTAATATAATTCGATATTTTAAAATATCTCAAGGATACTACTCCACTGTTCTTTATACTATTATTTTGTTCAACCTCCAGCATTACTTTATGTAAAATTGCAACTCCCTTTTCTGGTCTCAGCAAACAGTTTTTCTAGCAACTTAAAATTGTGAGGTTTTACGTCACTTTTGTTCAAACTAAATGTCCACTAAATGATTGATGAAACACAGATGTAACTGATTTGAGAATATGAGTTTCTAAGAAGTTCAGCAGTTTGCACAAACCTTATCCTGACCTTTTGATGTGTGAACCATGGCATTAAATTTTACCAGAACAAATTGTCTCTGGAGCTACCTGCTCAATTCAATTCCCATCTGTTTCAGAAATATAGTGACAGTGTTTCTTGAGATAATTTAATTACTCTCGTTCCATCAGGAATATAGAATTAATAGCCAGCTTTAGGAGAAGTAAAAATCATATGAAATTCAAAGAAGGAGTTGACAAGAATTTTCTTTCCCTCTCTTTATATGAACACACATGCAAATGTACATACCCTATGGACTTTGAATTGTTTGCTAATAAAAAATAAGAACATCTTGTCTTTTTAAAGTCTCAATCAAGTTTTTATTAACCTTGATAGATACAATAATACAAATGAGTTAATTCTGTGTGAAAATGCTAGCAGTATTTTCTGTTTTTAAAGTAACTAGCTAATGCTAGTATTGTCAGTATGGGACCTGCAAGAGCTGATTAAAACTTATAGTGTGCATTTAAACCTAAAATTACTGTAAATGAGATATTGCTCTTAATATCCCTCAAAATACTGTACCCCATTTAGAACCCATTTATCTCATTCTTCTTGCCACTTTCTGAAGTAAATTTGGAAGTTCTCTTTCACGTTTTAGGATATATGATCAAAAATAGGGTGAATGATGCTGCTGAATGACATCCAAAGCAGGCTCATAAAACCATTATGATATTTCCCTATTCACTTTGTTCACTGGATCTGCTAGTATGTGACATCTAAATTCTTCTCCAAGTTGAAAATGACCATGAAAGTTACATGTTTTGAGTTGATTTAGGACATTGTGCCAGACATGACAGTACAGCTAAAGACACACTAAAGAGAACTTCAGAAGTGGTCCAGAAGCATAAAGGAGGAGCTTTTGGTGAGTGATTAATAGCAACATGTTTTTTACTATAATAATTTTTTTAAATTCAAGCATTTACCATTTTTTTGATCACACCATATATTAGCCAGGTGTCAGCATATTGTGTTAGGTAATTTTATATTACATTGTTACCATACACATTAGTTATAGAGTAAATTCTTTTTTGATTCTCCATTTCACCCGCCTGACAGTTTTGTTTGCAATTATGTCTATGTCTTACAGGACAGTTATACTAAGAAAATTGGCCAAAGTTACATCACTGATGAACAACTGAAACTGAGTTTGGGAAGTAAATATTCATATGTCAAGGTATTGACTTTACAATATAGGATAATTTGCTCTTTCAAATTAAAAAAAATGTAGTGAAACTGTATCAGATCAATGCCTGGATTCTCTATTGAGTGAATCATAATTTCATATTATTCATAAATTTTGCAGTGGATGGCAGCATATTAAGTTTAATTTTGAGAAAAACAATGTTCTTTTACTGATAGTATTTAAGATAGACTTACATTGCTGTCAAAAATGTAATGGATATAAGAACAAAATATTTGCATTTTAATTTGCATCCTAATTTTATTTAGCCTCCATTTGTTCCCAGTATCCTCGAAATGACAAATCCAAAGGAGATAATGGTAACTAGAATGTAAACTACTTTTAATTACTTGCCAAGTTTTTTCCTAAAATGTAAATGAAAATGATTATGGCAATCTTTGGAGTAGCATGCAATTTAACCTAAATTCCTAATATTTGAAATCCAGCACACCCAAGGGAATCTTTCTTCCTTAAACCAAAATCCAAATATGCACTTCTCAAAATCCACCAGGTGCTGCTAGAGCAGACTCTCAACAAGAGAGTGCACCCTGTGAAGCTAATGTTGGAAAAATTCATCTGTAGAAACTCCACTCCCTCAGCTGATATTAGAATGTGGGAGATTTGGGAGGTGATTAAGTCATGAAATTAGATCCCTCCAAGTAGATTTAGAGCACTTACAAAAAAGAAACTGGAAAGATCATCTATGCCTTGTAGTGAAAATGTGCCTTCTATTTACCAAAAAACGGGCCTTCATAAGATGCCAAGTATGCCAGAATCTTGATCTTGCATATTCCAGCCTCTGGGATACTAAATAATCAAATTATATTGTTTCCAAATCACACAGCTTGAAATATTTTAGTATAACTATTTGGACTAAAACAGTAGATAAACATGTAACTCAATAGATTAAGAAAAATATAGGATTTGAGAGAGTCTGATGAAAAAACCCCTCCTGCTATTTTACATATCTTACTGGACACATGAAAAAGGCAAGACTAGCCTTCTGTGATTAGAATGTAAATGGTGATATTTTCTTCATTAAGTATGGCTGAATCCATTTTTTAAAGTATGACACAAATTATTAATAATTCTTCCTCCATGAATTAAGAAAAGTGGATAAATTGGGGATTTTATGAATTATCAGAAGACTTGAATCTATTTTCCTATGCACAGTCATAAAGCATTGGATAGGAAAGGAGGAATTTAAAAAATGACCTTCCAAATATAAATGAAAGAACTCACAAACTAATAATCAATTTGTTTAAATAACCAAAGAAACTCCCACCAACTAAGTATTTAATTTATATATAGTGGAAGAATCAATGCAAAAATGGAAGTTTGAACACATTATCAAATGTAAAATATATATGATATTAAATTTAACTAATGCTTTTTTACTCAATTTTATATCTAGGAAAAACTATTTTGCTAAGTCATATACATATTTTGTTATGGTCTAAGTCCTCTCAAACTGCTATGTTGGAACTTAACTGCCAATGTGATAGTAGTAAGAGGTGAAGCATATCACAAGGGAAGAGTTTCTATGAACGGAATTAGTGATCTTGTAAAGTAGGTGTGAGAGAGCTATTAGCCCATCAGCCAGAGGAGAACAGAGTAAGATATGTCATCAATGAAGCTGACAGCAAGCTTTAACTAGACACTACATCTTCTGGGCTCTTGGTCATGGCCTTCTAAGCATCTAGAACTATGAGAAATATAATTCTGCTATTTACAGATTACATACTCTAAGGTATTTTGTCACAGAGGTTTGAATGGACAAAATTATGTATATGGCATCCTTTACACATCTGAAGGACAGAACAAATGCACTTGCATACACACATAACATGTTGATGGACATCAGAATCTGTTTATTTTAGGAAAAAAACCTTCACTGTCTAGTTGAAGGCAAAATGATGAAGCTCCTATTCTCATTTAAGTTGTATTACAATAACTGAGTAGAAAACAATGACTCATGTGATGGTGCAGGTATATTGGATTAGGAAAGAGAAAAAAGCCAAAGTGTGTTAAGAGACACACTCAACTGGCTGGAATTTCCAGAAACAACTCCTCCTCCTTCTTCTAAACCTCTTTCCCCTCCTCATCAGCTTTCTGATTCTTATTTTCCAAATATCCACAAGGAAGACTAAAATATCTTATCTGGTTATTAATATTATTAAGATTTTCTGGTAGGTAGTATTTTTTTAGAATACCACTCATGGTTATCTCTGGGTCTGCTTCCTTGGACGTCAAACTAACACAGATGATGATTCCTGCTATTTCATATAACTTTATAGTTTTCCTTATTACATCACTTTACTTTAAGCTCATCATGTGAAGTTTTAGCTTCAAAATGGAAATAAAAGAGTGAACCTTTAGAGGTTAAGTAATTAACCTGAAATCATACAACAACTGAAGTGCAAAGTCAAAACTTAAACTTGAATCTTTCTCAGCAGTTTAGAAGATATTTTACTGAATGATTTCCACCCAAGTGGAAGTACAGTACTAGGGTAAATTTCAGTTTACAAGATATTTCTTCAGTTTGTTGAGGAAAATATTGTTTTAATTTCAAACATCCTGAATATCTAAAATAAATCTAATAATTTTGAGAAAGTACTCAAACATTTGCTTTAGAGTCCCTCTAAGTTTATGGCTAAATATCAAGCTTAACCTGTGTTCTGTTAGAATCTAGGAGATAAGGTGTAGGACAGTTATTGGGAGAACAGCTACCTGTGAGCTGAAGGGCCCAATGCTTCACAAACATGTGAGAGACATTCAAGTTCTGATCACACAGCAATGAAGGACCTTTATACATATGTGGAACATTCTCTAAATAATCCAGAAATGTAAAACTTAAAAGTAAGATAAGCAACATTGAAAGAAAGGCTATGTTAAACATGGAACCAATGCAAGTATATATGGCATCTAAAAGTAATTTGCCTTCTGACTCATAAAATCCAGATTTGTTAAGAAATACAACAAAATCTAGCAAAAAGCAGCTAGTAGAAACACTGTGAGAAATATTAGAGAAGATGGAATTAGTAGACAAAACCATTGTTTTCGTTTTTGAGGAAATATTTAAGGATGAGTCCAGGATGGCCTTGAACACATGATCCTACTACTACAGCCTCCTGAGTATTGGTGTTATAGACATTTGCCACCATACCAGTTAGACGAAAATTTTTTAAAACACACATTATATAGGTTGAATATGCCTCATCTGAAATCCTTGACACCAGAAATAGTTTGGATTTCAGATTTTAAAATACCTACATAAACACAAAAATATATTTTTAGGATGGATCCAAGTATAACACAAAATTCATTTCTGTTTCACACAGTACTTTATATACTGTCTGAAAGGAATTTTATACAGTTTTTAGATAACTTATGCATGAAACATTTTCATTGTGAGGAATTTTCTACTTGTGATAACATATAAACACTGAAAATTACATATTTGAGGGAGCACTGTAAATTTCTGATTTTTAGATGAAAGATGTAGAACCAGTATTTTCAAAAACATACAGGAAACTATAAGTACCATGATACACATAGAGATACTTTTAAAAAGTAATTTTTAAAAGGGCAAGAGAGGATTTTCTTCAGTTGATATGAAATAATGAAAATATGTGAAGTGAATAGGGACTAGCAAGACTTAAAAGTAGGTTTAATTTTGCAACAAAAAAATGAGTCAACTGGAAGATATTGGAACTAAAACCACACTAATTATAATATAAAGAATAAAATGAATGAAATATATCAATAAATACCTAGTAACCTGGAATGTCAGATCAAGATATTTAACAGAAGTATAATTCAATTATAAACAGAAGGCTGGAGGGAAAAAAGGACATGAAAAATGATCCAAATTTTCCAAATGTAATGAGAACATATAAGCTACATATCCAAGTAGACCAACAGAAAATCACACCAATGAAATGAACTGAAAATCACATCAACGGATGTGATGTTTTAATTTCAAAGCACTAATTATAAAGGAAACATCTTAAGTGGTAAAGACAAAAAGCTATATCTTTAAAAAGTATCAGAAAGCAGAGCCTGAAATGGACAAGATGTCTTTGACATAGAGGAACCCAAGTACTACATGCCATGGGGGACACAAAACTTGGAGCTTCAGATTTCAACTGTAAGTTACTAGTGAAAACAAATGCAACAAGAGTCTTTAAAAGATCATAATAGAATCCAGAGCAACTATAATTTAATACAACCTGAAGCTTTCAACCCGAAACTTAAACTTGCAAATTCTGAATAATGTGACACAACTTCTGAAAAAAATTCAGTAAATAGAAAGTAAATTTTATTGAGCTAGATATTAGATTGTTATAATAAACAGCTATAAAACCTATCTAAAACCATAAAGAAAAAAATACTATTTTGTATAAAGATTGAACATAAATTTCTTACCAAAAAAAGCCAGGAAACACACACAATTTAAATTATAGAGTTAAAAATAAGTAGCCAAAATTAAATATTTGCTGCAAGAGCACATCAGTATATTGGAAAAATCAGAAGGAAAAAGAATTAGTAATTTGGATAAAAATCAATAAAACATACAAAGCAGGATAATGGAAAATGTAATAGAAAAGTGAACAGAGCTTTGAAACCGCATGTAAAAATTTGAATCAGTCCAAAATATGTATCACAGTAGCCTCAGAAGAAGAGAAATGGTATCTGTGAAAAATTATTAGCAGAAATGGTTGATGAAAACTTTTCAAGTGTCTCGAGGAAGCATTAGTACTGCTTCAAGAAGCTTAATATACTCAAACCAAATACTATTATATCAAGCCAAAGTCAAAATAGAAACTAAAGGATAGAATAAAATATAAAGTTAAAAATAAAAAGATAAATTTAAAAAACAGAGTCATGAACCAAAGATAAAGTTCAGAAGCCTCAGAAAAATGTTATATTCCTGAAAAGAAATTATAGTATGATTAATACCAATGCTAGTCATTAGAGAAATTAGAGAACATTATAATAAAAATTTAAAGAAATGAAACACTCTAGAATCTTGCATATATAAATCTGTTATTTACAAAGGAAGATAAAATAAAATATTTTCCAGTAAACAATCAACTATGTTGACTGTCATCAGATATGCAAATAATAAAGAAGATACTGTGTTGGAAGAAGGACAGTGTTACCAGATAGAATTTCAGGTCTATAGGAAAAAAGGCAACTAGGCATAGGGGTGCCAACCTGTAGGCCTTGCTACTGGAGTAGGGGGCTGATGGCTGGATCCCAGGAGGCCAGGCTGGGCAACATAGCAATACTTCACCCCCCAAAAAAGAAAAAAAAAATACACTGAATCACAGTAAAAATAGTAAATATAACACAGAGAAAGATCTTTTATAAATTAAAGCAAGAAAAATATATGACTAGCCAAAGCAAACTTATAACATTTTTAATAAAGTTTTAAAATGTAATATATATGATAATAGACCTAAAACATCAGGGTGGGTCATGGATGTGCACTGTTTCCAGGCTATTTTATCTCAAGTAGTTCAACATTAACTCTAAAGATACTGGAATCACTTAAAGCTGCACAGTGTAACTCTCAGAAGACAGACGGAAATATAATACGAAGAGATTCATCTCAATGAACAAATGGGAAATACTAAAAATACCATTTACAGAAACATTAAAAACCCATAATTATTTCTAGATAAATGTCATTTAAAACTTCTTTACACTGAAAATTTAAGAACAATGTGGGAACAAAGTAGGACCTAAATAAAATATGTCCATTAACTTTTGACAAAGTTACCAAACAGTTCAATAGAAAAGACACTTGTAATAACTTGTAACAGAACAGGCGAACTTCCATTTGGGAGAAAATGAATTCAGTTAACTTCCTCACGTAATGTACAAACAATATCTTCAGGGTTCTTGCACTTACATCTACAGCATAAAGCTATACATAGCATGCAGCAAAAAAAAAAAAAAAAGGAACCAGCTTTGTAAATGTTTTTAATGAAATTCAGCTTCAAAATGACTCCTGATATTCCCTCTTCTGCTATTCAGAATGTTGTTACTCCCTTCACTCTAGTCTAGGTTGGATCAAGCATTACCTTAAAATAAATAGGATACAATAAAAATGATTGGTTGTCACACTTTAAGATTACAAAGGACTGTAACCCTGTAGTGTCTGGGGGTTTTTGCTTGCTTCTTCTCCAAAGGTAAGTTACTGTGTTTCAGCATGCCAATGTGAAGAGCCATGTGGCAAGAAACTGGCCTCAGTTGAAACCCGTAAGACCATGAGTCCCACATCTACATGAGTGAATCATACCCTGGCTGAGATTTGAAATGACTGCCACCTGGTAGACACTATAAACTTTCTGTATGATAGCCTTGCTAAAAACAAACAAACAAAATAAAACACAAGCTGTGCTAAGGTACTAAGGATCTCGGCCTCAGGAAACTCTCTATAATAAACATTTACTTTAAAAATAACAAATTTATTTTAAAGGATATTGTTTGGGGTAATATATATTTGGTTTTCAAAATGCTTCCAGTGTATTCACATACTAATCTAAACACATGGAATAAGCAAATTCAGACAGGGCACAGAACACACAAACCATAAAATAAATATATAGGCATCATTGAAATGTAAAAATTTTGGTCCTTAGGCCATCATTAAGTAAATAAGTGAACCACAAAATGCAGGAATTAAAACCATAATGAGATGTTGCTGTCTTTCAGTATTATGATTTTTAAAATATTGAAAAAGCTATCAGAATTGGAGGTGCAGCTATTATTATAATGCTTGACTAACAAGCATGAGACCTTGGGTTTGATCCCTAGCACCAGAAAAAAGAAGGGGAAAGGGAAGGGAAAGAGGAAGGAGGAGGAAGAAGAGGAGGAAGAGAAGGATGAGGAGAATAAGGAGAAGCAACATCAAATATGAGAGGTGAAGTAACTGCACGCTTATGTGTTGCTTTTTAGAATGAGGCTGTAGATTACAAGTACATTAGGAAATGGTTGGGCAGTGCAGTAAAGAATAAACAAACACCTGTTTATAGTCACCAATTCTAATGGATTGAATAATGGTTTCTCATTAAAAACAAATTCACATTCACCTGGAATTTCACAATGTGACCTTATTTTTGAAAAGATCCCTGCAGATGTACTTAGTCAAAGATCTTGAGATGAAATCTGGCTTGGTCTAGGATAAGCCCTCAATGAGAAAGAAGAATTGGAAACAGACATGAGAAAGCAGGTCATGTCAATATGGAAGTAACTACTGGAGTGTTACAGCTATGAGTCAGGAAATGTCCAGAATTGTGGAAAGGTGCTAGAAAGTAGGAAATGACAAGAAAGAATTCTTCTCTAAACTATCAAAGGAACATGGCTCTGTTGAAATGATAATCACAGAGTTCTGACCTTTAGCACTGTGAGAATAAACTCGATTTTTAAACTAATAAATACTCCATATATTTGCCCAAGTAAAGAAAAATTAAACGTCTGCAAACAGAAATGAATAGAAATGGTTATCATGGTCTTATTATTAAAACTAAACATTGCGATCAATGTACATGTTCTTTGACAGGAGAATAGGTAAAGAAATTGTAGCATATTCATATAATGAGATTATCAGTCAACATTAAAAGTATCTCTCTATGAATGCATGCCTTAATATGAAAGAATATCTAAATATATGTTGAGTGAAAGAAACTAGACACAAAAGAATAATCTCGTGTTTGATTTAACTATATGAACTTCTAAAATAGGAGACCGGAAGAGGAATCCCCTCAGTATTGATAGAATCAGAATGAATGGGAGACTTGATAAAGGAAATTCATGGGATTATAAGAATTTTATGCACTATCATAGGAGAATAAGTTATACTACTGTAATGTTTATGATTTGTGTACGTTTTCTATGAGAAAATGATATTTAAAATGAAAGCATTTTGATTAAAAGGCAAAAAAATGTCTTCTAGCACAAAAGTGGTAATAAAAGGCAGTGTTGTACCAGAATATAGGACTAAAACTCAGACTTGAAATGTTGTTTTGGGTAATATTTTATAGGCATTTAAAAACCTGGCTTTGAATCCACTACTTGGTTTGAACTCCACTCTAACACTTAATATCCATGAAGTTAGGACCTGCCCTTTTAACTCTCTGAATCTCACTTTCCTTGTTTGTAAACTGGAGATATTTATGTTTACATTGTACATACACAGAAAGATATAATGTATGAAATAAAGCAATCTATGTAAAATGTTCAGTGGATTGTAGACCTTATACAGTAAAGTTTTCACCTCGCTGATTTTCAGGTTTCTCGGGAGCAGCAGAGTGCAGCTATTGGATATCACAGTTAATTTTCAGCTATAGCTCCACAATGACAATATTGAGTGAATAGGCTTAAGCAAGGGAAAAGGAGGGAAGTGGAAAATTCAGGTAGGAACACAAAAGACTATTGCCAAACACCATAGCATACACCCCAACATAAGCAACATGAACTTACGGTAGTCTTTAAGAGTGCATCTGGTTTATGGAGACAGAGAATTGCATGTAATTTCTCTCTGAAGCAATGTTTGTCGAACACATTCTATATTCCATAAACTATCTCAGGCACTAAAAGTCTAACAGTAAACACCTCAGGCAAGTTTCCAACCAACATAGAGCTTATGTGCTAGTGGTGGTCGAAAGAGGCTGCTTATAAATATAAAAACAGAAGAGCTTAACAAACAAATGAAACTCTAATAATAAAGAGTTCTAAGATACTAGTGGAAAAGATACTTTACCAGTGAGACAGGAGATCAAAATCAATTGAATGTTTTAGTGATGGCTTCTATAAAATTGTGAAATAGAGGCAGACAGCTTTACAAAAAGAGGCAACCATGTAGCATCAGAGTTATTCTAGGTGCTGTAAAAGCAAAAGCTAAAATTTCAATTGGCTTAAAGTAAAAATTCATTTCTTTCTTATGTAACTGTTGAATACACTTACTTTGGTTTTCTGTCCCTCTTGTGTTGTTTCAAGTATCTGGGTTCTTTTAATCTATGGGCCTTGGAATAGGCTAATCCTAAAAGATGAAAAGGGAAAAAAAAAGTGGGGAAAAAAAGTACAGTAGCTTCTTAAATTACTTGCTCAAAATGACATGTTACTTTGGCTCACATTTCATTGGAAATAACTGGCCAACCTGAATGTATTAGGAACTGGAAAATGTAGTCTGTGGTTGAAAAGCCATATGCTCTAGGATTTCCATGCAATGGAAAGAGAACATGGAAATAGGTTATGCAGTGAGGCCAGTCCTAAGAGTCCATTCTTTTGGGTAACAAATTTCTTCATGACCCTCTTTTCTAACTGTAATACTGTACTGAAGGGTAACAAACAACCTGATGCTCTGAAAAGTTAGATTATTTATTGTAAATGCAAAGAGCTCTTGTTGATGTGTACTTAAACCTGTGTGCTCAAGATATGGCTCTTCGTTGAATAGAGATGTGTGAACCAAAACCATGATCTACCCATTGCTCAACTACCACATATGCATGTCCAACTGGTGTCCAGAGGGTTACAATAAAAATCCCCTTTCAGGAAAACATAATAGAAAACACCTGGTAGTCAGCCTTAGCCTCGTAGAAATTCTGCCAGTCACCTATTGTGAAGACTTTCTACTCTATCAAAGGGGAAAGTATCTTGACTGCTTCTGCTCTCCTTTTTCTATTCTTCCTATTATTCCAATTCCATGCATTCTGGATTCTGTGAACTTTGTTTTCCACATCCACATTTGAAAGGGCATTAGGCAAGGTTATTCTCATAAATTGTGAAGTTTCCACAACCAGATTCTTTGCACTAAAATTTTGGAACTCTAGGAATTAGAGTTGCAGGTTTTCAAACTCAGGATAATTTTTGCAGGGATACAATTCCCTGAAAAACAGTTGGCTACTAATCCATTTGCTTCTAGAGAACACTCAGTGGAGTATTTGCAAAGAGCACAGGCACTTCAGCTAAAGTGACTGGATTAAATCCTGGTTCTGGAAGTTAGTAGTGTTGTGTTTTTTGAATTTCAACAATAGGTTACACCGAGAAAGGGACCTGAGTATAAGTAACTCATGGGCAAATTAATAACAAGAAAGACCAGTAGATTCGTAGAGAAGTTGGAGAAGTGAGGCAGTAGAGAGAGCCAATAACTGTGGGCTCTCTAACTAGTTATCAGTGTAAATGGGGTTTACTCCAAGTGGGAACTCTGGCAGTGCATGTAGAAAGTGTGCCTCACTTATGCTTCCTATTCAAGGAGCAAATATCTTGACAATGACCCACTGCATGATAGTGAGTATGGTTAGGCAGTGAATAGGTCCATTCTCAGAAATTATGGTTTGCCAGATGTTTAAATGAAGCACCTATAACTAGGAAAAGCTTCCAGACAAAGAGATTCCAATGCTGATGGTAGGAATTTGGGCCACTGATGGCCTACAGCTAAGTTATCAATAGTGTCTGCTATATGGTGGCACATTTGTTTCTTAATTTCTGTGTACTCCAGTTTCCTCATCTGTACAATGGGGATAATAATAGTATCACATCACTTTGTGATGGATATTAAGTTAATATTTCCAATGCTTGTTGATAATTTCTGCCATACGGGAACTTCTTTGCTAGAAGTTTTGAATAAGTAATTCTTTAAAGAGATATTGTGCAAAAGCACTGATATGGAAAAGACCCACTGCCCTTGATGAGCAGAGAGATGGTTAATGTGAGGTGAAATTGTGATCAAGGAGGATTCTTAAAGGCAGACCAAAAACGATCACTCAGAACCACAGGCTTCACCCCAAGCTTCTTGAGCCTCATGTGATTTTCTGTGCTTGAATGATCATATTCCAAAACAGGTATGTTCAGGATTGGGGAGCATTTTCAGGAATATCTTAAGAGTAAATTATTTCTAATCAACAGGGATAGGAAGTCCTTGGGAGCATGGGATTGGTACTAACAAGAGTCTGACCTGAGTGAAGTTATCTTCATCTTTAATGTAAGAGACAGTTGGGAAAATCAACATAGTTTTCCAATATTGAAAACTTTTTTGTTAGAGCTGATTCTTAATTATGAATTCTCTTGATGTTAGGCCAATTTTCCAAAACATTGTTTTGTCCTAATCTTACCATCCATTTTCTATAAGAAAACAAATTTATTTCCAGAGCAACAGAAGCTATTTTGGCTGTTGCAAATATTGTGTGTTTAATTCAAAACAGTGAAAAGTAGAAAGATTCAGAAGTATATTATCTCTGGGTTTATTGGAAAATATTTTTGAGAATATATAGAACTGTATCATTGGAAGAAATGCTTGGTGTTTATTAAGGGAAACTATTGAATTCCATGTCTTTAGAATTTCACTGATAATACATCGTGTAAAATATACTCTCCTAGAATCCTGTTCTGTATCTTTACTTTTCTTCTGAAACCTCAAATACCTCCTTGTCTCATCCCTACTCTCCAGCGATAATGATCCTGCTTCCCACTTCACGAAGAAAAATAAATTAGACAACATTTTCCAAAGTCACACACTTCACCCAAGCACCAATGACATAATCCTTCTATGTAGCCTTTCTTTTTGTGCAGTGTCTGTTCCCATCTAAGATTGCTCTATCCACAGCATACCTCATCTGAGTCAAAAGTAAATCTGTCCTTCTTTTTGCTAAGAAAAAAAGACATACTCCTTGCCATTTTGCATGTTGATTCATACTGCACATCCTGTTCGTTGTCAACCTTCAAAATGAGTAATTTCTACTTTCAAAATATCCAGAATGCTGCCATTATGACCCCAAAGTTATTATTTCTAGTTATACATGACTTCCTATAGAGAATTTTACCAATCCTTCTGCTTCACCTACACAGTGGTTCTCAGCTGGGAGTTATTTATCCTACTGCAGGGACCTTGGTGATGTTAAGAATAGTTTTGGCTGTTATAACAGGCAGGCAGAGAACTACAGTCATCTGTAGTGTAGGGGTCAGAGATACTATTAAACTACCATGAAGGCAAGGACAGGCCCCTACAACAAAATATCTTCTAGCCCAATATATCAACTGTGCCCAGGGTGAGAATCCTGGCCTACAGTCTGTTCCCAGTGCATCAGGCTGAGTAAGCACATGAAGGCTGTCTGATCAGATCATTCTTCTGCTGAGAAATTCCAATGGGACGGAAAATTAGGGAATTCTCTTCAGCTAAACACTCAATTCTTTTTACTAGCCCATGGCCTCAGAGACACAATACTACTTCTAGGTCCCTGGCAACCTCACCACTTCTCCCTTACAGCTGCAGAGTTCACCCCACCTAGATATCCTTGATCCTTCCTACATCAAGACTTCAGAGGGACTGTTCCTTCTGGTCAGTCCTAGTCCTACCAGATATCCACAGTGCCCACTTCCTCTTCCTCTTCACAGTTAGTGCCCATGACACCATTTCAATAGAACCTCTCCTCACTAATCTGAATCACTCCCCAGCCTTCTCTATTCTACTCAGATATTTCCCCCCATAATCATTTTCATGGACTGAATTATGTTCTCCTAAAATTTATCTGTTAAAATCATAATGCCCTGTGTTAGAATGTGACTGTATTTGGAGATAGGCATTTTAAAGAAATAGTTAAGGTAAATTGAGGCCTTTAAAACTGGGCCCTAATCCACTATAAATCATGTCTTTATGAGAAAAAGAGATTGGACCAGAGAGGAGTCTAGAGAAAGAATAATGTAAGAACACTGAGAGAAGAAGGGCATTACTATGCTTAAGCCTGATTATGTCAACTTGACTGGGTTGGGAGCCAAAAAGGGTATTGGTAGAACACACTTCTGGGTGTATCCAGATGGCTCATGGAGGCATGACTTTGAGTACTATAGCTGGTCCCTCACCTCTTCCTCTTTGCCACTGTATCTATACTCTGCTTCCTGGTTGCCACAAACTGAGTAGCTTTGTTTTCCCGTGCCTCTATACCATGATGTTTCTTGCTTGGACTCAGCAGAACATGGACTGGATCCTCTGGAATTGTAAGCCAAATTAAACTTTTCCTCTTTTAAGTTGTGGATATTTAGCATTGTACCTTAACAATGGGAAAATTGACCAATACAGCCATCTACAAGGCAAGGATAGAACCCACAGAAGACACTAGCTCTGCTCACACTTTAATCTCAGACTTCCAAACTCCAGAATTGTAAAAAATAAATTTATGTTGTTTAAGTCACCAAGTGTGTGGTAGTTTATTACAACTGCCCGGAACAGCCTATCTAATAATTATTATCTTGTAATGTACAAAGCAATTTATATTTATTTATATTATGTATATTAATTTATATTTATTGTTATTCTTTTTGTTTGTTCCTTTCAGGTACATACTCTTGCTATTTCCAAACACTTGTACTTTGAAAATGAGGAAAGTATGACACAAGGAATTGAAAGTGGTTGGATTGGATTGTAAAAGTAGTGAATGGAATGACAAAGGCAGTACAAACTCCAGTATTCCTAATTCATGTTCCCATTGACTATCTTAGAAGTCACACACTGAGCTTGGCATAGAGGGTGGAGAAATGACAAAGCAGGGTTACTGCAACACAATATCTCATGTTCAGCATCAAATTCCCATACACCAACACTCTTACACCCACTTGAGTGATGAGATTGCACTGCCAAAACCATTCAACTATTTCACAAATGGACATACATTGTTTATGAGGAATAATGTAGAGAGACCTGTTCAGATCACAGAACTTTACCATGACTGATGAGCATCAGGAAAGAAAAAGAAAAAGAAAAGTGTTAAAAACAAAAACTGCAATATAGAAAAGCAAAAGACACAAGAAAAGAGCATCATGAATTGGAAGCAATTGATGGGTTTCATGGCTGTTTCTGTACTCACTTGCATGGAAGAGGAATCTTCAGTTATGAACAAAAATATGCACTGCTTGTCCCTACCCAGGATGAAATTTCAATTTGCCACGTTAGACCCTTCCTCTGCCATCCTGCTTATGAACTTGGCAAATCAACCACTTTATACACAATTAACAGAGAGACTTCAGATACAGCGAAAGCTTTGTTCATGTGGAAGAATAACCCTGTGTTCTCATCTCTTACAGTGATTTCCTTTTAGGCAGATCATCTGCCAAAAAATAAAAAAAAAAGTAAATAAGTAAAATAAATAAGTAAATAGAAAGAAGTGGGGAGGAAAACATGGTCTGTGAATGAATCTATTTTCATCCCATGAAAAATACCTTAATTTTCACTTATATTCCATGCCTGTAGCTGAGGGCCATTAAAACTAATAAAAGTAAATCATTTGTGACAGATCTTAGAAAACAGTTTCTGCAATCCACTGCACTCCCAAACGCTCATTAGAAATAGTGGTTTTCTTTTCAGACGAATGCTTGCTGAATGCTTAAAACGTGTTCTCACCAACTTTTGACAAGTCAAACTGGCAATGGAGTGTTTGAAGCAAATCCTTGACATGAAAAAGATGTTGTGTAGCAATATCAAATATGACCGGGAACAACGCATCAAAGCAGAAAGTGTTAGAATGCAAGGCAGTTAGAGAAGAGAGAGAATCAACACATTTGTTTCTGCTTTTGGCATTTTCTGACACAGAATAAACAGGGAATTTGCAATTACACTTAAGAAAATACTGCATGGCTTTGAGTTCTTAAACTCAATGAAAATGGAATTATCCACCTCATTCTTTAGAAATAAAATGACCCTTGGTCAAGAATCATGTATCCCTTAAAGATATTTTATTTTATCTTACAGTATTTATTAATTTACTTAGAAACAGGGTCTCACTAAATTTCCCAGGCTGGCCTTAAACACAATCCTGCCTCAGCCTCTGGAATAGCTAGGATTGCACACCTGTGCCACTTAGTTCAGTAAAGATATTTTTGAAAAAGGAAAGAGCATGAAGAGATAGAGAGAGTGGGATAGGAGGAGAAGCACAGCGGATGAAAAAAGAATTAATAAGATGCATTATGTACATGTGCCAATTTCCCACAAGGAATATAAGCATTATGTACTGAGAGCATGTACCAATAAAAATAAAAAAGTAATACAATAAAATGTGAACAATAAAATGAATAATAGCATTAGTGATAATGCTTATTTGGGGTGTGATCAAGATATAGAGTGAATTTTAAATTAAAAAATTGCTATAATCAAAGGCACTTTGTCTTTAATTCCCTTCAAAATAGTATCTCTTTGTTTGAACACATTTATCCTATGACTCTTGCCACTTTATAAAGCACTTTACAAAGTAATCTTTCCTGAGTGTCTTTACCAAGTGTGATAAAAAATATGGTGCATGTTGGTGCAGACACCGGAAAGGCAGACTTGTGAAAACACTGTGGTTTGTCCTCGTCCATCCTATTCACTGGATCTAGCTCCATTCAACTTCTGACTGTTTCCCAAAGTCAAAATGAGTGTGAAAGAGAAATATTTTGAATTGATTTAGGACTTCGAGGACCCAAGGACAACTAAAGATGCTCAGAAGGGAGGATTTCCAGAACTGCTTCAGAAAGTGGCAAGAATGATGTGACATGTGTGTTCAAGTTGACTATTTTGAGGAAGATAAATGGGAATGTGACTTTTACTGTAATAACTCTTTAAGAATTTATAATATTTTCCATTCATATCTATATGCCTAATAGTTTTTATAGGGGCTAAAAAATGGGCATATAGTAAGAACATTTTTGAAATTTCAATTATTAACATATTAATGCTTATTATTTGTAATGATGATCTTTATCACTATTGAAAACTTACTGTGTAGTAAATCTTACATGTATGATTTCTATTTTCATATTGAGTCCTTAAATAGCTAAAATGATCTCCATGTTACAAACTTAGGTACAAAGGGTCAGAGCAATTATTCATAACTGTTATTTTTATGTTACTAATATATCCTATTACTGTTCACATGGAAACAATTATTAATAATTATTTATATTAGTAATATATGCTATTACTATTAACAAAGAAGCATTGCAGAGGAAACAGAAACAGAAGACAGGTTTAAAGTTAATTAGAAGACATACTCAGCTACCTCATCTTTGACAAAGGAGCCAACCATCCTCACTTGAGGAAAGAGAGCCTCTTTAATAAATGGTGTTGGAAAAACTGGATTTCAACTTGTGAAAGATTAAAACTAGACCCCTGTCTTTCACCATGCACTAAACTAAAATCAAAGTGAATTAAAGATCTAAATATTAAAACAGAAACACTAAACTTGCTGGAAGATAAGTTAGGTAAAACTCTCAACGATATTGGCATAGGAAAAGGACTTAATGAACAAATACTCAATAGCAAGGGGAACTAGCACAAAGAATCAACAACTTGGATCTCATCTTATTAAAAAGCTTCTTCACTGCAAGAGAAACCACCAACAGAGCCAAGAGACAACCTACAATGTGGGAAAAAATGTTTATCAGCTGTTCCTCAGACAAAGGTTTACTATCTAGAATACATAAAGAACTTAAGAAAATATAAAGACCCAATTCAAAAATGGGCATCTGAAATGAACAGATATTTCTCAGGCAAAAAAGTAAAAGTACCAAATAAACATACGAAAAAATGTTCAATATCACTGGCCATTTGAGAGAGGCAGATGAAAACAACCCTGAGATACCACCTCACCCCAGAAAGAATGGCTGCTATCAAGAAATCAACCAGTAACAAATGCTGGTGGGGATGTGGAGAGAAAGGAACCCTTCTCCATTGTTGGTGGGAGTGCAGACTGGTGCAACCACTGTGGAAATCGGTATAGAGATACCTCAAACAACTAGGATTGGAAGTTCCATTTGACCCAGCTATTCCTCTACTGGGTATCTTCCAAAAAGAATTAAAAGAATCGTATCACAGTGATACATGCACACCCATGTTTATAGCAGCACAATTTGTAATAGCTAAAACTTGGAAACAGCCCAATTGCCAATCCACTGGAGACTGGATAAAGAAGATGTGCTTTTATATATATATGGGAGTACTACTCACCATAAAGAATGAGAAACTGGAGATATTTGTAGCTAAGTGGATGCACATTGAGGTTATACTCTTAAGTGAAATAAATAGGAGACACGTGTAAATAGTGAATAATTTCTCTGGTGTGAAAAACTAAAAGTGTAAATAAGAATCAAAATGTGTAGTTGATATTGTGAAACAGGAAGAAAATGTCTAAAGGAGTAGGGGAAGTTGGAGGGGTAGGGGAAAGGAAAGAAGGGAGAAGAAAAAAATATGAAAAAAGGAAAAACTTGGAAATAAACTCTTTGTAAATAGAGAGGGGTGGAGGGGGTGAAGGGAGGGCAGGGGAATGGGGAAGAAATAAGAAACAAGATACATAATGTAAAGGTACAAGACCCTAATGATGAATGTAACTGTATTGTATTCCTAAAATGTACCAATAAACTAAATGGAAAAAAATTAAAAAATAAGATTAGTTAGAAGGCCCAAATTTATTGGCTGTGTGGCTTATGAAAACATGTACTCAATTTTCCAACCATAAAAGAAATATTTTTTTAATGCTATTTTGCTACTTTCTTTCAAATCTTGTCATAAAATCATTCTTTGGCCTCCTCTAATAGCAAACATAGAAAAACAAAATTCTCGGAAATCATTCTATGCAAACCAATTGATACATGAAAATTCCACCTCAAGTTAACCTTTAAATTCATGTTCCTGCTACAAATTACAGGGTTATCCTTTACCTTAATTCATCCTAATCCTGTCCCAAAGGAAAATAAAAGTCATTCTTTTAGTTTTCAGGTGATTTACAGTTGATTTTTGATATATTTTAACAAAATAAAATATATCAAGCTACATAGCAGGGGAGTCAAAGAAGAAAAAAAGTTATACACACATACATTCTTTTATCCATATTTATATTAAAAAAAGAAAGACTATTCATAGCTTTGTCTTTGTAACTGGCATAATTCTTTTCTTTGTTCTTCAGGAAGCATTTCCAGTTGTTATGGCTCCCTGGATGGTTTTGTTATCCAAACCTTCTCTTCTGAAGAGTCTGAGTCACTAATAATCCTACATGGATAGGGTTATTGTAATTTTTATGTTTAGTGGCAGGGTCTCATGAAGATCTTAAATTGTCCAAATTGGGCTTGAACTTGTGATTTTCCTCCTCCAGCCTCCCAAAGTTCTGGCATTACAGCTGTGCACTGTGATATCCAGCTCTGTCATGTTTTCTTACTTTAGTTACAGACAAGGGAACACTAATACTTGACCCAGTGCTTTCCAGCATTCCAATAATATTTTCTCACATTTTTTCGTAGTAACAACCCAACTTCTTGATAATTAGAATCATCTACTCTGCCATTACAATAATCCTGTTCGCTTGCTGATATTTGATGACACGGGAAACCTGAAGTGGTAGTCTTCACTTCCAGGGCAAAGGTACACTTGGAAAAATGATTTTGCTTTTTCTCATACAGGTTTATGGTTCATATTTTTTCCATGTTCTTTGGGGCTTGTTGCCAGACTTGACACTTACAAGTTTGTAAGCAAGGAGAGTTTGACAGAGGTAGCTCCGGAACAACATTAGCAATCTTTTTCAGACCTTTACAGTTTCTTCAAGAAGGAGTTGAGAGCCAATTCCTTGGTTAAATTTGCCTCTACAGAATTAAGAGGCTCCAAATCCCCAGTGTTATGTCCATGTGTCCCATTGCAAATTTCAAGTCTTATTTCTTTCCAATTAACACTTAAACTTTAATAATGGAAGACCTCTTGGGATTTGGGGATTCAACTTGCATTGTAACTCAGACTCCTACAGGATTAGTCTTCTGGTTTGGTTTTCAGACATCATGGCCTTGTGGTCATAAAAGATGAAATTGTTTTGTTTTATTTTCTTTATTACAACAGGGACAACATCCAATCTGTAACATAAACCTTACTTGTTGTTGTTCTGTGAACATCATCTTTTACCCTAATTTTCCAGTACAGTTATATGGAACTAACCAATTCCATTATATGCTTAATATTGGCTAAAATATTCTATGACAGCACAAACTTAGTACTTGGAGCCGTGTTTTCTAAAGCCATTTGATTATAGGTATCTGCAGCTGATATTTGCATAGCATGTTTGCCACTGTATGAACTGGATTACTTGTTTTTCTTTAACCACTGTGAAGGCGAGTTATTAGGAGCTTTAAATGTAATCAGATCACAACAAAGAAGATAACTCAGGACTAGTTCAGAAAACACAGCCTTAGGATGTCATTCCTTTGGTGCTGAATTATATATTTAGCAAGGCTTAATCAGAGAAGCAGAACTACAAGAATAGATTTACTATAGAGATCCAAATTTGCTCTACAGTGTGACTGGTTAAGCAAGTTATGCAAGGCTATTGTCTCTGGCAGGTAAAATGGAGTAAGAAGAGCAAAGACAAGGTGAACCTTTGAACATGAGGTGATGTCCATCGGGATTATCCAAAAACTGAATCAGTTCTCACTGACCTCAGTGTTGATGATTGGAATGCCACAGGAGAAGTACATGCCACTTAGCATGGAGATAAATCTACACCTGCTCCAGAAGTAGGAGCAACTAAAGAAGGATCTATGAAAAGTTAGAACACTTACAGTCTTTGCCTTGAGCCAAGAAGATAAACCAAGAGATGAGTAAGAACATGTGCGAGCTAAAAAAAGTATTTTATCACAATGTTCAGTAGCAAAAGAAAAATAGCTCCTGCTTCACTTTTTGCTCTTCAAATCAAAATAGGCAATGTCTTTTGTTTTGTTTTGCTTTGCTGTGAAAGAGGGTTTCACTGTATAGTTAGGCTGCCCTTGAAATCCCAGTGATCCTCCTGCCTGAGCCTCTCCGGTACTAGAATTACAGAACTGTGCCACAACATTGAGGTCCAAAAGGGACAATGTCTTCTGCATCAAACTCTAATCTAAAATATGGAGGGCTGGATATTCTGGAGTAAGTAGTTCATCCTGGGAAATCTGACACACTGCAGAACCACCTCAATTCTCCTTTTTTTGGATGAACATAACATTTATATTTGAGGGGAAATCTTCCATATTTTTAACTGTAAAATATTGCTCCAAATCATCATTGGTCAGGAATAATTGTTTGTGTTAGTTAGGATTTTCTAGAGGAACAGAATAAATATGAAATATATGAATAATTATATGAGGGAGATTAGTAGGTAGGGATATAGAAGCAGAGGTGGAAACATGCACAATGGCCACATGCAGCATCTGAGGTGGCCTGCACATGGCAGAGCCAAAACGTTCAGTAGCCGCCAAGCCCAGGAAGATGAAAACCACAAAGCAAGAGGAACTGAGGATACTGCATCAGTTGAGGTCCAAGGCCTGGATGCTCACTGTAGAGTCTCTGTTGCAAGTCTGAGTTGGAAGGCTGAAGAAACTGGGGATCAAGGTACGAAGACGATGGTAAAAACTGGAGTTCTTCCAGATGGAACAAAGTGAAAGACCTCTTTATTCCAGCCAGGATACCAACTTATTGGCTGGTACTGCAGACATCTAGGGTCAGTCTTTCCTCCTCTGTGTGTTGACCTCTATGTCTACCATCCACAGACATACCTGGAACTGTGCTATACTCATCTGCTGGGCAGCTCTTTCTGAAGTCAAGTTGACACATCACAAATAACAGTCACATTGTTGTATCTACATTTTGTTGGGCATTGGCATTAAGAAGTCTTATATATTAAGTCTGAGAAGTTCCTGAGTAGATTAGATAGATAAATTTAATGAGAGTGAGTTTGAATTACAAGATTTAAATGACATAGCATATATTAGGTAAGTATCCATAGTTATTTGTCAAGAACGATGTATTTATCAAACATTAGTTACTTTCAATACAGGCCCTGCCTCACTTACTTCTAACATCACAGACTGTGTCCACTAGTCATCTTATTTATATCTTAATTTTCTTACCCATATTATGCATCTCTGTTGATTTTATTTTTTACTGGGTTTATTTGGTTATGAAAACAAAACAAAATAATTTGAAAGAACATTATAAAATGGATAATACTTTGTAAATGCAAAGATGTTATTATTTTGTTGTTATTTCAAAGTTAACCTAATAATCACATGAGAATCATCTTCTCATTGCAAAGTAAAAATTTCCCTCATAATCTTTGGGATATCACTGAAAGGATGCAAAAGGTAGTTATTTTTCACCCTGTCAAGGAAATGGGAGCACATGAATATACACCATCAACTACTGAATGAGGTAGCTTATGAAGATGATTGACTAAATCTTTACTCTTGAAAGAGAAATGGAGGCCATGAAAACTAACAATTTCATTTTGTTTCTGTAAAAATTTTTCTTAAATTTATTTGTCTAAAAGTGTAAGTGTATGTGAAGTCTTCATCCACTAGAAACACGGAGAATGTCATTATTTTCTTCATTCACCAAGAAAAAAGAGCTTAAAATACATTGACTTGTCCTAAAAAGCCTCTCCCGCTACTTAAATATCAGTGTGGTCTGGGTGGGCTCTCAGCACAGACTTTGTCTTCCTATCTTGTGAAAACTTGTCTTTATAGAAAGACAGGTGTCCCTCTGTACATGTGGAAGGATGTGTAACACGTGCAGAAGTGTGATGTGTGGGGGGAAGTGCAGTAAGGGAAGCTATGCTTAATGTATGTACCAGTCACTTTCCCAGACCAGGAACAAAATACCTGACACCTGAAACTTGAAGAGTTTTATCTTGGCTCACATTTCAGAGAGCTCAGTCTATCCAAATGAAGCTGTCTGCAAGGCAAAAATGGCACCGTGGAAGGGCACCTTGAAGCAGAGCTGTTCACCATATGGAAGCTAGGAAGCAGAGAGAGAGAAGAACGGAGGAGCCAGGCTCAAGAATATACTCTTAAAGGTCACCTTGCCAATGTCCCACCTCCAACTAGCCCTGACCTCCTAAAAGACCATTTAGCTATGATCTCACCAATGAATTAATCCATTGATAAGTACAGTGCCCCTGATATAATAACCTTTCAAAATCTCTGAAAGCATGAGAGTTTGGGGAGCCCATTTTAGATCTAAATGATAGCTACATTTCAAAGAAAAATTACAACAACTTGTAGAAGAATAATGCCTTATTCAGTACCAAGCTTGTATTAGAAATGATGATAATAAACATATGCTTTCCTTTGAAGAAGTTTATAATCAATATGGGAGAAGGGTCTTAGTCTCCAAGAAAAGCAACAACAAGACAAATCAAGAATTTATATTCTGTCTTGAGATTTTATATGGTGAATGTAGACAATGCTAAATATTCTGAGAATGAGAAATAGTTATAACTGCATGTTCAGAAAAGGAGATTATGTCACTAGCTCTGCTGTTTATTAAAAATAACATTGAATTTAATAATTTATTTTTTAAATTATTTGATTGATTAAAACAAATTTACTAATTTAAAAAGGCAATAAGGCTGAACTTTACAAAGGGTCTTTTTACAAAAGAAAGTATATCTGAAATTTGTATTTTTAGGTCATTAATCATTTTACAGTACTTTTTAAAAACTTTTAGTTCTATGATTCTTAAGAAAACTTTACATAACAAAATTTCTGTTAGATGCATAGAATTTGGCATACATATACACACACAAATGCACACATACACAAACTGTCTCTTATGCCTTGATATTTAATGTCTTCTTTATCTTAAAATTTTACTTATTGAAGATATCCAGATCTTATTTTCAACCAATAAGTGAAATGGTTCTTTAAAAATGATAATTAATATTTAGTGGATTCATTGCAAATAGCCTTGTAAAATAGGATTTGTGAAACTATTTTCCTTATTTCCCTAGTGAAGCATTTAATGTTCAGATGGATAATTGGCATTCAAGAATTTACCCAATGCCAGGATATGGTTTCCAAGCCACATCTCTCACAGCTGGTGCACAGGATTCTGAAACAAGTTGTAAAGGTTTCACAAGTGGCTTGGGTCAGACTGCAGCAGGGTCTTGAGAACTGACAAGGACCTGTGTGACTTCTTCATATGAGAAACCCAAAATATGCTTAAATTAAAGAGTAAAATTAAAAATAGCTACAAAGAAAAAGGGAGATAGATCTTTTACGAAAGAGAAGGGAACCAAGAAATGAAGGGAGGGAGGGTGAGGGGGAGAGGAAGAGGATAAGAGAAAATAATGAACCTGCATTATGTACATGTACCAACTCCCCATGATAAATGTAATAATTATGTATTCCAAACATGTACTAATAAAAATAAAATTTTTAAAAAATAGATGGATAAACAGTAATAGATGAGGAGAATTATGGAGTCAGTGAAAGTATAAAAGCCATAAAGTTGGAATTTATCTGCCATACTAATTCTTATGCAAAAAAGACATTGTTGATATGTTTCATTTGTGGTTTTCTTGTTCTTTTTTTTATGTTGAAAGAAATTTGAGGAAACTTCTGGAAATGTATGCAAAGCCAGACACTAGGACAGCTGGTTAGTTCCAAATGGGAAAGGAATCCAATCACTGTCTCCTCAAACTTTTATAGAAATTCATGGTTCAGCAAAGTACCGTAACAAATCTAAAGAATCAGGAAAGATTCTAGTGCCTCAGTGATCACAGACTCATGAGCCATAAGCAGGCTAGCTGTATAGAGTACAAATCATTCAAGTGAAACTTGATTACTTCATGATAGAATTAGAAGATGACTTGTCAGAAGAAATAGTGTTGATGTAATATGTCTTGAATTTTGAGAAAGCATGTCCATTGGGGAATTTAACCTGAAAAATTAATTTTAGTTGGGTTGAATGTAAGCTTTGTCAAAAAGGTTAAAACCACAGTGATATCCTTTAAATTATATGTGATGAAAATGCAAGATGAAGAGAGGAGAGTGAAGAGAAGAAACAGAATTAGACAGAGATTAGTCAAACTCGGGGATGTATTAAGAATTAAGAGGATTTTTCAAACAAAATCACTATATCTTGCTGCTGGAGTCTTTTTTACAAGTTTCATCACAATTGCAATTTCTGAAGATTCTAGTATGTAAAAACACATATTGGACAAAGGCCTTAAGAGATGACTTGTATTAGACTTCTAACATCATTCAAGTGGAGCAGTGATTGTTCAACAATCCTCAGAGTAACTTGGGGAAGTGTAGCCAGCAGATCTAAGAACAGGTGTTGAGCCAGGAAAACATGAACTCAAATGAAAGACAGTGCTGACTTATTTGACTCTTCTTGAGGCAAAAGGCTGAGTCTAATTTGCTTCCCCTAAGAATGAGCTGACTTTAATGACCCATTGTGAACAAATGAAATGCAGTAGAAGTGACCTGTGATTTCTGAGGACGAGTCATAACAGTGACACAGCCTCCACTCAGGACTTTTACCTCCAAAGTCATAAGGTCATATAGAAATTATGACTATTCTGAAGTTACCACTTTGGAAAGATCTCAGGAGAGGTCAAATAAGCCCAGTTTCCTCTCTACAAGAAAATTGAAAATGAGCTAAAGATGGCTACAAGTTGTTAAACCAAGTGCAGAAATATGCATTATCTCTTGGATGTAGCCCTCTCCTCTGTTCCTTACTACAAAGACCCTTAGCTACCTGTCCACAAAGAGATAGTGATTTAAGGCAAAGGGACCATCTCCTTGGAACTACCATTGATTAATTTTCTTTCTTTTTTCCTAAATAAATAAATAAATAAATAAAGCAAGCTAGAGAGAGATGCCCTGGGGTTTTGTTTTATTCCTCAGATAATTGAGTCTTCCCAGTTCAGGAAAGAGTCTTGCAAGATGATCATAACCTTAGAGATGATCACTACTTCGGCCAATGCTCCACTAAAACTGCATGCAAGAACCAAAGGGAAGCTGAGGCAGGAGAATTACAAATTCAAACACAGCCTGGGCAATTTAGCAAGATATTGTCTCAAAATTAAAAAAGTAAAACAATTAGAATTTTAAAAGCGCTGAAATGTAGCTCAGTATTCAGGCCCTGGGTTCAACTCCTAGCACCATATAAGGGGTTTGGGAATCTAGGTAATCCAAGAAAATTGCCAATGCTGTGAGAGATAAAATAATGTGTTCTTGTTATATGCCAGTTAACTTGGGCTGATTGGGTAGGAACCAGCATTAGATAACAAATGCATTGTCTGTACAACCATGACAAATTTTCCCAAGCTTTAAATTTACATTAAAATAATACCAACTCCATGAGCTTTTAAAATGCACTATTTGAGAAAATTTTAGAATAGTGCCTATGTAAGAATGTTGACTAATTTAGCTTCTAAAAATATCAGTACTGATCAAATTATTAAAGATAGTATTAGAGTAAAGTGAAAGTAGTATACAGCAAGGATCATATTAACAGACTTAGAAAAACCTTTTAAGGATTTTTCCACAAAGTAACGTGATGTCTTTAATAGACAAATTTGATCCAACATCATAAAATCTGGCTTAACCCAAAAGTTTCCAATTTGAATTAATGTATCACCCACATTTTTCCATATGATTTTTCATCTGTGTTCTTACAAGAGCCACCACAATGGCAGAACTTTATCCTTTGAGGAAAAATACATGGCTAAAATCAGAAATCTCAAGTCACGAATAATCAGCTTTATATAACCTCACCCATGTATTTTTCCTTGAAGAACAAAGTTGGCATATTATGATAAGAGAAAAATCTCAATCCATTTTTTACAACCAGCTTCCTTCCATAAAAGGGAAAAATACAAGATGAGCAATCTGCCCCAGAAGCAGCACATACTAAAGGCTGGAAAATAAATGCAGTAATGGGGAACTAGGGTTCCTCATTTAAGGAGGAACAGACCTGCCATCTGAAGCACTGCCTAGTGTATATCCTGGGCTCACTCTAACCAGAAGAGGTAGTTCATCTCCCCTTGGGGAGGGAATGGGAAGATTGGAGTCTGGTACAGGAACGAGAGACAAAGTATTTCAGTGCTTGAAAAGGAACTGGGTGACTGTCTCTGAAATATATTGAAGAAGCAGTTCAGTTTGCAGTGAAGGAAATCAACTCTATTTTCTGGTCATGACCTAATTGTTCAAGGGATCAACATAGCCAATCTAGGCTGCACATAAAAGAAGATGAATATATCTTCAGTGACTACTTATGAACTTGTTCCCAAAGGTGACACTACAGTTACATGTGGTAACCTGGGAGCTTGGGGCTTTCTTGTGGGAGGATACATACTAAGTATAGGGTAAATTTGTAAGCCCAGTTTTATTCCCTAAATAGAAATTATTTTTCTATTTCTCATACAAGTCTCTACAATTCTTAGTTTTAGACAGAGAATGAATGCAGCACCCAAACGTGGTATCCATCTCATACTTGTGTTTGTATTTTTAAAATAATAACTTTATGTGTAAAGATCTATTAAGCTTACCTCTTCTTTGGAGCTTAGAATTCTAATTAATATATGTATGAACTAATCTCTCTCCTTAGTCTGACACTTTGTATTTTTTTGTTAATTCTCTGAGAACCACAGTGAAAATTTCATGTCTTGGTTAGTGTACGATCTATAAACTGTCTTAAAGTCCTCTTGTTCATTCTCAAAATAGTTAAATTTCATTCCCTTCATATTCACATATATACTATCTTATACCTGAAGCCTGGAGGCACATCACTCAGGAAGGTCTGTACCAGGTAGAAATCTCAAACTTCTTCAGCTTTTAGGTCTACATCTTATCACAAGATTGTTTTTCCTATCCTTCAGGTTCCCCACACTTTTCTTCACCTTCAGGAGTTACTCTTCATCCTTCTAAAAAGAAGTGAAGAAAATTAGATATAATTGTTTAATAACAATCTGACAGAACTAAAACAAATGGCAAGTGTCATTTCCCTAGGCTTGAATGTCATTTAAAAAATAATTTTACTGGCATTATAGACATTTTGTCAAAAAAGTATTATATTGCAACATAATAAAAGCTCTGTTGTAATTTAACTATGTTGAAAGTGGTAGATTGATTAATGCGACAGTGTCAATCAACATACTTCTCTCCAAAAATAAGTAGTCGATCTTAATTTTTTTATGTAGAAGACAATAGTGAGTACACTTATTATTTAGAAGTTAAGGTTTGCACTGCCTTTTGCTGCTGAGAAAAGTAAGGGACAATTTATTCTGATGGAAAGGAGAATGATTTATTCAAAGCCAGCTCTTAAGGAGAAGAGGATTCCTATGTGAAAGGGCTTTTATTACAAAGAAAGGTAGAGGAATCAAATGAGACCATACACAAGTAGATTCCTAAGGCTGGTTTATCTTCTGACTTTTCTACGTTCCTTTTCTCACTGTGGAAGGGAAACCAGACTTGACTTTCTGGGCCCATCTGCATTATGCTTTTAGGCTGAGGGCTGTTTTTCTACTCAATGTGTCACTTCTCAGTCCCTTCATCTGAGCTGAGGAGAAGATGTGTTGGCTGTTTAGCCTTTCAACATGAGGAAGCTGGAGATGCTTACCTTTAAAAAAAAAATCCTAATTTAAAAAAAAAATCCATTTCAACCTCTCGAATACAGATTCCCATGCGTGCACATTTAGTGCCACAAATGAATTGTTTCTTTTGACAAAAGGTGCTGTAAACTGTTATTTTCTGGACATGTTGTGCTACCTTTTAGAAATGTATCAATGAGTTTAGATAATTTTGAAAAACATAAATGGCATAAATAAATTGTGTTCTGAATGTACATCATGATTTTGAAGATAGTTATCTCTTACTTTTAAACAAAAGTGCAAAGATTTAATTTTATTCAATAGGAAAGGCACACCCAGTTGGCCCTTTAAAAATTAATGCATATATTCAACATGCTCATACTCTAACAGAAAATAGACAATTGTGGGTAGGAAGTTACAGCAAAGTTCATTGATGAGGATCATAACATTTCTGATTTAAATAGGACACTGAAAAACTGGCAATGCCATGATTTTGTTTAAGAAAAATAATCATGTTTCAGGAAAACTAAAAGGTAGTTCTAAAAAGTTAATTCACATTGGAAATTGGTGGCAATGTGGTAGCTGGAAATCACATTTCAGTGTCTTGATTTTACTTTTTTTCAGGTCATATTGCCTTTGTAATCCCCAGGAAGTCTTTCTTTCCTCATATCTGTAAATCCAGAAAGACCTCAAGAGCAATCTGATTGCTTTTCCCAGTAGTAGTCACCATCTCCAGTTTAAGGCTTTTTGTCTGATACAATAATTGTGTTATTAGGGTCTAGAAGAATCAGGACATTTCATTTCTCCTAAACCTCTGGTGGAAATGTGATCTCTAGAAACTGTACTCAAGTACAGTTATGCTCTCTGGAACACATCTCTTACCCCGTTTTCCATTTTCTGGATAAACTATCTTAAACAACACTTGCTTAAATGTACCTTTTTGCCTTTAGATTTCTTTAGTCCTTTCCCACCTTATGTTTGTCTTCTGTATCCTAACTCTTTGAATTTTAAAGACCATGTGCACCTTTGCTTATTGACTCTGCATAAGAAGAGTCGAGACTGATGGATCACTTATGTAGACATATGCCACGGATGCTGCCTGTCATATAGCAGGGTTCCCTAGGTAATACATTTCCATTTCTGCCACTCTGCATATTTCCCTTGGGGCCAGCCAGAAAGCTATGCCATCTTCCATATGCCATAGACTTGAATTCTATTTTGGGTGCAGAAAAACAAGAAATACTCTCCTGGGATTTGTTTATGTCATTACTGTGCCAAACTCTAAAAGGAACATGGCACTTGATATCCATCCCTTGCAGACACCAGGGGAATTTATTTTTTAGGGGCAAACACTCTACCTATGGGAAGTGATTATTTCCAGATACAAATGCCATTAAAAGGAAATTTATCCAGTAGATTACATACTCAAATCCTTTCTCAGGCTTCCTATTCCCTCTTTCAAAGAAATGTTTTAGCAGAGAGTACAGTCTATGAATAACAGTGCCTTTTTGCTGCTACCATCTATATACTCTCATCTACACACTCTTTCTTCCTACCTTGTCCACATACTGTCCTCATGCCTGATTGGCGTTCACGGTCATTTCATTCAGTGGAGTGATTTGTTCCAATAAAAAAGAAAATTGAAATAGAACTGGTCCTGGATACAACATCATCCACTTTTTCTATTTTGTCAAAATGCCTTGGCTGCTCATTTTTTCATGGCCATGAGTTGAAATAAATTAAACTTCCCACAGGCAAAACTTCCCTGAGATCAGATTGGAATATATTGATTAGCTCTATGAGGGCTGATGGATTCGAGGTTCTTGCTTTATAAACACATTTACAAACAGAGCTTAAGAAACACTTGCTTAGCATTGGGTAGACTGATTGTGTTTATTTAGAGCTGCAGGGAAGGGTGTAACTGCAACCCCTGATTTTAACCTATGTTTTCATTTCTCATCAATGGCGACAAGCATAGTGTTGCTCCCTTTAGTGACTTCTCCGAACAGCTCAAGGCCGTTGCAGCCAATGATGTGTCAAGTAAGATATCAAAGTCTCAGTAATGACCTAGTTTGTAATAGAACACCAAAATATTAGCGTTTGAATGGGCCTAATACCTCATCTACTATAGCCTGTGAGTTAATTCATTTGAGTTAATATGTTCAGTTTACAGCTTAGATGACTTTGGAGTGAATTTTAGAGTGAGAAAAATCTAAGTAATTTTCTAAATCTTAGTTATTTTAAACATCAAATTGAAATGCTAAAATAACTAAGTTGACACAAATATAACAAGAGTAAACAAAGTGGGTCTAGTAGGTGGCATGTTGAATGGAGGACAGGGGCTTGGTCTAAGAGGAGCAGCAGAAGGTCTACAAGATAACTTCATGGAAGACTGTGAGTCTAGTGTTTTCAAATGAACTAATTTTTCAAAATAGAATTCAGATAGAAGGATATTTATAATTTACAGACACTATTATTTTATTCATTTTAAACAAAATTAAAAAAAAACTGTGAACAAAACATAATTGCAGACTGAATCAGTCTAAATTCCACAAAAATATGATGTGTATTTATTAACTCATGTTCTTATGCTGATGAGAAAGGGCAGATTGACAGCAATGAGTGCCATCAATGAAAGGCATCAGCAACACAGGAAGAATCTTCCACGTATCAGGGACTCTTTCCCATACTGCCTAGCTGTGGAGAGTATCGGGAATTAGAATGCTATAGTATACTGTAGGTGCTGAGATGAAATCGTCAAATTTCAGGACTCAGAATTTATGTGACTCAACTTCAAACTTAACTTTAAATTGCTGATAGTCTGAATTGGCTTCTCCAAAATTGGACTGAATATGAGCTGAGCAGAGACTACTGTGGTCTGAAGTTATTTCTATCAGCTGCTTTTCCAGGAAACTGGATCTTACAATTTGCTAAGAAAGCCTTAACACTTCCTATATCAAGCCATGACATTTGGAATAATGACTGTAAAGCCCCAGTACTCCTAAGAATTTAAGTAAGATATTGCAAATTAGTTCTACTTAGGAAGGCACGATGAACTGCAACAAAAATACTTTTCATTGAAGTTAATCAAATGAATCCTAGATATGATACACCTGGCTTAACCAAATTAGATTTTTATTAATTTATTTTCCATTATATAACAAACATCTGGAGATAGGCCATTTACATTGGTTTGCCATCTCAACAGCATCAGGGCTAAGGTCCATGTAATGACCTTGGACTTTCTCTCATGTGCGAGGATGGGTTTTATAACTTCAGGCATCACTGAAGCATTCAGTTGTTAAAACATGGTTCTCTTGTAATTTTTTTCTCATCAAGAAGGCAAAAGCTTTGCAAAATATTCTCATAACAGAGACCTACTTGCATTTTTGGGAGGTCACATGATGGCCCCTAGTTGCAAGTGAAGCTGATGAAAAATGTTTGTCACTACAAATTTGAAAGCCTTGATGTTTGACAGTGGATGTGAAGCTCATCAAACTGCAGTATCTTCTGCATGAAGGATCCTCCCCCAATTTAGAAATAGTTATACCAGGCTTAAAATAAGAAAGATTTGGGGGTTTTCTCTTCATTGTAAGTAGGATGTTTGATGCAAGAATTTATAGTGCAAAGCAAGTTGACTCTACAGCTTCCTAGTCCTTTGAACTACGTCTTCTTCTGATGTCCTGTGACTGCTTGTTATGTTATTTGGCTCTTCCCTACTGAGCTGCTTCAACTCATCATTGAAAAGTATCCTTTCTAATGGTTTGGAGATGGTTTTGGATTCACAGAAGAGAGAGTTATAGGGGCCAGGGATTTAGCTCAGTGGCTTCGCTGCCTGCTGTGGGAGCGCAAGGACCTGAGTTTGATCCCTGGTACCAAAAAAAAAAAAAAAAAAAAAGAGAGAGAGTTATGAAACACATCAGGAACACTGGGAGAAAAGAAATGTGATTCTGCTCAGATTCTATTAGAGTAGAAACATGCTGGCTATCAAAGGGAAATTTATGTAATGTATTCCAGCATTATTCAAGGTAGAGCATCATGTTTTATGGAAGCACAGGCAGTCAGAACATGCAATGTGAGGACTCTGCTAGATGTGCTGAAACAAACAATAAAACTGAGCAGGCAATGGGCAGAAAATAAACCCTGGTTTTTATGGAAAATGTTCAAAATCCTCATTCTAGACCAAGACTTCTTAGTCTGTCTCAGTCAAAGAGTCTTTTTAAAAGCCTATAAAAATTTCTTCTATTGTTTAATTAGAAGGATTCTAACTGAATATGTACCTAGACCCATTGAGAAGTAAGGCTATATAATTTAAGCAAACAGCACAACTTTGAATAAATGAATGGGAAGCAATGCAGGAGAAAGATATAATGCTACATTTGTCTCCTTTATAAGAAAGTTAAGAGTATTCACAAGCAACCAAATGAAAATGAAGCCTCAGAAGACCAAGATTTCCACATGAGAATACTTTAGATTGAGTTGTGGAAACTAAAAGCAAGCAGGGAAATGTAATTCTAGGAAGGATCAAGGAAGTTGGAAATAGGTACTAACACCTGTAGCCAACAGAGGGAGTGCTAATCTTGGGGGAGCCCAACAAACACAGTGATTTCTCCAGAGCACCTTTCAAGATGATAAACTCCCGCCTTGACACAGGTTTCAGAATTTTGATCTTTACTTGTTTTTGTGCCAGTTTTCTTCATCCAGGTATGGCGTATGTGTGATCTCAAGGTAAATGTACATGGGCTTCCAGCTAGATTGAAAATGACACATAGAGCACTGGTAGTATGTATTTAGGGAGACATAACCATGCATTAACATAAACTAATACATATAAAACTCATTCAGCATTAATCTTTGCAAGAGTAAGGACAGCAGCTTTCCCTCAGGAGAATGTCCGTCACTGACTTTTTAAATTAATTAGTCTGTACATTAATCCAATCATTTAGAAATCAAAGATGCTAGATCCCATCTTGATCTTACACAGAGTGCTGTATTTTCATGTGGATCACAAAGTTCTGACAAAATACTAATAAATAGCATGTAACATGACATTTAGGGAACAACAGATTAATTTAAATCAAATTAAATGACTAATACTAAAATGCAATCTTACTTATACTCATGAAATACTCCTTACAAAGGAGAAAAAACATGAAAATATGAGTACCTTATATTTGGGCGTAGTTTATTATGTCTATCATTTTTCTAAGTACTTAAATATTTGATAGTTAAACTGAATTCGAAGTTCCCCCAAAGCCTTATTAATGGATAATATCCACATATTACAGATAAAAATGTGAGACATGGAGAGTATATATCTTACACAAGTTCATGTAGATTGTAAGTTCTGGAAATAGATGAGTGTGGTCTGCATGACTCCAGATCTTAGGTCACTATGCTATGTAATAACTAACCAAGATTTAAAAAGCATTGCACCAGAATCTTCCAAAAAAAAGAAACATGATTATCTCTAATGGTATTAAAGGCATTTTATATATGTTTTTATATGTTCTTACCTGTTCTGAACCTATCTGTGCCTGTAGGTGAATACAAGTGAGAACATATGGTACCTACATGCTATAAAATTGTTTTCAAGTAGTGTAGTGATAATAATTACTATCAACTGAGTGTCTAGTGTATTTTGTATATTAAACTTCTTCATTTAATCTCATCAATTTTTCACTATTTTTTTATTTCTTTTTTTGTGCATGGTGCACATGAGAAGATTGAAGAACAGAGAAATTAAATAACTGAATCTTGTGTTATTATAGTTGGTGGACTAAGAATTTATCTCATATCTACCTTATTCCAAAGTCACCTAGTTTTAAACACAATCTATGTGCCAAAACCTCTTTTGAATACTTTGCATGCAATGATAGTTTTAGCAATCCGAATCTCCATATGAAATAAGTATAATAATTTCTCACATAACAGATAAACATCTTGAGTCATTAGGTGGAACAAAGGAAAAATAATTTTAGAGAACCCATACAAATCCATTAAGCCAGTGGAAAATCACAGATTTCATACTTTATAAACTATACCTCCCTCCTCCTTCTAATGGGAAAGTATTTCTGAATTTAAAAATCATGTATTATAAAAGAAAGCAAAAAACAAAATGCCAGTATAATTTCCTTTGACTTATTTATTAAGAAATATAAATATATATTCTATATATTCTTTGTCTTCTGAACCTTTCCAAGATTTTTATGCAAGGGAGGTAATGTTATTAGTATTATTAAAATATATTAGTCTTATTAAAATGTTCAATCATTTAATGTCCAATGTCCAATTACTTAAATGACTATTAACAGTGTAGGCTTATACTCTATTCAAGTTCACATGCTTTTTTTCTTTCTTGTTTTCCCGGTCTTGAGCAGAGTTTGCCTTTCTGAGCCTTTTGCTGGGCAGTTCTACTCTTTCCAAGCCTATAGCTGAGAGATAAAGTTAGAAAATCGTTGTTTCTGACTGAACTAAGAGCTTTCTTTGGGGAAGATGCAAAAGCCATTCTTTGACCTTGAACCTGGGTTGCACTTCTCAAAACATCTTTCACCAGAAAACACTTCAATAGGGATGAACAGAACTTAACTTGGTCACTAGCAATGCATTTATGTCACCATTCCCCTACTGTTTTTATATCTCAGGCCAGAGCTCCACTTCTAGAGATTCTTCTTATCATCATGATGTCAAATATCCAGCAATAACTTCAGCAGTAAATAGTCAAAACAGTCAGTATTCCATTGTTCATATGTTCAGTAGTGTTCGTGTTATATCGATGTTTCCCTTGAGACAACTATAAGGAGAAAACTAGAGTGCTTCTGAAGAAATGGGAACTTTTTTATGTTTGTAACCATCAAACATTCAAAGGTAGAATATTTGAAGAAATGAAAATCTTTTCAAAGCATTTGTTTGCTGTTTTAAAAATGCAATTGCTTTAAGTGTGAGACCTTTATAGAGGGAATGAACCATTCATGAAAGGATAAATTAAGATTCTACAATCTTGCGGTGGAGCTGCAAGACCAAAGCAGGTGGCTGATTCCTGGGTATCAGGAACCTTGCCTTGCTGTGTTAATGATCTGAAAATGGGATGAACATCTGTTTGAGAAGAACATCTAAGCAGTTGCAGCAATCTTTCCTGGGGTGAATGGTAACCAGGAATTCCCTTTGTTAGATCAGGTATGACTTACCATCATCTGTCATAAAGAATTGGGGCATTTTGCCTCCCTTGTGCTAGCTTCAATATGCCATTGCCTTTATTTTTCATTTTCTTTCAAAATAAGGTAGTTTGAGCGGTGTTTAAGACCCTGCTGACCACATATTTTTTCTTCTTTCACTTGGCTTGAAATAACCTTAGGGATCTTTACATTTCATACTTCAGTAGAAAAGTATCTGTGGCCCTCCTTCAAATGCAGACAGACTTCCAAGTTGAATACATATGAAACCATCATTATTCATTCACACTTTAGTTTGAATTAACTCTGCAGAAGCATTACCAAGTAACAGTAGGATAGACTCATAATTTGTGATCTGAGATGAAGAAGAACTTGGTATTGATTAATAGTAATGGGCTGGAGAATGGAAGAATTTTGAGAAGGTCATTGAACTCCTCAAAAAACAAGTACAAAGCAAGAAGTTTTCATAACAGAGGCTAAAAATAAAAGCCCTGAAGTCAGTCTACCTGGATACACATTTAGTTTTCACAGTTTACGTGATCACTGTATGCAATGAAGTTATTGAATGTTATTTTAATATTGTCTGAGCATTCTCTAAAATAAGAAGATAAAGACCACATGGCTCCAGAGAGTTGAGAGTAAGATTTTATAAATGCAGAAAATTTATTTACTTATGTGGTATTGGGGATTGAACATAGAGCCTTGTGTGCATGCTATGCATGTGTTCTAAAGCTGAGTTAAATCCTCAGTCCTGAATGGAAGGTGTTTAGGTGGTCTTGGTCCTGCAGAGTAGTGTCTAGGAAAACTCACCAGACAGATTCAGTGACTGCATGCAAAATGTCAAATTTATTAATCTTAGAGTTTCATTATGTAAGTTGGGACTGGTTATTCTTACACCAAAATTGTAATGGTAAGCATTTCATATGACAGATCATATGAAAATTTATATGAAACTAAAAATACTGTGTTTATATATTATTAAATAATTTTATAGAAATTAAGAATGTTTAAAATAATCTATTGACATGTATTCATGTTGTTTGAGGCTGAGCTGTTAATCAGACTTAGGTAAAATTATATAAACAGAAATACCTTACAATTTCATCTCACGTGTTCCAAAATACATTTTAAGAAATTGGCAGATATTATGAGACAGAACAGTTTCAATGGCTGTGTAACTTCCTTTCCTTTTGATCCTCCCATTGGTGTAACTAATTGTTTTAGGATAAATTGCCTGTCTTTTAAATATCATGTTCCAGTGTTCATGTTAGAGACTAAACTTCCCTCTGGCCTATACAAAATAAAGATTCAGGACTCTCAAGTTTGGCTCCAGGAAGTCTGATATTGTTTGGAAAAGGTCCCAAGGCACTGCTTTTTCTGGGCGTTTTTATAAAGTACATGATGCCCAAGAAGCAATAAAGGTTAAAAAAAAACCCAAACAACTCTCCTCCAGTTAACTCTGCAAGAAATGGACTCAGTGATTTACACGAACCTAGACAAAAATGTACAACTTCGAGATGTGGTTGAGAAGTGAAACTACTATCTTCTATGAGGAAAATTAATTTCAGGAGAATAAAAGTGTCCAGTTAATATAATCTGCTTGGAAGATCGTTTTTAAGTTTATCTTGGAATTCTCAAGGCACTTGCACACATGTCTGTGGTTTGTGCAGCTGCTGTCACAAACCACTATAAACTGTGTAGCTTATTAAATACAGAATTTTATTTCCTTACAGATTAAAACACTAGGAAACTCATTTCCTTGCTCACAGACAATTGCCCTTGTGCTCTGTCCTCACCAGAGGGAATAGCAGGGCGTGTCTATTATGCCTCTTTTTGAAGGACTCTAATCCCATTCCTGAGGGCTCCTTTTCATGACTTCAACACTTCTCCAAATAACATTGTGTTGGGGATGGGATAGACATTCAACATATGAATTGGGAGAAAGTAGGGGACAAGTATTTATATCAGAGCAAGTTCAAACAAGAAGCCCACTGATCAGAATGTGGAAGAGTCATATTTATTTTTACCAATATAACCAAGATGAGAACCTTTGAATCCTGTCTTCATTGTCAAAAATTTTAATTATTATGTTTTTGGCTCCAATAGCAATATAGAAAATAGGAGACACTGGAGTGCTGGAGGTATAATTGGAGATGTAATCGGCATGTAATTGGCTAGAGAATGATGTGTATTTAGAGAGAGATAGCACAAAAGACATCCCTTTGGAGGTCCAATAGGCAATTCTTTTTGGTATATAATGTGTGAAATAAAGTTCTGGGCATACAAGACTAGTTTGTGGCAAGCAAGTCCTTCTGCTGAAAACAATTTTCATATTGAAAGTAATAATAACAATAGCATCTATTGTTTGGCATTGGGAGGCAAGTATGCATTGGAAAGAATTGGGTAAATAACGTGGAAATTAGAATTTGTAGGTCCAAGAACTCAGGGAGAAGGGAGCCACACTGAGTCCTAGTTAAACCTGCTCATTTCCTGGTTAAAGCAGTATGGACAGAATTGAGGGAGCTGGGCAGAAAGTGGTACTAATAGGCAGAGAAAATGAGCTCAGCTTTTAGCATTCCTACAGGGCTGAGAAATATAAATTATGTGTTATGTTACTAAAAAGCAAGTACTTAGCAGGATGAAATTCCAGAGAATAAGAAATTAAAGAAGTAAAGGTAAAAGATGTTAGGAAAAGAAAAAGAATGGTCATAAGCCAAATGAAACAAAAGAGCAAAAACTGGAAAATGATAGGAATAAAAACAATATTTTATTAATTGCAATAAATATGAGTGTAATAATGCTCCAAAAATAATAAGACTGTGGGAAAGGGACAGAAATGTGCATATTTCCTTGTAAAAAGAAAATTTTAACCCACAAGACACAACAACAATGTCATAAAAATATACACATTTTCCATAAATACCGAAGAAAGTGATAAAACTATTCTAATATGTAAAGAATAGACTAAAAGTAGAGTAATAATAGTAATTACTTATTGATATTCATATTCTTAGTAAACAGTCTTTTTAAAATTAATTTTATTGGTACATTTTAGGTATACAATATAATGAAATTCATCATTGGAAATTTGTACCTTCACATAATCGATCTTGGTTCTTATTTTTTCCCCATTCACCTGCCCTCCCTTCAACTCCTCCACTCCTCCCTATTTATAAAATCTTTGTTTCCATTTTTTCATTTTCTCATATTAATTTCATTCCCTTCTTCCCTTTCCCCAATCCCTCCACTTCTTCTTCTCCTTTGAACCTTTTCTTCCTGTTTCACAATATCTATTATGACTGTTGATCCTTATTTACACTTTCAGTTTCTCACACCAGAGAAACTATTCCATATTTATGCATGTCTGTCCTCCTTATTTCAATTAAGAGTATCACCTCAATTTGCATCCATTTAGCTATAAATGTCTTTAATTTCTCATTCTTTTTGGCTGAATAGTGCTTCATTTTATTAAAAAGAACAGATTTTCTTTGTCTAGTCTCCAGTTGACGGGCAATTGGGCTGTTTGCAAGTTTTAGCTATTAGAAACAGTGCTATTGTGAATATGAATGCACATATAAAAATGTAGCATGATACTTTTAATTTGGGGGGAAGATACCTAGTAGGGAAATACCTGGGTCAAATGGGACCTCTAATCCTAGTTCTTTGAGTACCTCCTTACTGATTTTCACAGTAGTTGCACAGGTCTACACTAGCACCAAGAGTGGAGAAGGTTTCCTTTTTCAGCACAGACCCCCCCAGCATTTGTTATTGGTTGATTTCATGATAACAGCCATTCTTTCTGGGGTGAGGTGGAATCTCAGGGTTGTATTCATTTGCATCTCTCAAATGACCAGTGATGTTGAACGTTTTTTCCTATGTTTATTTACTCTTTCTATTTATTTGAGAAATATCTGTTCATTTTAGATGCCCATTTTTGGATTGGGTCTTGAAATTTGAGAGGTCTGATTTTTTTAAATTCTTTATATATTCTAGATAGGAGACCTTTGTCTGAGGAATAGCTGATGAAAATTTTTCCCACATTGTGGGTTGTCTCTTCAGTCTGTTGCTTGTTTCTCTTGCTGTGCAGAGGCTTTTTAATAAAAAGAGATCCCACATGTTGATTCTTTGTGCAAATTCATGTACAACTCAGGTTTTTTTCATGAAATGTTTTGCTATGCCAATGTCTTCAAGAGTTCTACCTAACCACTTTTCCAGCTGGTTTAGTGTTTCTGTTTTAATATTTAGATCTTTAATCCATTTTTATTTTAGTTTAGTGCATGGTGAGAGATATAGGTCTAGTTTTTAAGTTCTTTTATTATTTTTTCTTTTTGAGACAAGGTCTCACTTGTGTTTAGGCTGGCCCTGAACTCAATTTGTAGCCCAGGATGGGCTCGAACTCATGCCTATCCTCCTGCCTCTGCCTCCAGAGTGCTGGGATTACAGGCATGCACCACCATGCCCGGCAATTTTTTTAAGCTCTTTACAGATTCTAGATAGGAGACCTTTGAGGAACAGGTGGTAATTTTTTTTCCCACATTGTAGGATGTCTCTTCACTCTGTTGCTGGTTTCTCTGGTTGTGCAGAAGCTTTTTAATAAAAAGAGGTCACATTAGATGATTCTTTGTGTTAGTTCATGTGGAACTGAAGTTTTGTTCATGAAATCTTGTCCTACACAAATATCTTCAAGAGCTCTGCCTAACTTCTCTTCCAACTGGTTTAGTGTTTCTGTTTTAATATTTAGATCTTTAATCCATTTTGATTTTAGATTAGTGCATGGTGAGAGATATAGGTCTAGATTTAATCTTTGGCAAGTTGAAACCAAATTTTTCCAGCACCGTTTATTAAAGAGGCTATCTTTCCTCCAGTGAGGGTGTTTGGCTCCTTTGTTGAAGATGAGTTGGCTAAGTGTGTCTGGAGTTATTTCTGCATCTTCTAATCTGTTCTACTGGTCCTCAAGTCTGTTTCTTTGCCAATACCATGCTGTTTGTTTTTTTTTTAATCACAGTAGCTTTGTAGTATAGTTTCAAGTTGGGGATGTTGATACCTACCTTTTCTTTGTTGCCTAGAATCACTTTTACTCTTCTAGGTCTCTTCTTGTTCCAAATGAATTTTTGGATTGTTTTCTCAAGGTCTGTGAAGTATGCTGCTGGGATTTCAATTGGGATTGCACTGAAACTATATAGAAGTTTTGGAACTATGGCCATTTTCACTATGTTGATCCTTCCTACCCAGGAGCAAGGAATGTCTTTCCATTTTCTGATATCATCTTCCATCTCCATTTCAGAGTGCTGTAGTTTTCAGAGAAGAGATCTATTGGTCTATTGGTTTCTTTTATTAGGTTCATTCCTAGGTATTTCAGTTTTTTTGATGCTATTGTGAAAGAAATGGTTTGCCCTATTTCCGCCTCAGTGAGTCTGTTGTTCATGTAGAGGAAAGGTATTGATTTTTGTTTGTTGACCTTGTATCCAGCTACTTTACTGAATTTGGTTATTAAGTCTAAAAGTCTGTTGGTGGAGTTCTTGGGGTCTTCTATATAGAGTATCATGTCATCTGCAAATAATGACAATTTGACTTCTTCATTACCTATCTTTATTCCTTTTATTTCTTTCTCTTGTCTAATTGCTGTGGCTAATGTTTCCAGAACTGTATTGAACAAGAGTGGTGATAGTGGACATCCTTGTCTTATTCCTGATTTTAGTGTGAAAGATTTCAGTTTTTGACCATTTAGTATGATATTGGCTGTTTGTTTTTCACGGATGGCTTTTATCAGGTTGAGATAGATACCATCTATTCCAATTTTCCATAGTGTTTTTACCATGAATGTGTGTTGGATTTTTGTCAAATGCTTTTTCTGCATCTATTGAGATGATCATATGATTTTTTGTCCTTGGGTCTGTTAATATAGTGTATTAAATTTCTTGATTTGCGTATGTTAATCCATCCCTTCAATCCTGGGATAAATCCCACTTGGTCAGGGTGTACGAGCTTCTTGATGATCTTCTGCATTCTGTTTGCCAGTATCTTATTGAGGACTTTTGCATCTGTGTCCATTAGTGAGATTGGCATGTAGTTCTCTTTTTCGGTTGGGTCTTTCTGTGCTTTTGAGAAGAAGGTGATGCTTGCTTTCACGAATGAATTCAGGAGTATTGCTTCCTTTTCAATTTCATTGAAGAGTTTAAACAGGAGTGGCAATAGTTCTCTAAATATTTTGTAGAATTCAGCAGTGAAGCCATCAGGACCTGGGCTTTTCTTCATTGTTAAGTTTTTAATTAAATTTTTAGCTTTGCTGATTGATAGTGGGTTGTTTAGAATTTTTAGGCCTTCTTTGTTCAACTTGATAATTCATACACATCTAGGAATCTGTCTATTTCTTCTGTGGTGAACAGATTCTTGAAGTAGGTATTGATGATCCTCTGGATTTCTATTGGGTCTATTGTAATTTAACTCATTTCATTCCTAATTGCATGGATTTGAGTTTTTCTTTCTTTATTTTTGATAACGTTGGCTAAGGGTCTGTCAATTTTGTTTATTCTTTCGAAGAACCGACTCTTTGCTTCGTTTGTTTTTTGTGTTGTTCTCTTTGTCTCTATTCCATTGATTTCTGCTCTGTTCTTTATAATTTCCTCCCCTGTATGTGCTTTCAGTTTGTCCAGCTCTTCTTTTTCTAGAAGCTTCAGATTCAGCATCCAGTTGTTTATTTGACCTCACTTTGTTTTCCTAATATGAGTATTCCTGTGAATTTCCCTTGTAAGACTGCTTTCATTGTGTCCCATAGATCTTAATATGTTGTATTGTCATTGTCATTTAATTGTAGAAACTGACTGATTTTTGCTTGAATTTCTTCTATGACCCATTGGTTATTCAGAAGTATGTTTTTCAATTTCCATGTATTTATGAAATTCTTGGGGTTTCTATTGCTATTGATCTCCAATTTCATTGCACTATGGTCTAATAATATATAGGGATTACTTTAATTCCTTTGCACTTACTTAAACATGTTATATGATCTAGTTTGTGTTCTATTTTGGAGAACAACCTGTGTACAGCTGAAAAGAATGTGTATTCTGATTTTGTGGGGTAGAACACTCTGTAAACATCTGTTACATCCATTTGTTCAGGAGTTTGATTCAGTTCTAGTACATTCTTGTTTATTTTTTGTCTAGTTGATCTATCTATTTGTGACAGTTGGGTATTGAGATCCCCCACCACTATTGTATTAGTGCTTATTTGATGTTTCATGTTCATTAGTATTTGTTTTATAGAGTTATGTTCACTAGTATTTGGTGCATATATATTTATGACTGTCATCTCTTCCTCTTGGATTGTTCCCTTTACAAGGATGTAGTCTCCTTCTTTTGTCTGCTTAAAAAGTGTTGGTTTAAAATCCATTTGATCTACAAATAGTTGCTCCTGCTTTTTTATGGGTTCCTGTCACATGGAGAATTGTTTTCCACCCTTTAACTTTCAATCTATGAGGACTTTTTTATTATTATTAAGTGTGTTTCTTGTATGCTTGCATGCAGGATACTGTTGGTCTTGCTTTTTGACCCATTCTGCTAGACTATTTCTTTTGATTGGTGAATGGAAACCATTAACATTGTTGTTTATAACTGATTTGTACTGATGTATCCTTGTCATGACTGTTTCTTTTTGTTGGATTCGCATCCTTTGCCTTTAATTTCTTGATGTGCCTGGTGGATTCATTCTGCTGGGCTTCCTGGGGTTGTGATCCTCACTATCTTTTCCTGGGATATTGTTTAAAATTTTTTGGAGTGCTGGTTTGGTATTCATGAAGTTCCTCAGTTGCTCTTTCTCATGGAAGTATCTTATTTCTTCATCAATTTTGAAAGGTAATTTTGCAGGGTATATCAATCTTGGTTGGACGTTGTTTTCCTTTAGGGCTTGAAATATTTCACTCAGGCTCTTCTTGCCTTGGGGGTTTGCATTGAGAAGTCTGCTGTGATTCTGATGGGCTTTCCTTTGTATGTGATTTGTTTTGTTTCTCTAACTGCTTGTAGAAGTTTGTTCTTCAGTTGGGTTTCTGGAATCTTATCTACTATATGCCTAGGTGTAGACTGTTTTTTGAGCATGGCTATTTTGAGTCCTATATGCCTCACTTATCTGTATATCAAATTCTTTTCCCCTACTTGGGAAGTTTTCTGCTATGAAGAGTTTTTTCTTTTAATGTCATTTGCACTCTGTCCTATTTCTTCATTGACACTAATCAGTCTTATGTTATTCTTCTTTGCATTTTCTAGCAACTGCTGGATCGATTTCTCATGGTCCCTTAATATTTTGAAGAAATTTTTCTTTTACTGGTCACTAATTTTAATCCAGTTTTCTATATCTGATATTGTATCCTCACATTGGCTCATTCTGTTGCATAAACCATTAATGGAGTTTTTAATCTCCTGGATGTCTGTTTTCATCTGTTTTATAGATTCCATTTTTTTCCTATACTGGGATTCCATCATGTTCCTCAGATCCTCTATTTTTTTTATCTGTGTCTGCTCTAGAGTTATTAATCATTTCTTGCACTAAGGACATAATCTGTTATCTGAGAAATTATTTCTGATTTCATTTTTTCCAGATTCTCTTTTGTTGCAAGTTCAGGGAATCCAGGTGGTTGAGTATTAGATTGTTTCATCTCGTTGCCCTTTGGGGTTGCTTTAGCTGATGTAGAAGTCTGGTTTTGAGACTTGTTTACCTCCCTTCTCATTTCAACAGATGCAGCCTGCTGCACTTTTGCTGAGGTGACTTTTTGCTCGCCCAGTGGTCTTCAATATTCAGCAAACCATGGAGAGGCCTTTTCTCTGCTGCTCACCACTGCACCAATTCCTGGGTTCAGAATGGTGGCCTTCTGGATCCCTGAACTTCCCTGTTGTCCAGGCCAAGTTCTGTCTGGGGTCTGTGCACACCTGAGATGGTATCTGGGTGTGCCTCTGGCTGTTGCCTACCCCCCTGCATGGCTGTTGTCTTGGAGGGCCTTTGGCTGTGGGCTCTGCAGCTGAGTGGCTGGTGTCTGAGAGGGCTTCTGGCTAGAGTCTGCTTGCACTTACCAAAGGTATCTTGCTGGCCCTCTGCCTGTTAATTGCCTGCCTGCCTAGCCCTTTTCCAGGTGGGGCTTTGGCTGGGGTCTGTAAGCCCAAACTGCTGGGGTCTGTGTGAGGCCCTGGCTGGGACCTGCCTGCCCTAGAACGGCTCTGGTCCACAAGAGCTTCTCACTGGGATCCCTGCTCACTTAAAGATGGAATCTGGGCATTGCTCTGGCTGTTGGTTGTGTGCCTGTGCAGTTCTTTTCAGGGAGGGGCTCTGGCTGGGATCTGCAAGTCCTTCTGCAGCTCTGGCCTTTGTGGGCTTCTCATAGGGATCTCAGTGAACATTCTTAACAAAAATAAAAAATGAAGCATGAATTTAAAAATAAGTAAGGGATCAGAAGTTTTAAAGGACGACATAAATTACATGAAATTATTTTTTTAATTTAATTTTACTGGTACATTTTAGGTATACAATATAATGACATTCATCATTGGAAATTTGAATCTTTACATAATCTCTCATGATTCTTAATTTTGCCCTCTTCCTCTGCCCTCCCTTCAATCCCTCCATCCCTCCCTATTTACAAAGACTTTGTTTCCATTTTTTCATTTTCTCATATTAATTCTATTCCCTTCTTTCTTTTCCCCTACCCATCTCACCTCCCTTTCCCCTTTGCCCCTTTTTTTCCTATTTTACAGTATCTATTATACCTTTTAGTCCTTATTTACACTTTCAGTTTCTCACACTAGAGAAATCATTTGGTGTTTCCACATGTGTCCTATTTATTTCACTTAATAGTATTGCCTCAATGTGCATCCATTTAGCTATAAATATCTCTAGTTTCTCATTTTTTATGGCTGAGTAGTACTCCATTTTATTAAAAAAACACTTTATTAAGAATATTGGTTGGAATAATTTCAGGGTGCATACTTTTTTTTATTAAATTATTTTATTGGTACATTGTAGGTATACAACACAGTTACATTACTCATTGGGAATTGTACCTTTACATAATGCATCTTGGTTCTTATTTTTTCCCCATTCCTAGCCCTCCCTTCACGCCCTCCACCGTTCCCTAT
>NW_004624760.1:17062632-17105547 GCF_000247695.1 Heterocephalus glaber | reverse complement strand
TTCTCATGTTCCCTTATAATTTTGAAGCAATTTTTCTTTTCCTCGTCACTAATTGCAATCTTATCTTCTATATCTGAAATTCTGTCCTCACATTGTCTCATTCTGCTGTGTAGACTTTCAATGGAGTTTTTCATGTCCTGGAAATCTATTTGCATCTATTTCATGGATTCCATTTGTTTCTTATGTTGGGATTCCATCATGTTCCTGAGCTCCTCTCTAGATTTATTAATCAAGTCTTGCACTAGGGCCACAATTTCTCCTGTTATCTGAGAAATTATTTCTGATTTCATTTTTTCCATATTGCCTGCTGTCACCAGTTCAGTGGGCTCAGGTGGTTCAGTATCTGAGTGTTCCATCTCATTTCCCTTCGGGGTTGCTGTAGGTGATCTGGAAGTCTGGTTTTGAGACTTATTTACATGTTTTCTCATTTCAACTGGGGTGGGGGGCTGTTAGCACCTGCATGGATTACCTCCTCTGAGCTGGGAGTGGTGGGACTGGGGCCAGGAGCAGCGGTAGGTATGGTGACCCAAAAGCCCTTTCCTGTGGGCTGGGAGCAGTGGGAGAGTTGGTGGCCAGGAAGCCCCTTCCTCTGGACCAGGAGCAGTGGGATGGCGGCTCAGAAGCCCCTACCTCTGGGCCAGGAGCAGCTGGACTCAGTACCTTGGTCTGGTGGTCTGGTGTCCTCTGCATCTTTGTATTGTGGAACCAGGTGGCTACCTCTCTGCAGCGGGGTGATTCGGAGTCTCCCGCGTGACTCAGAACCTTGGTAGGGTGTGCACAGTCCTGCCTGTCTGCAGCAGGCTCTTGACAAAAATCTTTAAAAAATTAGAAATAAATTATCATGAGTTAGCATGAGTCAGCACAACTGAACTTGGCCACACACTATTAATCAGCCTTCGCATCACTGAAACAAAATCTCCAACATCCACTGCTTCAAGGAAGAGAAGTTACTAGGCTCATGTTGCCAGAGATTCAGTCCATGGTTAATTGGCTACAAGGCAGAAACAGCTTGATGATAGAGAATGATGGAAGAAAGCTGCCCAATCCATGCCAGCAAGGAAGCAGAGAGACAAAGGCAGAGCCATGGAGGGAGATATATTCTCCAAAAGAACACCCCCAGTGACCCAACCCTTCCAACTCGTCACCTCCTTCTAACAGTACATTTATCTGTGAATTCATCAATGAATGAATCCACTAATTGCTACAAAGTCCCCATGATCCAGTCACCTTTCAAAAGGCCTACCTATTAATACCTGAGACTTTGGGGGACATTAGCTCTAAACAATACCACACTGAAAACTCATTATTATAGCCCTATTCCTTTAAAAATGATTCATATAGAAATAGGCACAGAAAACCTTTCAGTGAGATATTGATGGGACATCAGGCACAGGGAAGGGCTAAGAGATGTTTTCTTATTCATGGAAAGAAGCTCATAGGAAGAAAAGATCTCTCTTCCTCCATGGGGAAAGGTCATGTTATTATGTAATACATGCAATCCTGTCAGCTCTAACATTTAGCCCAGACCTCATAGCTTTTGAAGAGGCCTGAATTTTGGGATCTATTTTAAGCATGCCCTGTTAGGGCTTATGATTCCAAAGGTCTCTTTCTTGCATCTGGTCAGTGAGTGTCTGAGCACATTCTAGAGACATTCAGTAGACACTCATAAAAATCTCCTTATATTACGTATGGGAAAATGGAGATGGAAAATCATATGCTTTGTAAAGTATCAGACAGGTCTTTAATAATAGAATTCACTGTAGAACTCATTTATTAATATTTTAATTCATTATATATTTCAATGTTTAATATGACTATTTTGTCTCCTATACTACCATGAAAACACATATTTTAAGTAATATAAGAGATGAGATGGAACAAGTATAGAGCCATTTTGAACGTGTATTGAAGATTCTGTTGTCTTTTTGTTAGTCAGAGCCTAAATTAAAATTAAATACTAGAAATATTTAAATATGGTAGGGTATTCATATTAATCACAGCAGCATAGAAATTTCCAATTTATTAGATCTTCGTGACATTAATTTTTATATTTAATGTTTACATTTTTATTATTGGGAAGGATACATAGGGAAAAATGCACATTGCAATTATGGAGCTCAGTTTTACTAACTGTACATTTATTCTTATAATTACCATGAAAACAAGAAATAGAACATTTATAGCATTCTTAAACTGCTCTTTGTGTCCCTATTCTTTCTTAACCCCCACCAACAGTAACACTTCACTGACTTGTAATTCTGTAATTAGTTTGCCTTCTTCGAACTGTTCCTACATTTTGTCATGTGGAATGTACTATTTTCTGTTTTTGGTTCTCTGGTTCAATATTTTTCCTATGACTTTACTTTGCTGCATGTAACAATAATTCTCCCCAACCCGCCACCCACCATGGCTAAATAGTACTGTTTGGTTTATAAGTATCAAAAATTACTCCACCTTGGGTGGATATTTGAACTCTTAGAAGCTTGTGGTGATAAAGCATATACTGCTATTGTAAAAAACACATCACCATGAATCCTACTCCAATCTGGTCAACACATTTATCCAATCATTCTTGGCACTTTCCAGAGTATTTCTGGAAGTCCTCTTTTAGGAGTATTTTGAGGAGCTGTGATTAAAAAAAATTATGTTGAATCCTTCTGCCATGTGCTATTCAAAAGAAAGACAGACTGACAAAAACATTATGGTGTGTTCTCATCCACCTGATTTACTATGTCTGGTGACTTCCTGGTCTTTCTCAAATTCAAAATGACAGTGAAAGGTAAATGTTATGAATCTTTTCTATACATCAAGGCAGCCATGGTAGCACAACTAAAGACAGGAATGTAAAACTTCCAGAACAACTTCAGCAAGTGGCAAGAAGGATGGAGTAAATGTGGCCAAAGCAAGAGGGAGCATTTGGAGGGAGATTAATGGTAATGCATCTTGTTTGTTTGTTACCAGGGATCGAATTTGGGACCTTGCAAGGCAGGCAGTGGCACCACTGAGCTAAATCCACGGCCCTAATGCGTCTTTTATTGTAGTAACTTTTTAAGTTAAAAATTCACTGTGTATTTATTCTTTTGTTTTTAATGAAATTATTCTTTAATTCTGTTTCACTACTTGAAATTGAACATATTACTAAAGAATTGTGCAACAAGCGTTTTCTAGTTAAGATGTTCTTTTCCTTAAAGGTGCCCCAGTGCCATGATTTAAATATTTTTATCACTACTTTGAAATTAAGACACCATTCTGTGTATGCCTTTGAATTCCTGCACCCTATCTACCACCTCTTCTTTCCCCTAAAAGGTAAAACATTTCACTCAAACAATTAACTGCATTTTCTCTAAGTTTTACTTTGTTTCACACTATGGAACTTCACCTCCAGATATATTTCCCTCTTTGCCAGGAGAATCTGCAAGGGATACTTCTTGTTTCCTTCTCAGTTGGTACTTCTTAAATAATATTTTAGGTACTATGAGAACTTGTCAGATTCAATATAAATTTAGAACACACCCTGTGTATAAGTAATATGTAAGTGTAAGTGTATAAGTAGGTAGAACAATGCTGGGTTAAGTTACATTGTAATTACATATTCATATTTAGTAAATAACTACCAAAGAGTTTTCAAGAATGGTTTTACTGTTCTAAACAGGCCCAGTGCTTTATCTATTCATTCTTTCTCTTTCCCTTACAGACTCCTTTGGAATCACAGGTCTTCCTACTCTCCTCATACTTTTTCCTTTTCAGACTGGCTTTTTATGTAGCAAATACATGTGAGCTTCCTACATGGCTTCTCGTGGCTTGATAGTGTATTACTTGTTTTTATAGATAATATTCTATAATTCATCCAAATTGTTCTTTCATATTCTTACAAATTTAATTAAAATAAGTCCAAAGGATTTCACTATATAGGATTGGCATTTTTTTCTTTTTTCTTTGAGACAGCGTCTCACTATGCAGTTTGGGCTGGCTTTGAACTCACTATGTAGTCCAGGATGGGCTTGAACTCACAGTGATCCTCCTGCCTCAGCCTCCTGAGTGCTGGGATTACAGGCATCTGCCACCACACCTGGCAAGGAAGAGTGGTTTTTGATAATTTCTATTAACAGAGATATTTTTATTATAGCTGTAATGGTAGCAGATGTAGAAATACTTCTCATTTGTACTCAGTATTACAATTTGTACACAGTTTTTATTTCTGGTCTTCAACTAAGTCTTAGCATATCTGTAAGAAAATCAGAGTAGGTAGTATAATCCCAGTTTACATTTGAAGAAATAGATGTTCAAAAGCGCTGTGTGATTTACTTATTATCACCTAGCTATTAATTACATGGTGGAATCTGTATCAAGGGTAGGGTATCAGTCTGGTCACTTGTTCTACACGATATCACTTACTTTCCAGCTTTAATTTGTATTGTTCTGAAACAAAAGACTCAACTCCCTGCTCTGAAGCTTCAAGAGAAAAAATACATATATTTTCTTCTGATTCTCTATTGGAATACAGCAGCCTGCCCATTATTGCATCTCTACTTCTTCCAGACTCCTGTTTTGATTTAGGATGCTTTATTCTCTTGTTCCCTGAGAACAACCCAAAATAATGGAAATAAGCTCAGGTGGGAAACAAGGAGCTGGATTCTGCCTCTCATTAGTATGTGGCTGGTATTCCATCTTGGATCCATACGTCCTCACCCAAAGAGTGGATGAGTGGAAACTGACTATTGTGTTCTTCTGAAGGGTGAGCTAACCTGTTTGAAGACACTCTGTAAAGTCCAGAGTTACATAAAGGTGGAATTTTATTAATGGACACTATGTTTTCCCATGGTCCTCCATGTCTTCATCGATGAACCACAGTTGTTACCAAACCAATTGTCATTTCACAGGCTCTCATGTCTTCTCATTTCTGTTTTCTACCTTGCTCATATCTGTGCCAGCACCAGGCAGAAGAGATTGGTGAACATAGTGCATTTTAGGTTCATCCAGAATGGTTCCTCTTGGCAGACAAACCCCAACATGTCTACATTGCACAGTTCTGTGTCTATGTAATGTGGCAGCTATGAATATCCCAGGTAAACCATGCAAAGTTAGAGATGGCAACACCAATATCACCTCTTCAGATAGCACCTTGGCCTATATCTTGCTGAACCTCATGGATGATTTGTTGAAATAAAAAGTGTAGATCACTCTGAATAGGTGTATATTTTGAGTGATTCCAGGGAAGAAAACTGTATCTTCTGCTCAAATTTATTTGGTTAAAGAGAAAGAAGGCATGCATCTTCTACTTCTATCTTTCTTGAATTGTAACACATGCTGTCATGTGTAACAGATGCTTGGCATGCACTGAAGTCTAGTTTTAATCCTTAGCCTTGAAGAAAAATGCATGTTCTCTAGTCACCTTAGTTATTATGGAGAAATGTCCTTTCTCATCTTTGCATGTAGTTTCTTCATATCTAAAGTGAAGTCATCGGGAAAACTCCTTGATCTTATATATTTTATGATTCTTAAAAACATAGATATCACAAGCTATGTCGTGGCTTGTAATAGACATAGCAGTTTGTGTTTTACTAATGAAGATGGTTTGATGTTGTTTAAATGAGAATGTGAGGACATTGGGCCAATAATAATGATGAAGACCATTTACTTAGAGGTTATGATGTGCCTTCCCCTAGCCGTGTACTGTATTGTTTCAATATATTATTCATAGATGTAAATATATGATTTTATAGAAAATCAAACAAATATTAGGCTAAATAACTTAACCAAGAAAGACCACACAGGTAGTAAATAGTAGGGGCAAGGTTAAAACCCAAATTTCACTGTTATCAAAGTTGTTTTGTCTCTTTAAATAAAATTCTTACAACTATGGTCTTTTTATATACTAGTCTGTTTTCAAGCAACAGTTGATGAGAGTTTCTCTTTTCTAAGATAAGGAAAACTAGTAGGTAGTGTCTGTTGAAGAAGCTGTGAGTAATACATTGGGAATCTCAGTAGTTATAAGGAAAACTGCACAGAGAAAAATTTACTGAAGAGATTGACCTTAAAGTTCTATACAAGAAAAAAAAAACGTTGGGGTAATTTATTGAAAAAAATGCATATATTGAAACAGGGGGAGAAACAACTTAGGAAAAATATGACCACTTCCTCCAAATAGGGGTAGGGTTACCATAGAAAAAAAATGAAGAATTTTATATTCAATATGACTCAAAACTGAGAGTAGGATAAAGGAGAGGGTATGTATTAGATGAAGAACACAGAATGAGACAGGAGAGAGTTCAACTCCAAATCTGGCACCTATGGACTATGGGATGTTTAAAAATTTTTCAAGCCTAAAGTTCTCTATGTGCAAAAAAGGATAAAACCTAAACTAATAGTTCCATTGTAGGAATTAAAGGAATACATATATGTGAAACATGTAGTGTTGTATCTGGCAAATAGTGAGGCCTAATTCAGTGCTGTTTTCTTTCCTGAAACTTTTTGTTTCATGCCTTGAATCCTTCCACTTCTCTTGGCAGTCCTTTTCTACTCTTCTCCTTCCTTTTCTCCTCCCTTCCCCTCTCCTCTCTTCTCATTTTCATTCTTTCCACATTCCTTAACCTTTTCCTATCCTCTATTCTCCCATAGAAGTTTGTCTTCTACTTTTCCGACTCTTATGGAGGAAAACATTAAGGCACTAATGTGATATAATGATTAATCCATCAACTTAAAGTTGCTAGAAATTCTGGTAAATAGTAGGGTGCAATTGTTCAGAACTCAAGTAGTAGAGCTCTTTATCATTAAGATCATTCAAATTCTATCAGTGGAAGCCCAGGTAAAAAGTGATGCAGAAGAATAATATTAGAGTATGATTAAAAAATTAACAAGTATGATTTGAAGAGGAAAACATTTACTGTACTTTAAATTATATTTTCAAAGGAATTTTAGTTACTAAGAAGAATTAAAATCATTCTCAACTTTAGGGAGACTTAAGAATAAATATCAGAGAACAAAAGCTAAAGTTAAGCTTCAGGGTCCACATTTGTGTGGGCTCCATATTTCTTGAGGGTTAGTAATCAGCTAAGATATTCTTAATCCCTGATTCTAACTCAGTCCCTTGTACCAGTGTTTCTACCATAGCCATGAGATGTTTTGGCTCAGAGTGGTCAAATAATTAATATGTTCATCCACACCGTTCACAAACACTCAATCTATCTTGTGCTAAATAGTAGATTTCTGGCTTGAAATGTGAAAGCCAAAAGTCACAGGAAGAAATATTTTGATGGTCCTGGGTAGAAAGTGTACTTGGTAAAAAGGTGAAGATGGCGGGAGGTAATCCTGTGAAGTTTAGTTAGGGCCAAATGACAAAGGCTTTGGAATCAGTAAAAGAAAATATGCTGCCAAAGGATTTATTTTAAACTTTTAATAGTACATGTTTGCAGTACATAATGATGGCATTCACTGTAGAGGATTGGTATAAGTACATTACACATTTAAATTCCTTGTTTTCCCCTCCTCTCTCTACCTCCCTTTATTTTTCCTGTGTCAGATTCATTTATTTATGTTACAAGATCTTATAAAGTTAATTATCATAAACACAGATGGAAAAACATTAATAGACTAAAGAACATATAAAACATGTATGACTATTGCACTGTCAAGGTACATTTCTAGATACATTGTTCAAGCTGGATTGCATACCTTTGTTTTTCTTTCTCTTTTTTTCTTATTATCTGTCTTTTATTATATACATTGAGTTTTTTATATAAGAAAAGTCATACAATATTTGTGTGTCTGAGTTACTTCACTTAACATTATGGTCTCAAAGTATGTCCATTTTTCTACAAATGACTCAAGTTTATTCTTTTAATGGCAGAGTCATACTACACTGTGTAGAAATACGATATTTTTTATCCATTCATCTGTTGATGGACATATCAGCTAAATCTTTCCAAGATTTAGCTTTTATGAATTGTGCTCCTATAAACATGAGTATGCATACATCACTGTGGTATGATGTCTTTAACTCTTTTGGGAGTACATCTAGAAGGGGAATAGCTGGGTCAAATGGAAATTCTACTTTTAATTTTTGAAGATTCTCCACACTGATTTCCATAGTAGTTGTATCGGATTATGGTCACGCCAACAATGGAGAAATGTTCATTTTACCGATAGCCTCAACAGCATATGTTATTCATTGATTTCTTGCTTGTAGCCATTTTTTCTGAAGTGAGATGGAGTCTCAGTGTTGTTTTAATTTGCATTTCTCAAATGACCAGCAATGTCAACCATTTATTCATGTATTTAGTGCCTGTTTGTATTTCTTCATCTGAGAAACATGTAATCATTTCAGATGACCATTTTTCAATTGGGTTTTTACATTTGGGTACTCTAATTTTGAGTTCTCTATAACTAGCATTCTAGATATTAGTCCTTTGCCCGAGGAGTAGATGGTACAATTTTTTTCCCATTCTGTAGGTTGTGACTTCACTGTGTTAGTGGCTTTCTTTGCTATATTGAAGCTTTTAAATTTAATATGATTCTATTTGTTGAATCTTGGTATTAATTTTTGTACAACTGGGGATGAGTTTTGTATGACTGGGAATATTTCTTCAAGAGTTTTACCTACTTTGTCTTCCAGCAAATTAAGCATTTTTGTTCTAATATTTAGATATTTGATCCATTTTGATTTTAGTTTTGTGCAGAGTGAGAGATATGGTTCTAGGTTCAAACTTCAGCATGTGGATAAGATGGTTTTTCCAGCACTATTTGTTAAAGAGGCTATCTTTCTTCTAGCAAAGGGATTTTGCCCCTTTGTCAAAATAATGTAGCTGAATGTGCTTGGAGTTGTTTCTATATCTTCTATTTTATGTCACCAATCCAGGAGTTTTTCTTGTTTCTTTTGCTTTGTTTTTGTATTTTGGTCTATACCATGCTCTTTTTATCACTGTAGCTTTGTAGTATAACTTGAAGTCTGGGATTGTGGTGCCTCCTTGCCTTACCCTTATTACTCAGAAAAGGTTTTGCTATTATATGTATCTTCTGGTTCCATATGAATTTTAGGATTGCTTTTACCAGTTTTGTAAAGAATGTTATTTGTATTTTGATTGGGATTGTGTTAAATCTATGTAACACTTTTGGAAGTATAGCCATTTTGACTATATTGGTTTTGCCTATCCAGAAACAGGATATCGTTCCATTTTCTAATATCCCCTTCTATGTTCTTTTTCAGAGTACTATGGATTTTATTGTAGAGGGCTTTCACTTCCTTTGCTAGATTAATTTCTAAATATTTAATTTTTCTTGATGCTATTGTGTAGGGTATTTTTTCTCTGATTTCCTTCAGTGAATTATTGGTGTAGAAAAACACAATTGATTTTTGACTACTGACTTTGTATCATGCTATGCCATGGAATTTGGTTATTAATTCTAGGAGTCTTTTGGTGGAGTTTCTGGGGTCTTCTATGTAGGGGAACATGACATCAGCAAATACTGATAATTTAACTTCTTCCTTCCCTATCCACATCCCTTTTATTTTTTTCTCTTGTCCAATTCCTCTAGTTAGTATTTTGAGAACTATGTTAAACAAAAGTGGTGATAGCTGATATCCTTGTCTTGTTCTTGATTTTAGAAGAAAAGCTTTCAACCTCTCTCCCTTTAGTATGATATTGGTAGTTGATTTGTCATAGATGGCTTTTATCAGGTTGAGAAAGAGACCTTCTGTTCCTATTTTCAGTGTTTTAATCAGGAATGGATGTTGGGTTTTGTCAAATATTTTTTTCTGCATCTATTGAGATGATTCTGTGATATTTTTGTCCTAACTTCTGTTATGTGGTGTATTACATTTATTGATTTGCATATGTTGAATCACCCCTGCATTCCTGGAATAAATCCTACCTGGCCATGGTATGTGGACTTTTTGATGATTTGTTGGATTTTCTTTTTCAGTATCTTACTGAGTTGTTGCATCTGTATGCATTAAAGATATTGGCCATAGTTCTGTTTTCTGGTTGGGTCTCTTTCTGGTTTTTTTTAGGGCATTGCTTGCTTCCAGGGATGACTTTGGGAGTATTGTTTAACTTTCAATTTCATTAAAGATTTTAAGGAGTACTGACATTTGATCTTCTCTAAAGCTGTTGTAGAATTCAGCAGTGAATCTGTCAGGACTTGGGATTTTGTTATTTGGGTATTTTATTATTATTATTTCTTCAGTTACCTGGCTGATATTGGATTATTCAAGATTTTTATATATCTTCTTGTTTCAGCTTTGATAGATCATATATATCTAGGAGTTTATCCACTTTCTCTGAATTTTTCATTTTTTTAGAGTACAGACTCTCAAAGCAGTTACTGATAATCTGGATTTCAACAGAATCCATTGTGATTTCAACTTTTTCATTTCTGATGGCATGGATTTGGAGCTCTTCTTTCCTTATTGTGAGAAGGCTAGCTAAGGATTCGTCTAAAATAGATAAATAAATAGTTTCATCTTTCAGAGAACCAATTCTTTGATTCATTGATTCTTTGTAAATTTTTAAATCTCAGTTTCTTTAATTTCTATCCTAGTACTTATAATTTCCTTCCTTATGCTATCTTTCAATTTAGATTTTTTTTTTTAGGAACTTGAGGTGCATCATCAGGTTATTTATTTGCGCTCATTCTGTTTTTCTGATGCAAGAATTCACCACTATGAACGTCCTCTTAGGAACACTTTCATCACAATCCATAGGTTCTGGTATGCCATACCGATATTTTTAGTTGATTGTCTAATTTTTTTCTTTAATTTCATCTTGATCCATTGATTATTCAAGAGTGATTATTTTCCATGTTTTGCATAGTTTATGTCGTTTCTTCCACCATTGATTTCTAGTTTTACTATGATCTGATAATAGGTATGGAATAATTTTGATTCTTTTGCATTTAATTAATCATGCTTTATTGGCTGGCATGTGGTCTATTTTGGAGAAAGTCACATGTGCTAAGAAGAATGTGTATCCTGCTGTTGTTGAATGGAACACTCTGTAGATATCTACTAAGCTCATTTGTTTGAAGGTTTGGTTCAACTCTAATATTTCTTTACTAATTTTTTTATCTAGTTGATCTGTCCATTTGTGACAGTGGGGTATTGAGGTCCTGCAGTACTATTGTACTGGTGTTTATTTGGATTTTCATGTCCATTAATGTTTATGAATTTGGGTGTGCCACTATTTGGTGTTCATGTGTTTATAATTATTAACTCTTCCTGTTGAATTATTCCTTTAATTAATATATAATAATCTATATCTCTTCTGATAAATCTTAACTTGAAATCCATTTTGTCTGAAATTAGGATAGCAACTTCTGCTTTTCTCTAGGTTTCTGTTGCATGGAATAATGTTTTCCATCCATTGATTTTTAATCTGTGAATATCTTTTTCAATTAAACGTGTTTCTTGAATAGAATGATGTTGGATTTTCTTTCTTGATCAATTCTGCCAATCTATGTCTTCTGATTGGAGAATTGAGACAATTAACATTGAGACTATTACTGAGAGATATTGATTTATTCCTGTCATTGCATTATTTTCTTGTAGCTGATTTCCTCATTTTTCACCTTTTTGCTTAGTTGTTCATGCTGCCTGGTGCATTCGTTCTTTTTTGAATTATTGGCATTGTTGGCTTCATTGTATCATTCTAGGATATTCTTGGAGTGAAGGGTTTCAAGTTCCAAAATATAACAACTTTCAACCCTGATTTTATGTATATTGCAAAACTTTCCTTTAACACTGATAGAGAAATAAGACATTTCCCTGACAAGAAGCATCTCAAGAAAGTCTTGGCCACCAAATAACCATTACAAAAAAGTTTTTTTTTAAATAGAGGAGTGACATGAGAATAACAATTTGGTGAAAGGAGGGTAGTTATACCCTAGATTCATATCCTGACTCTCTGTCCTCACTAGATATACAGACTTCAGAAACTTGTTTAATTTTACATCTGATCATGGGAGCAAAAAAGCAAAATGGTTGAGAGAATGAATGCTGAATCTACCAGCTTTATTCTGGGGTGAATCTTCACCTTTCACCATCTATGTGCCTATGAGAAGCTCTCACCATATCTGAGTCTCAGTTTCTTTTTCTATAAAATGGGTACATGACAACAAATGACACAAAAACAAAAACAAATATCAAACAGCCTGTGACTCTTAGGATTAACTAAGCCAGGGGATGTGACAGCTCTATCCAAATGGAGGTTTATCTATGCTAGTTTTTCCTCCCCCTCTAAAAAAATAAATAAATACATAAAATAAACCATATTCTTTACCCAGGGCAAAGGATTGATAAGAAAGAGAAGAGATTGGGGATAAAACAGTTGGTTTTTGTATATCTATGTGTACATCTTTGCAGTACATAATGTTTACATTCTTTGTGTGAAGTCAGTACATGCACATAGCACATCTGAATCACTTTTTTCATCCCCTCACCTCCATCTGTTGGTCACATTCCCCTGTGAGAAAGACTTGTCTCCCTAATAACCCTCATCTTTTATTTATAATTTGAGTGTCTCATGTAACAGAAACCACAGAATATTTAAGCTTGTATGTGATTTATTTTACTGAACATTATGGTCTCAAGGTGTGTCCATTTTCCTACAAATGACTTACATTTATCTTTCTTTATGACATAGTGGTATTACAATGTGTGTAAATACCACATTTTCTTTATCTACTCATCTGTTGATGAACATATAGGCTGCCTCCAAGATTTAGTTCATATGAGTTGTGCTATTATATAAACATAGGTATGCATATATCACTGTAATTTGATGTCTAACTTTTTATGGGATGATATGTACAAGGGGAATAGCTGTGTCAAATGAAATTTTTAGTGTTAGTTTTTTGAAGAATCTCCATACTGATTTCCAAAGTGATTGAACTAGTTTACATTCTCACAAATAATGTAGAAGGGTGCTTTTTTCCTTGAAATCTCACCAGTATTTGTTATTATTTGATTTCTTGATGATGGTCATTCTTTCTGGAGCAAGATGGAATTTCAGTATTATTTTAACATTTGTGAAAATAGAGGAAAGTCTATCAAAGATGTGAGCTGTGGGAATGTGTAAATGAGAATGGATTTCAGAGACAGAATAATCAAGATTTGTGCTTGGTTACATAAATACTATGTGGGACTAAAGTTCATTAAGTTGAGACAAAGACTTTTATGTTTTACTACTAGTGTTGTATTTAAGATGATATGATTGAATAAAGAGCTTTATTAAACTCTCTTAAATTAATAAAAAACAAGAGATAATGATGTCACTATCTATGAAAAATTTCCACGTCTTGTCAAAAGAATAAAGTAGTTCTAAGCACAAACATTGCTCATATCTCTGTTTTGTTATCATTGTGACTCTTTTCCCTAAACTCTGAGTTTCTATGTCTTATTTAAAATTATGAAATAGTAGATTGATAAATCTTTGAATAAATTCTTATATTACATCTTGAGCCAGCTCTAACAGAGTGCAACAAATTCTCAAAGAATAAAATGCTATCTAATGATGATGATGTTATTAACCCCAAATAATCAAATGATACATAAAAATAAAATAAAAGGAGAGAAATGGAGATACAGTGCCTTCCTATTCTAAAATTATATATAAACACCAAAGTTCAAATTCAGTATTTGATGGCTGTCTTAATAGTCACCTCTGATAATTGTGTTATTTACAAAAATCCTTTTTATTTGGTTCTGATTTATCCACAGTATTTACCTCCTGAGGATTTCTCAGTACTCACAGATGTGAAGCTGCACTAAACTTAAAGTGAATCTTGAATTGCCTGAATTGAGAGAACCGATGACATCTCCACAGCTTCCACATCACATTGTTATGAATTACATATTGCACATAAGAACAATCATACTTGCTTACACATTGCCATGTGACCTGTTGTTGTAACACAGAATCATGACAGCCAGTGTAATTGCTTGTGCTTAGTGGCATTTCAGATTTTAAAATCACCAGGATACTGGAATGAAGCGCTGCGATTTGGGATCTTGTTAAGTTATCCAATTTGTCATGGTTGGTTTCTAAGCAACCTGCTAAAACAGGTGCCTTTGTCTCTAGGAGATATCTATATCTATATATCCATATATCTATATCTATATATCTATATATCCATATATCTATATCTATATATCTATAACTATATCTATTTTCAGAGGCAATTAATCATAGAGAGTTGCAGTCATCTCCTTATTCATGAAAGTCCAGTTTAGATACTATTTGAAGTCTAAGATTATATTATCCTAGGAAGAACTTTCTCACAAAGTTTGAAACAATGCATGTGAAAGCATTTGGGAACTGTGAATTGCTGCATAAATACTAATAACATTCGAGTTTTGTGCTACAGGCTAAAATGAATATATCTCTTTGCCTGGTAAGTATCATGGTTTTTCACTCTTATGTAAAAGTATCCTACCACTGTTGCTGTCTGCACATATAAAGTCTTCAAGTAGTCACTTATTTCTTACTGTGACTAGCTTTGAATGAACATTTGGTTAATGTTTCTTCATGTAATCTTCACAATATACTGTGAAGTAATAGACATTATTCTGCTTACAAAGATGAAGAAATTGAGGCTCTGAAAGATCAAGTAACTTTTCCAAGGTAGGTTACAGAACTGGAAATCAAACCCAAGTCTCTGTAAGACCAGAAACTGAAGTCCTTACCATAATGTCACACTCGTTCCCTGTTCAAATCCCAGCTTTCCTCTAAGTCCTCTTTATTATACAAATAAAAAGTTAGTTTTCCTTCTCTTAGACCCTTGCAAAACTTACTTTGTCTTAGGCAATTATGTTCATGTAGGTAACTTTTAATAGGGATCAAAATATATAATAGATAATATGAGGAAGATCCTGAGCAGTGAAATAGCGGGATCAAATGGGACTTCCAGTCCTAGTTCTTTGAGGTATCTCCATACTGATTTCCACAGTGGTTGCACCAGTTTATACTCCCACCAGCAGTGGAGTGGGGTTCCTCTTTCCCCACAGCCTTGCCAGCATTTATTATTGGTTGATTTCATGATAGCAGCCATTCTTTCTGGAGTGAACTGGAATCTCAGCCTTGTTTTCATTTGCATCTCTCGAATGACCAGTGATGTTGAACATTTTTTCATGTATTTATTTATTTCTACTTCTTTGTCTGAGAAATGTCTGTTCATTTCAGATGCCCATTTTTGGATTGGGTCTTTAAATTTGGGAGGTCTGATCTTTTTAAGTTCTTTATAGATTCGAGATAGTAGACCTTTGTCTGAGGAGGAGCAGGTGAAGATTTTTTCCCACATTGTGGGTTGTCTCTTCACACTGTTGGTGGTTTCTCTTGATGTGCAGAAGCTTTTTAATAACACTGCTGGGGATCTTCCCCAAAGAATTAAAAGAATCATACCACAGTGATATATGTCCACCCATGTTCATAGCAGCACAGTTTATGATAGCTAAAACTTGGAAACAGCCCAAATGCCCATCAACTGGAGACTGGATCAAGAAAATGTGGGGTTTTTAAAAAATAAAATGGAGTACTACTCAGCCATAAAAAATGGGAAATTAGAGACATTTATAGCTAAATGTATGCACATTGAGGCGATACTCTTAAGTGAAATAAATAGGGCACAGATGTATAAATACCAAATAGTTTCTCTGGTGTGAGAAACTGAAAGTGTAAATAAGGACTAAAATGTATACTAGGTAATGTGAAATAGGAAGAAAAGGGGTAAAGGGGAAGGAAGTGGGAGGGGTAGGGGAAAGGAAAGAAGGGAATGGAATTAATATGAGAAAATGGAAAAATAGAAACAGAATCTTTGTAAATAGGGAGGAATGGAGGGGTTGAAGAGAGGGCTGAGCAAGGGTGAAAAATAAGAATCAAGAGAGGTTATATAAAGGTGCAAATTTCCAATGATGAATGTCATTATATTGTATACCTAAAATGTACCAATGATTAGAATGAATAATCGATAATGCAAAATAGGAAAACAAGGTCCAAAGGGGTAGGGGTAGTGGGAGGGGCAGGGGAAAGGAAAGAAGGGAAAGGAAAAATGATGAGAAATAGAAAAAAATGGAAATAAAGTCTTTGTAAATAGGGAAGGGTGGAGGGCGTGAAGGGAGGGCTAGGAATGGGGAAAAAATAAGAAGCAAGATGCATCATGTAAAGGTACAAGTTCCCAGTGAGAAATGTAATTGTTTTGTATACCTAAAATGCAACAATAAAAGAATTTAAGAAAAAAAATATTTAATAAAGTTCTATCTCCTAATAAAGTCAGAGAAGCCAAAGTATCTTTATAGTTGCTGATGTTCTCATAGGATTAAATTCTTCTAGGTTGAGGGATCAGCTGTTTTTGGTAGCAGTGGTCTGTGGTGGAAGACCAGAGCTTATTTGGATTATAAAAGTTGTGGATTTGGTGTCATAACATGTAGCTTTTATTTACCAATGGACTTTGTTATGAAATAAGCTCAAGGTTTTGTTTTTTTAACCCATTTGAATGGAAAATTTAAAAGCTCTGTCCCTTTAATAAGTACAAGATACATTTTTAATTTATTGTGAAGCATTAGATCACCGGGCGGCCAATTGTTTGACTCATTATCCTGGCTTCATCTTTGTAGCGCACGCAAAATACACATTGTGATGTAGTTTTGGTTGTGTGGAACCTGAAATCTTCAGTCCACCTCCATGGCCTGTGTCTGCATAATAAAGCTGTTATGACTAAAAAAAGAATAGATAATATGAAATAGGAAGATAAGGCCCAAAGAGGAAGGGGAAGTGGGATGGGTAGGGGAAGGGAAAGGAATAAATATGAAAAAAGGAAAAAATGGAAACAAGGTCTTTGTTAATAGGGAGGGATGGAGGGGTGGAAGGGAGGGCAGGGGAAGGGGGAAAAATAAGAATCAAGATATATCATGTAAAAGTACAAATTCCCAATGATGAATGTCATCATATTTTATACCTAAAATGTACCAATAAACTTAATGAATTAAAAAAAACTTTCTATTGACAAAGCACTTCCTGAGAGAAGTAACAACCAAAATGATAAGAACTATATTACTCTGTTAGAATAGGCTGCGTTGTACTGCGATAGCATATGTTCCTTGAATTCACAGTGATTTATGGTAACAAATTTTCCCTTTCTCGTGCTACACATTCAATTTCATGTTGGCTGATATTGGGCTCTTCTGTGTGGTCCCTTAGAAACCTACACTGTTAATTCTTACACTGTTTTCAAAGTTTGTCAAGGCGGGAAAATTGGGATAATGGAAAAGCATGCATCTTTAATTCTTCACTGCTTCAACAGAGGAATGACACACATTTTTTGGTTCATTGGTGAGGAATAGTTACATGGTGCTGCCTATCTGTACAAACACTGAGCAATGAGAGGAGCAAAATAAATGTCTCTACTATATAGTTGCCCTTCAGGAGCTCATAGTCTAGTGGCATTTTCTAGAACATAAGCATCACAAAGACAAGGGCTTTTTGTCGCTTTTGTTTATCGACACATCCCAAAGATTTAAGACATGGCCTGGAATATAGTCACCAGTTGAAAAATATGTCTCAAATGAATTAATTACTGTGGAGAGAAACAGCAGCAGTTAGATTATTGTATCCTTGTATTTTGTCCCTTTCTGGACTGTGCAAGCTTTGAGAAAATTGTTTCATGTGTCTCCATGTTCCCTGCCTTTCTTCTCCTAGTAAGTCATCTTGCACATGGTAGAAATTGAATACATAGTTATTGATTAGTCACCTACTGCATTTCTGTGCTTTGTAAGATGCTGGTGATGTTCTCCAAGTCATCACTGTGTACTTGAAAATGCGTATCATATATTCAAAGGCATTATGTAATTCAATACCCACTCTTCATACCCTGGCTCCGAGTGGTTCAGAGATGTTCTTAATCCAGCTTTGGAGATGAAGACACAGTCTCTTCTTTCTTTCACTTCCTTCCTTCCTCTCTTTCTTCCTTCCTCTCTTTCTTCCTTCCTTCTTCCTTCCTCCTGCCTCCTTTCTTTCCTTCTTCCCTTTCTCTTATTCCCTTTTTCTCTATTTCAGTCACCATATCTGCTCAGTTTAGTTTTTTTGCCTCTTTTTGTTCTTGCTTTTTCTTCTCCGTTTGTCCTCCAAATTTTCCATCCCTCACTTCCTCCCTTGTCTTGGTCCCTCCTTCTCTTCCTTTCCTTTCCTCCTCCTTCTTCCTCTCTCTCTCTCTCTCTCTTTCTCTCTCTCTCTCTCTCATTGTCACTCTCAAACATAAGCAGGATCCTATTTTCCAGGTAAATGATCTCAAATCGTAGAAAAGTTCTATCGATTGAATATCTTAGCCCTTCTGCAAAAAGTGAAGATATGGCAAAGAATCAGTTTAAGCCCTCTTTTCTGTGTGAAAGGCAAGGGAAGAGAAGGAAAAAACAGTGAGGGAAGGAGAGGGAAGGCAAGGAAAGCAAATAACACAATGAATCATACATGAGAAATAAAAAGAAAACACTAATAATAATTCCTGATGTGACCTTGGATGTCAAGGCTTCATTTTCAGTTACAGCCAAGAAAGCCAACTTGCTTTTATTTGATTTTATTTCTGTCTCTGCTTTTACAATGAGAGGTCAGTTATGTCTCATCTTTCCAAATGAGATCCTATTAACCTCTACAAGGAACCTGGATACTATCATGTTCAGCCGTGGGTAAGAGAATCTTCCCCTTCCAAATACTAGTTTAAACAAATTAAGGGCTCATTTTTGTCTCACAGAAAAGTAGTCCAGCATTGACAGTGCCAGGCTCACAAGGTCACTAGTTTTAGTCCTTTTTCCAGCTTTCCACTCTGCCATCATGCTGTGTCTTCATAATATAAAAATGACTCCTAGAACTCTAGTCAGCACTGCACTCCAAAGGGAAGAAGAAAAAGACAAAAAGGAGGAGTCCCCTTTAAAAATAATTTTGAAAGGGCTTCCTAAAATGATGCTGTTCTTCAGCTATCAAAATTAGATTGCTTGCTATGAATAAGGATGAATGGAAGAGCAAGTTCTGGTGGATCTTGACCATAGTGACTATTTCTATTCACTGAGTCAATGGTTGCTTATTGATCATCATCTATGTGACAGGTGTTATGCTGGCCTACAGACCTGACTATAGAGCACATTAACTGTCCCTACTGCCAGCCAAGAAGAGATAACAGTGGATTCAGTTAGATGCAGTAGGTTCAGAAAATACAGGGGATATGGCTAGGATGTAAACATCTGAAGTGCAGCACCCATAGAGTCAGACAGAGTAGCCAATTTGGAAGCCTGGTGATCTCAGGAGAGAGTGAAGTGTTAAATGAGAAAAGCAGAACATTGTACCACATTTCAGACAGTTTCCCTAATCTGACATTGCCCATCCTAAATGCTAAAGGAGATTTCCAAAGAGTTACATTGATAAATCTAATTATTGTACTGCTAACAGTGTTGTTTCCCAATTAATCCCACTATTGTTTTCTGGTAGACTGCTTCATTGTTCTGAATTCTTTGCTCCTTTCCTTTCATAGTATTATACATGCAAATCTTTGTTCCAGTGACTCCTCCATACCTTTTACCAGTGTGGGTGGAATGTTTTCCTAGTTCCAGTCAACAGCTTGGCTATGTGCCTTGGCTTGGCCAATGGGATGTCAGCAGATATAACCTGAGTGGAGCTATGAACTGAGATTATGTGGTTTTCCTTCTCATCTTATGCTTCTGCCGTCTGCCATCACAACGTACCCTAGGTCGCTGCTGGTCACAGAATGAGGAAACACATTGGGCAGATGCAAACACACATATAAGATCCATACCTCATCAATCAGAGCAAAATCACAGCCAACTTACAGTGTTGACAAATAAACTTGTAATAAGACACTGAAATTTGAAATTATTTATTACACAAGGTTATTCATGCAGTATAAAATGCTCTGTTTTTTCTTTTTATGTCTTATTTAATGTCTATAATAATCTTGCATGTAGTACTTATTTTAGAGATAAGTAATTGAGGTAATTATAAGTTATATAGCTTAGCTGAAGGCACAGAAGCTCAAATGCAGAAGATTCCGAAATTCGCTGATGTCTGCTGGCCTCAATGACTGTATCATTCTAATTTTCTGAGCTACAACTTTTATATGACCTGTGCATACTTTCTTATATTATCTTATGTGATTATGGAGTTGTTACTATAATCACAGAAGATAATATACTCAAAATATCATTTGTCCAGAACTGAAAATTTCTGATTTTCAGTTTATGAATTTCAGGTGAGTCTAACTCTGATCTTGGCCTTAGGCTGAAGAAATGACATAAGTATGACCATCAGAGATCTGGAGAACTCTGTTTAAAATGTTTGGTGTAGGGTGAACAGATTAGCAAGGCAGATAAATCAAAAGCCTAAAAGCATCCACAAAATGCCACATAGTCTTTCTGAGACAGAGGGGATTGAGGCCCAGGTTAAGTCCCAGGCAGCCAAGACCTGTCTGCCAAGCCTGCTTGAGAAAGAGGCTACACAGCAAAAAACACAGACAAGAAACCATAGCAAAAGTACAAATTAGAAAATACAATTTGGGGTGGAAACAATGGACTTTCTGGATCCAGTTGTTCCCATCTGTCTTGCTATAGGGTATAGTCACACTGTAATTGTCCTATTTTGTATATTGTATCTGAGAGAAGCCAGATGGATATTGATAACAAGTTTAAGTGTAATATAATTACTGATCTTTCAAATTTATTCCCATTATTTTTTGCTAAATAAAAGGAAGGAGTATGAGGAAGATATCTGATATTAACTGAATTGAAAGTATGATGAACCCAAGATCTTGCTTGTGATTTAAACAAAATGTCTTTGTAATCACAGATTTTAGTGACTATTTACTGCCTTTTCCCTCCTAAAATTTTTGATTATAAACATAGCTGGGTTAATTACAGGGTGCAAATTTTTAAAGTCTGATTAATCAAAGATTCTTTGTAATTATTTCCAAATTTTGCTTACCTTGTCAAGGCCAACCAAAGTTATTTGTGGCAAAGTTAACCTCTATCTAGCTCACCATTCCTTCCCTACTCCCTGAATAAATAACCCCGAATATTTTTGTCTAAAATCGTACAAATACGGGGTTTTATTTTTGGCTTTACTACTTTAAACCTTCCTGCTGTGTGCAACTCAGTGATCTCCTGTACTCTTGAGTTAACCTAAGATAGCCCTGCATGCATGAGAAAAGTGTGGTGTAATATGACACTTTCCCTATTCTTTTAATTTCACATGTCATAGATCTGATTCAAACAGGAAGGCTATATGATTTGATGCCCTCCTTTTCTGATTTGGAACAGCCTGCTCCCACTCAGCTCCTGCCTTTCAAAGACTGTCTTCCTCTATGAAACCTCTTTACCCAGTTATAAATATTGCCAAGAGGTGTTTGAAGAGAGCAGGTTGTACTTATTATTAGGGAGCAGATATCAGCATCTAGCTAACATTATTTTCTGGAGAAATGTTTGGGAGTACTAAGAGACTTGTGCAAGAGTATTTCCTTATAATAGGAGATACCAGGAGAGCTGGAAAGGCAACCCAAAATCTCAGCAATGGGTGAGAAAGTGGTAATACCAAATAAATGACATTTCACCCTTTCAGTTCATGGAGAGGAAATGAAGAGAGTGAGGTGTGTTAGAAGTGTGCTGTTCTTTAAAACCTTTAGTTTACTGACCAAAATCACACAACTAGTAAATTGAAATTAAGATTCAAACTTAGATTTATCTGGTGCTGTAGCATATTTAATTGATAGATGACATTCATACCTCTGTAAATTAGTGCTAGGCATGCTTTGGGAATTCAAAATAATTATTTAAAAATCTTTCTCTTTTTTTCCTAGTGAAAGCCTTCTAGGTATTTTTACTTAGCTTTGTTGTTACTGATAGTATTGAACAGGTTATATCTCTCTAATTATTTACTCTATGTCTTTTAAAATTCAGAATATGTAGTCACTATGAAATTGTGATGATGATGATGGAGGTGGTGGTGGTGGTGGTGGTGACCCATATTTCTACCATATATTTAATAAGCAGCTATCAAATATAAGCTCTGCTGTCTCTGTGTGCTTGGGTCAGAGTTGAATACCCAAGAGAAACATCTTCCATGAAGCTCACATTCCAGTGTAGGGCAGTAGATGGACAATGAACAAAACAAATAAGTTAATCACAATTCATTAGAATAGAACAATTGTATATTTAAAAACACTCCACAGTATGTTATGCTATTACTCAAATGCTCCTCTTCCAATTTCGAGAAACAGAACTAATGGTAACACTTTATTGATGCTCCTTGTGGTCCAGGCTAATGAATTGTTTTCTTCTCTGATGAGTGTTTCTTCCAGGTCAGTGCACTTAAGTGCTGAAATTTGACCACTCAAAGAGCTTCCATCTCCATCTGGCATAGGAACCATTAAAGGTCAAGATGTGGACCACTGCCTTGTCATCCTGAGTCACTGAATGACCAGATCTAACCTCAATGGACAAGTAGAATGAAGAAAACTACAAGTTGTTATTTCAGTTCACTAATGGTTGAATGCTTGACAACTTCTTTTTCTTACCTTTCATGAACATGAATGTCTTGATTGATGCACATAATATTACAGATATGGTACTAAACATATTTATGTAGCTTTCACAGTTTAATCTCTACAACCATGCTGAAAGATATGTATTATTTCCATTTTATATAGATTTTATTTCCATTTTATATAGATTTTAAGCCCATCACAGAGTGTTCAAATTACTTTTTGCTATATATATATATATATATATATATATATATATATATAGCCCAGAACCTGGTGAAATAAAAAAATTCAGTATTGTCTCTCAAGTTCTATAATTGGCATGTTATCATTTGGGTGATTTTTATGTCAAATCTCTAATGTTGTTGCAGTTTTTGTTGGTGGAGACTGCAGTCATCTGAAGGCTTGAGTTCATCGGATAGCCAAGATGATTCACGCACATGGCTGGAAAGGATGCTGATTTGGGGCTGGGGATTCAGAAGGCTGCCAACTGAAACATCTCAAAGTAACTTGTTTTGTTGGGGGTGGGTATCAAATATGAAAGCTGGTTTGCTTGAAGAATTCCACAATACACAGGGAGAACCTTTCAGTCTCAATATGACTTAGCCTTGAAAGTCCTAGAATATCTCTTCTACCACATTCTATTAGTAAAGTAATTTAGTAATGCCAGATTTTTCCAAGGGAAGGACAATTATATGTAAGTCTTGATATGGTACATAACAAGCTGGCATGAGAAAGGAAGAGACAGTGGCCATCTTTGAAATCTTGGATGCTAAATGTTATAACTTGTGAGATTTCCCATTACTGGTACAAAATACCCAACACTGGAGGAGGAAACTTTAATAAATTTAATTTGGTTTCCAATTTCAGTAGTTTCAGTCTATGATCAGATGTCTACAAAGGAGACACATCATGGCAGAAGGGCATGGAGGAGCAAAGCTGATTACTTCTGGACAGGTGAGAAGCAGAGCACAGTGGAAGAATACAAGGAAGAGATATTCCCTACAAAGATAGACCTCCAGTGACAAGCTTCCTCCAATGAAGACCCCCCTCCTAATAGCATATTAAGCAATCTATGCACATCAGTGGATCAATCCACTTACAAGTTTATTGACCCCATGATTCAATCATCTTTCCAGGAGTCTGTTAATCTAGTCAGGGTGACAATTAAGCTTAACTTTCACATATGCAATTGATAAGATACAATCTCTGTCTCCCTGTCTCCATGTCTGTCTCTTGTGTCTCTATGTCTCTGTATCTCAAAATACAAACAAATTTTATATAGCTCATTTATTTCATAAAAATCCACTTGAATGGTAGAGATTAAAGTTGATACTTGATATCGTGTGTGTAGGTAAAGGTGATGTAGAATATGTGTAAAAGTATATTAGCTCCAAACCAAAGTGTCTTAACACAAAAAACTTACATTTTATTCATATTGAATGTACAAAAGGGGTCCAAGGGAAGTTTGCTATAATTACTAAGAGATTAAAACCAATGGAATTTCATCTCTTTAAGCTGCCCTTCCTGATGCATTTTCAACATCATTATTGCAAAGGAAACACAATGCATGACATACTTGATCATAAAGCTTCTGCCTGGAAGTGACAACTATCATTCTGCTTACCTTGTATAGAACCATGAAAGTCTATAGCCCTTCTAAATTTCTGCCAAGCACCCAAAATGTGTATCAGAATGTTTTGAAGTAGCTCTAATACCTTCACACCATCTGAATTTCTATATATTGAGATCAGATTGAATTGACAGAAAAACAGGGAACGTGGTAATTGCTTTAACTACTTTTAAGTTTTGAGTTTCATTAGTTTTCAAAGGCTATTACTTTCTCTGAGTGTAGTTAGAATCATAACTGTTTTAATATTTGACATCTTATATACCTTTATAATTCCATGAGTATATATATAAAGTTGTATAAATTCACATGTATGAGCTATATATGAAGTTTTACATATATTTTATGATTTTTTTCTTACTTTTTAAATTAAGTAGAGGAGTCATTTGTTTTGTTTGGTCAATAAAATAGAAAGAGATAAGAAAATAAAATAATTAACTTCAGGTTGCATTTGCACAGATATCTGACCCCAAACCAAGCATTTTCTTCAATGCACGAATTTCTATAATTTACAATCTACTAGGCCTGTGAAACTTCCACCCGTGTGTGTGTGTGTGAGAGAGAGAGAGATGTATGTTTCTATGTGTGTGTGAGATGTTCATATGTGATCTTGAGTGATTAATTTCACTATACCACATTGTTTTGTAAGCAATAAGCAGATGGGCATTGAGATTGTAATGTTATTGATTCACCTGGTTCCCATAGATTAAATCTGTCTACTTCCTCAAAAGTGATGTAGAGTTCAAAGTCAGACATTGTGAGGCTTCCTAGGTGACCTCACTCACAGGCTTTACAGTGGGCTCCTTGCTAATTCACGCTCCCATTTCTTGCCATGAACTGTTAAAATTGAAGCTCCCTTCACAGGAAGCAATGAACAAGAGATTTCATGTTTTTAGTGCCAAGCCCAGCATTTCTGGTGTGACTCACATCTCAGTGGATGACAGAATTTCGTAATGCCATGAAGAAGATTCCATGGGTACCCAGGTCTTCACCCACCGATTTCAGATCGCTAGGTTATTTCCATTAAATAGCCACTTTTACTTTAAATCTTTATTTACTCATATCAACATCCTTTCAACACAATTTTCAAAATGATAATTTGTATATATCTAAAACAGTAGAACATGAAGTTCAGGTCATTTTCATATCTTATTTTATGGAATATAATAATACAAGAAATTACATGCACAAGGCATGGGTCATATCAGTCTTTCATAGAAGCAATATAAAAACCAGGATAAAAAATAAATATGGTGGCCGGGGATTTAGCTCAGTGGTTTCTCCCCCTGCTGTGCAAGCGCAAGGACCTGAGTTTGATCCCTGGTACCAAAAATAAATAAATAAATAGATAAATAAATAAATATGACATAGAAGAGTCAAACTGACCTGGTTTGAATTACTTTTTTTCTTTCTCTCTCTCTGACTCCGTGATCTAAGATTTTTGAGTTTCAGTGAAGTTAAGCTATAAAGAGGAAAGTGAGTTATATTAGAGTTACTGTGGAGATAGCATAACATGATGCATGCAAAATATCACTTCAAATGAGGGTAAAACCAATGAAAATACACAGATGAGGATAAATGCATGACATTCTGGGAAGGAATTTTCAGTATAATAAAACAGCTGTAAGGAAGTTATATAAAAAGCAAGGCTAGAGAAAGAAATTATGATTTTTAAACTCAGATTCATCCATTGGATTTTTACATTTATTTTGAACTTCCTGAAAAAGAAATGAATATAAAGATCTTCCAATATATATTCTATTCAGGGTACTCTTTTTCCTATATTAATTCTCTTAGGCTAACTATCCTGTGAAGCACAAGGCATGTGTGCCTTAATTATATTTGTAAAGACTTTCGCCACTATGAATTTTCTTGTGTCATGTGTTGAAAGTCCTTCTTTTATCACTTAATTTCACTTCACAGAATTTCTAGTTCATCAAACTTCTCATTTTTGTGACTTTTCTTATCTTGCTGAAAATCTCAACCCTCCCAAGAGCTTCCCATATTCCTTATATTGATAAGGTTTCTTACCAGTGTGATATTTCTGATGTTAATGTTGAATAACATTCTAGTCACTAAGAAAAGCTTTCTCATATTCCTTACATTCATAAGTTTTCTTAACAGTGTATTCTCTGGTGCCTAGTAAGAGCAGAACTACTATTAAAGGACTTTCTACATTCTTTATGTTCATAGGGTTTCTCCCCACTGTGAATTCTCTGATGTTAAGTGAGATCTGAACCACTATTAAAAGCTTACCCACATTCCTTACATATATAAGGTTTCTCACTGGTGTGAATTCTTTGGTGTCGAGTAAGGGCTGATCCAAAACTAAGGGACTTTCCACATTCGATACATATATATGGCTTTTCACCCTTATGAATTCTCTGATGCCAATTAAGGGCTGAACCACTGCTAAATACCATTCCACATGCTTTACATTCATAAGGTTCCTCACCAGTCTGAACCCTCTGATATTGAATAAGGTTTGAACCACTGCCAAAAGCTTTCCCACAATCTTTACATTCATAAGGTTTCTCACCTGTGTGAATTCTGTGATGCCCAGTAAGAGCTGATTTGAAACTAAAGGACTTCCCACATTCCTTACACTCCTAAGGCTTTTCACCACTATGAATTATCTGATGTCCAATAAGGCCTGATTCAATACTAAAGGCTTTCCCACATTCCTTACATTCATATGGTTTCTCACCAGTGTGAATTTGCTGGTGTCCTACAAGAACTGATACAAAACTAAAATTTTTCCCACATTCCTTACATTCAAGGAGTTTCTCATCAGTGTGAACTGTCTGATGCTGGGTACCGAAAGTGGGCATGTCGTCAGGAATAAATATCATGTGACTGAAATGTCCTTCCTGAGATCCCTGTTTTCTCTCAAACTGGCTTTTCCATTCCCAGTCACCTCTGAAACTTGAATACTCAATGCTGTGTTTTGTAAGTCTTTCCATTATCTCCCATCAGGATGATTGTATTCCATAAATATCCTTTTTCAGAAATAATTTCTTGGACTCAACCTTGATTCACAGTCAGATCAACAAAAATTAATATAATACCATATATTTCTTGATCTGGTTATTCCTTACATGGATCTTTATTAAACTGCACAAATGGATTTTTTATGCCATTTCTGTGTCTTGCAGATTGCCTTGTAGATGATGTTCAATTCAACAGCTATTCTTTACTCCTTTCTGGAGGTCTCTATCCAAGTATGGCAGAGCATCAAGGTCTGTGTTGGATTCCTGTGGTATGGACTCCTGAACAGGCCAAACTTGCTTCCTGCAGAGTTACTCATCAGAGTTTCTGAAAGTCTCAGGGGACAAGGTTTCCAAAGAGCAAATGGATTACGCTATGAACCTTCTATTGGGGTAGGTGTCCTCCTCTTAAAAGTTACTTCAAACACATTCCCCCCCAATCTGCATACTCACTTCCTTCTAGTGCTTTACCATCCACTGACTCCATGGGCTATAAATTCCTGGCAACTAGTGTATTCAAAGCTGACTGTTTAGTTGTTGAGATGGCGTCTTGCTCTGTAGCTCTAGGCGGCCTCTACTCGCTACGTAAGCCAGGCTGCCTTCATAGTCACGATCCTCCACCTCACTCTCCCGAGTGTTTGGATTACTGGCTTGCACCAAAATGCCCAACTGTGCATTATTCTGTAACCAAGTCCACCTTGCCTCCTTAACTTGTACGGTGTAACCTATCTTTGGTACAGGATGAGTTTAGAGCCTCATCCATTGGATTTTATTCTGAAGTCCAAGGAAACTCAATGAAAGGCTGACTATTAGTAAAAAGTGAAAGATTTATACAATTTGAAGAGAAACTAGACTATGGGCAGAATATTGGAAAGAACATAATCAATTTTTAATTTTTTAATTTTAATATAAAACTTGATAGGAATATGCAAAGATATTATAAAGAGCCCCAATCCCCAACTTCCAGTTTGTCCTGATGAGTAAAACTTATGTTACTATAGTAAAATTTCAAAATCAGGAAATTAGTATTGGTATGATATTATTAAGTAAACTGCAGGCCTTATTCAGGTATCAGTGGTTTTTGGATGCATTCATTTCTTGGGTGTGCATTGTGATGCGATTTTATAACATCTATAGATTGGTACAAACACCAACACAGCACAATTCAGAATTCTTTATGTCCAGCACCGGAGGAGAATCAAGACCTAATTGGGCTCCTCTGTGAGCACAAAGGAGAAAGGCTGCATTCAAGAGTGATTGCATTTTAGGGGAAAGTTAAGACAGCTGAAGTTAAGTTGTTTACCAGAGACTGTACTAATGGATATTGGAAACCAGATGAATCTGGGTTTACTTTGATCGCTTGTGCCAGTGTTTGGGTGAATAAAAGTGAGGCGAGCCAAAGGCGCCAACCTCCTCTGCCTACTAGAGGTAAGCGCCCCTGTCTGCCAGCTTGTTAAACTGACTCTGTGTCTTTTTGTAATTCATCCTCCTTTGCCCCTGGGTCAGGAAAGAACAAAGTAATGGTTCCAGGTCCCACAGCAAGGCTGGCTGGGTGGGTTGGCTACAGGGGGAGCCCCAGTGTGGGGCTAGGGATCCGGACTGCCTACAGTTGGCACCCAAACAGGGACCTGAGACCAGGGTCGACTCCACTTTCATTGTTAGAAAGATAATCTCTAGGAGCCCCTCTCAACAGAAACACTTTCCCACGACACTGGGTTCTCTATCACTACAGTTTTGTCATTTTGAGCATGTTATGCAAGCAGAATAGTACAATAGGTAATTTTGATGTGGCCTTGTTTCTTTCACTTAGCATAAAGCCCTAGAGACCGATATACTCACATTAACTGAATACCGAGATTGTTCATTAGCCCCCTGAAAAAAGAAAGACATTTGTGTGTTTTCAAGTTTTGAGTTATTAACAATAAGGCTGACATGAAAATTTAGTATATGTTTTTTGTAAATGCATTTTTTCTTACTTTAAAAGAAAAACAGGAGGACATGCATAGATTTTTCCAGAAGTAAGTCTCCAGGAATGAAAAAAAAAAATTCATGTGTTTTTGGATTAATACTTTCAGTCATGAGGTACAGAATTAGGGCAGTGGTACGGTGATAGGATAGAGAAGTTTAGGAAAAGGGCTTTATAAGTGGATAATTAACTGGTTTTACATAGCCCTTGGGTGTGTGTGGTGGTAGTGTGGGTAATGTAGAGGGGAAGGTAGTTCTAAAATATCTAGGTAGAGAATGAAGTGCTAATACTTTAGTCAAATACATACATAAGAACAAGTTTGTATGTAGATGAAATAAAAGTAAATCTAACCCCATGTAATAGATTAGTAGTGGGAATATATAGAAGGCAGTTGGAGATTTGAATCTTGTACTCAGAGGTAGGACCAGTGTTGGTAACATACATATATGAGTAATTACCACAGAGGTCTGTATTTACTCATAGTCATAGAGGAGATTTCTAGCAAAGAACAACAAGCATTACAGTAGGGAGATGCAGGGTATGAGTTCAGTGTGAATTTTGCTGGCCAAGATTACAATGAAAGCCTCTAGATTTTATGCATCCCAATCCAGTAGATGACAGCAATCATTTCCAATTTGTGTTCTGAAGAACCTTAGAACTCTAAGTTTCCCACAAATCCCCAAGGACATATCTTCTCATGGTCACTTCTAGTAACAAGTGTAGTGTGTGTATGTATGGTTTCACATGTACTCTTTCTCTCTGGCACTGATTTGCTAACTCAGACTTGACAGTCAAGGTTTTTCTTGAACCCTTCCATCATGCATTGCCAAATGACAAAAAAAAACAAAAGATAGACATCGATGGCGATAATAAAGTTTACACAAAAGACTCAATAACCATGTGATCAATATTAACTCATCACTGACTAAAATGTGCAAATAGTTCTTTAGATGCTTTGTGAAATAAAACCATAATTTATGCAAAGTACTAATGCACACAATTTTGAAATTTACCTAGCATTTGAATTTCATAGTTTTCTTTAGATTGATATTTTATCAGATTATTGAAGTTTTAAATTGTTGGTGGGAGTGCAAATTGGAGCAACCTCTGTGAAAATCAATATGGAGATACCTCAAAAACTGGGATTAGAGGTCCCATTTGACCTAGCTGTTCCCTTGCTGGATATCTTTCCAAAAGAATTAAAAGTATACCACAGTGATACATGCACACCCATGTTTATAGCAGCACAGTATGTAATAGCTAAAACTTGGAAACAGCCCAATTGTCCATCAATTGGAGACTGGATAAAGAAGATCTTGTTTTTCTATAAAATGGAGTACTATTCAGCCATAGAGAATGAGAAACTAGAGACATTTATAGATAAATGGATGCATATTAAGACTATACTCTTAAGTGAAATAAATAGGACACACATGTACAAATACTGAATAGTTTCTCTAGTGTGGAAAACTAAAAATGTAAATAAGGTTCAAAATGTATATTTGATAATGTGAAATAGGAAGAAAAGGGCTAAAGGAATAGGGGAAGTGGGAGCGGTAGGGGAAAGGAAAGAAGGGAAAAGAAAAAATATGAGAAAAGGAAAAAATGGAAACAAAGTCTTTAAATTGTAGTGCAATTTTGGGAAGCTGCAAGCAGAATGATTTAAATCAAAGCACATTTATAACTAGATTTGTGATTAATAAATTCACACCAGGAATTTTGGTGTCCTCATCTTTGAAATGCTCATATTATCCAAATTATTTATACTTAAAAGTACTTAAAGAGTAAGATAGGATTTTTGATAGGGAAAAATGTGGGAAACCAGAAATGTCAAACTATGTTAGTCTTTTTTACCAAAATTATGATTTCACTTCTCCCCTTTTCATTTCAGAATCATTTACTCTACATCTATTAAGGAAAAGGAAATTATTAAATTGTGATATGTATACGTACCATCTCCCCAAGATGAATATAACTATTATATATAATAATTGTACAATAAAAAAGGAAAAATAAAAACATACATAGCTTCTCAGTAACAATGAATGAAGTAACATTATTTTTCCATGATGAGAGAGCCATTCCTGATCTGGCTAATATCTACAAATCAACTATGCTCTAGCAGCAGATCACCATGCTAGGTTTCCACATTCTGTCTCTCCTGAAATAGTCTTCCTAACCTCTTTTACTATATCCACCTGGGCAGTATTCTGATTAGCATCCTTGAATAATTCTTGAAAGGGAATCTTGCTTGTTTTCCTGTGCTAACCTTTATTGCTCACTTTTATTCCACTTCTTTCCAGTTATAGTATTTATCCTTTCAGTAGTAAGCTCTCTGAGTATAGGGGGAAGTACACAACATCCTATCTCTAGTTGTAGATAAGAATCCTAAGCTTATCTCTAGGACATGTATGAAGTAGAGATGAAAGAGACATAAATCTAATAAATGCATTAGCATTCAACTGAAGAATGTTTTCTAAAAGGGAATATTTATTTATTCAAATCTTAGGAAATGCACCTGGGCATTTTGGCTTCTTTTAGAATGGTTTGAGTGTTTTAATGGATGGGTTTGTGCCGACAACTGGGTCACTTGGAGACTTGCTGCTTGACCTTGCAAAATCTACAGCCAGAATTAACTCTAGGCACAGGAAAGCAGGGTTAAATGCCTGTGCTAGAGTTCAGCAATGACAGAGCTTATATTTATGGGGCAATGTTTACAATGAAGAGACATGGCTTATTTTTATTTGATCTGCACCATCCAAAAAGAAAATTGGAATTATAATTAAAGCAAGGGAAATGATAACTTCAGTATTGATTTTCCCATAAATGTGCCAAACCTTGGAACAGTCACTGGTCTCTATGTTCCGTATCCTGCTCTGTAATTTTAAATGGATGAACCTTGTTCCTCAATAACTCCACAGACACGGGAGTGTGTAAATTTCAGCCTGTATGCCCTGATGACTCTTCTTTATAGTGGAGATACTGCTCAGGGTTTGGATTAGAGGAAGTAACCCTTAGAAAAGCAGGAAGAAGCATACTATTAGGACTAGTAGTTTGCCATTAGAGGCTTTTTATAGATCCACCACTGATAAACATTCAGCACCATCAGTATTTCAGATTTCCTCAATCTCTTATGGAGATGAAATACAAAGGAAATACCATTTATCAGTACAGGCAAAATTTACATCACCCATAATCTTCTCATAAATAGATATATCAACCACCACATTAATACAAAAGTGCGGTCTGAAGGCAGAAGCCCATTATATTTACTTACTGTCAGATATAAAGCTGCAGTTGCAAGTCATGCATGATTTTAATAAGGTTTGATTACATGCTATCAGTTGGCAGGAGCTATAGATTGAACTCTTATAGATTTTTGGCTTCAGGTTCCAAATAATCAATCATGTCAAGATAGGAAAATCATTTCATTTCCTTCAGTTGAAAAGAAGATGTGATTTAAAATGTCAAACCTTAGATATATGAGCAGGATTGCTGTAATCAATCATGCAAAATAAACCATCTTATTTAGTAGTTATTTTAAAGAAAGGAAGTTTTGAGGAGAAAAATAAACTTTTTTGCATAATGTGGATGATGCTCATGTATCATACCCATATAAATAATAAAAATGAATATAGACTTGGGTTTTCTCATTTGCTACTTCTTTCAGTTCAGTACACTTGCCAAGGAACTGAATGGCATTGGCAAACCTTAACCGACAAGCATTGGAAGGATAATATTCTCTACTGAAACTAAATATATTCAACCACGACTTAGAAAATTGTTTCAGACTCTGTTCACCTGACATTTTTATGGCCATCTACCTGGATTTAATCTATCTTCTGCCTGGCTCTTTAGTTTCCTATGTCACAATTTTAGGACAATATTATAAACATGAGCTTCAGTTTCCTTATCCATGATCAAGATAATTCCATTTGTCCATACTAATGAAGGGGGTTGTGGTAGAAAATGCATTTGGGAGTGCTTTGTAAATGTGAGCCTCAAATAAATACATGAAAAAATGTTCAACATCACTGATCATTTGAGAGATACAACTTAAATGAAACACTGAGATTCCACCTCACCCCAGAAAGAATGGCTATTATCAATAAATCAACCAATAACAAATGCTGGCAGAGCTGTAGGGAAGAAGGAACCCTTCTGTATTGTTGGTGGGAGTGTAGACTGGTTCAACCACTGTGGAAATCAGTGTGGAGATTCCTCCAAAAACTAGGATTAGAGGTTCCATTTGACCCAGCTATTCCCCTTCTTGGTATCTTCCCAATAGAATTAAAAGCATCATACCACAGCCATATATGCATACTCATATTTATAGAAGCAATGTGTAATAGTTAAATCTTGGAAACACCCCAAATGCCCATGACCCAATGAATGGATAAAGGTGTGCTTTTTAAAAATTTACAATAGAGTACTACTCTGCCATAAAGAAGGATATACTTGAGACATTTGTAGGTAAATGGATGCACCTTGAGACCATACTCTGAAGTGAAATAAATCAGACACATATGTTCAAATATTGCATGGTTTCTCTGGTGTGAGAAACTGAAAACATAAATAAGGACCAAAATTTATAATAGAAATTATGACATAGGAGGAGAATGTTCAAATGGGAAGGGGAGACAGGGAGTTGAGTGGGGGGAGGAAGGAAGGGAAAAAAAGAGAAAGAAAAAGGAAAAAATGGAAATGAAGATTTTATAAATATGGATGAGAAAATAGGTTGAAGTGAGGGGAGGGAAATGTGAAAAAAAAGAGAATCAAGATATATCATGTACAGGTACAAATTCCCTATGATGAATGTGATCATTATGTATATTTAAAGTGCACCAGTAAAGTTCAGTAATTAAAAAATAAAATTTTAAAAAATGTGTACTTCATGATGCTCTCTACAAACCCAAGTGTATCTTCTAAGCAAGACCCAAGAGTCTTAAATGATACCAACTTTACTTCTTGGTAAACCATAAGGAAGCAAATTATGTCTGGCAAGATGGAAATCACACTCAGGGAAGGACTTATCTAAAGAATTTGCCCTTACTTTCAATCAGCAAAACCAACTATTCTGACATAAAGGTTAAACTTGAGTCATTTTTAGGGAAGTAGATGCACCTTGAGACCATAATACTAAATAAAATAAGTCAGACACACAAGCTTAAATATTGTATGATTCCTCTTATATGAGATACCCTACATATAAACAAAGAGTAAAATAAAAGAGAGATGGTAAGAAACAGGGAGATAGATCCTTTGTAAAAAAAAAAAAAAAAGACCAAGAAATATAGGAAAGGAGAGGAAGAGGAGATTAAAAACAAAAAAAATTCAGATGAGTTATGTACATGTACCGACTCCTCACAATGAATGTGGTGATTCTGTACTGCAAATATGTACTAATAAAAATATTTTTTTAAAAAACTAGGTTTTGATCATTTTTTTACAGATCTAATTTTTGACATGGGTTATTAACCCCAGTAGATTTGTAAATCTTGCTGTAGCATATTCCTTCCAAATCTATAACTCCTTCATAACTCAGCCAAACATCTTTCACTTACTCAGGATTTGGGGAAGTCCAAGCACATTTTATCATTAAGATTATTATGTAAATAATGACAAGGAATCACATATAGAAAAATTATTAACAAAAATCTTTCCTTATGTTTGAAATATCTAGTTGGATCACCTATCTAATTCTCAATCTAACATTTATAGATTCTTTCTAAAATAAGACTTACAAAGCGTGATAGGATAGGGGTCCTCAAGAGACCTTATTAACACAAATAATTATAGTTATTTTGTTAATCCTTTCATGATCATGGATTCTTTTAATGTGTTTTGGAATATTTGAAAATGACATGTTATATTGAAAGGGGTTCAACTATTTATCCAATTGCTTTTTCTATTTATGAAAATGTAAGGACTTTTCATTCAGGGAAAGTTTATTACAGTTCTTTTCTGAATTTTCTTGGTGTTAAAATTCATGGATACCAGATACAAAAAAAATTGATTAGAAAGTAATTGTATTCATTAGGAGCAGCAGTAGCGTATGAAGGCACAAAGTAAGCTAGTTTGGAAAATGTGTCTGACACTTGCTGCTGATGTACAGAAAATATATATATATATATATATATATATTTACTTTTTCATCCTCAGCAAATCTACCTTGAAGCTTTGGTTTCTTCTGTCTACATGGTAGACAGTTAGGAATATGTGTATGTGTTTGCATATTTTCTTTCATTTTGACTAGCTGCCAAAAGCTACTCATGTTTTCTGAAGCAAGGAGCGTAGTATAATAAGAGTTCCTTACTCTGTCAGATGGATTTTGCTCTTACTTCTTGTTCATCAATGATTCATGATACCCAGACTTAGAATCCCCTGTCTGTCTTTCTCTCTCCTGATCCCTTCTAGTTTTTTTTCCCTCTTCTGTTTCTCAGGAATTTCTCACTTTACTTGACACACATGCTTGTGTGGTAAAGAATCAGTGGGGCCTTTGTATTCTGGTGTTATGCTTCCTGAGCAATCTGTGTTCATCAAATGATCAGCACAGTAGACAGTCATAGCTCAATGATGGTAACTTAAGGAAAAAAGGAGGAACAACCATCATACCACAAGCATCTCCCTACCCAGAAAATTCTTCAATTACCCACATGTTTGACTTCCAGAACTGGGACTCTAATTTTGATCCTTTTCAATCCCGGCAAATGAGTAGAAAATCATCGGATTCACTGCATTTGTCTTGAAGGATGTTGTTTTCTATTTTTTTTGGTACAGGGGATAGAACTTGGGACCTTGCACTTGTGAGGCAGGCGGCAGAACCACTGAGCTAAATCCCTGGCCCAATCTGGAAGGATGTTGAAGTTCACAACTCTGCTCCAGTACTTCTGTGTTTGGAGTTAGAACTGTGAGAGTTGAGAATTCATAACAGTCTTAACTGACTCAAGATGTGATGTGAACTCACTATTAACTCTCTCTCTCCTGAAAGTCTTCACTTGGCTTCATTTTACCATAATGCTTTTCTTTTCTGCCATGTTACTCCTATTTTTTTCCTTATTTCCCTTTATTTCTGAATCCCTTATCACTAGAATGAACCAAGTGTACATCTTTGAAACTCTCCACTCCCTCCATTCAATCTTGGGTGATTTCTTCCAGACTCATTTAATTAAATTTCTGTCTATACTTGAAAGTCTGCTCATACTTCTATAGCCCTGGGCTCTCTCTTAAATACCAGACTCATATATCCACCTGTTTCTTTTACATCTACACTAAATACCTAAATAACATTTCAAGATGTTGTCAGGATGTGTGTGTAAACTTATCACAATGTATACATTAAATGTGTGCAATTTTCCATATTAATGCCACAATAAAATTTTTTTTCAAATTTGAAGGAATCTCTCATTCCTTACAGTAATTGCCATTTTTATAAATAACTAATTCATCTTTTCATTTGTTCAGTACATGTACCTTGAAATTAGTCTTCACTCTACTCTGGCTTCTATATCCCACTTTCAATCCATCAGTAAACCCTGGCAATTTACCCATCAAAGTATATAAACATAGCAGACACTTATCATGACATTATCAAGCTCAGGCTTGTCCAAGAAATACCATCATTTGTCTACATTATTGCAATCCTCCTCAAATCCTTTCTGAACTTCTACTATCATTCCCCTATGCCTATTGTCAATAGGTGTAATTCTGTGATACAACACCTCATTATACCTTTGAACAAAGTCTCCAACATATTTATAGCCCATCTGAAATAAATCTAAAGCCTCTCAGTGACTTACAAGATAATACTCAATGCCTCATCTCTGCACACTCCTATATGAGCTTGTCTCCTGTGACTTTCACTCTGACTTACCCCTTCTGCAGGTATACTTGTGTCATTATCCCTTAAAAATGCCAAGGATGGTCTCTCCTAAGTACTTCACTGTTACTCCTCCCTCTGCCTGTAATACTTTTCCACTGAATAATCACCTGGCCTCTTCTCCTACTACCTTCAAGTCTTTGTACAAAGTTCACCTTCTCAAGGAGATCTTTCTTCACCATTTTAGGTAAAAACATAACCAAATCTGGCACTACCTAGCCAATTAGCATATAAAATCCCTGGAAGAAGAAATTGTTTTACTTGTGCTATGTCCTCAGTATCCTGAGCAGTGCCCGATAGAAAAGTTACTCAAATATTTGCTGAATTAATGAAAATGAAAGCTAAGGCAAGCTATGATACATCTCTTCCCTTGTTATTTCTTCTCAATTGACTATGATCATTCCTTTTACTTCGAAACTCCTTTTAATTATGCAGGCCCAGCAATACTTGCTTATGTTCAACTTCCATTTTCTTTTAAGAGCTTTGTGATAAAGGACACATTAATTAACCAACAAAGCCTCAGTTTCTTGAAATGTGAAATGGGTACTACCTTGACTACCTTACAGAGATTGCTGCAAGATTCAAATTAGAAATCTCTTGTAAAGTGACTAGTCCAGTGTCTGATTCAGTTTGTTTTGAACCAGAAGTGCTAAAAGTTGTTATTGCCATTATTATATATAAAGCATATATTAGATATGAAATATAAAGTCATTGACTTACAAAATTATGTGTTAAAATAACTGTAACAAATTAAATCGATATTTGCTTCTTCTAATAGTTGAGAATGCAGTTCTCTATTTCTCTCACTTCTAGATTCAGCTTTCCAAAAGAGCAAGTCCACTGCAAAGGGCAAAATGGGCAAAATCATGTAATAGGTCCCACATTCGCTGGTTGGCTGTGATGTTGTTATTTAATTTGCCCCACCTATTCCTCCCATTTTATTTTAGCTTTTTGTTCCTAAAGACTGGAACATTGATGTGAATTTAAGGAATTAAATCAGAGTACTTTTCAAGATAGAGGGTATCTTTAATCACAATTGATGCAATTCCTTTATTGTGTAGATGAGAAAATGGGCTCTGCTGTGATTGTCTGGATATTGCAGAGCTGTTTAGTAGAAGAACTAGCATTGAAACGCAGGCCACTGGAATTCATGCGAACTTCACATCCATGTTGCCTCCTACTGAATTATTCATGGAACAGGGAGGAGAAGCTGGGAGGTGATGAATTTGTAAGAGGATTGCAGGACCCAGACAACTGATGTACTTCTGACCTGGGTGATAAAGATAATATTGGATACACAATGGGACATGCTAAATATTCTGAAATAGCATCAAATATTTTATCTTCATTCAAGACATGATCTGTGCCTAAATTGCCCGTCTATTTAGGACAAGCTTATCTTCTTTAGGAAAACAAATAGTAAACAGTACATGTAGTAAATTAGTATTTTTATAGTAGATGAAAAGGTCCTATATATCCTCATAAGACAAAAAGAAAAACAATAGGGAACAGCAAGTAGGAAAAGGAAGACAGGGAGTGAATCAGTGACAAAGTAAAATTAAACAAATCATTGATCATTATACATCAGGATATTGTGTCAAATCTCAGGGACCTACTAAGTAAACATATTATTCAACATTATTCTCTAGGAAGTATACAGAATGTGTTTGAATGTATGTTATGTATGAAAATATATATATATATATATATATATGTTAGAAGAAGGACCCTAAAATAGTCCATGTAATCCCTAGCCAACATTTGAATCTCATTTATAACCATATTATGAACTTAGATCAAATAATAGGTGAGAACAATTAGAAAGTTCAGGAGTCAAGGATTTGTTTACACATCTCTTATGAAGGCTAATTACTTCTTAGCTAAACATGGGCCTCTGTTTTTGTTAGAGACATTAGCAAAATAAAAGATCAGCTGAGAACCCAGAACTTACCTGTCCTATGAAAGCTATCAAGAAACCAATTGTAACAGTTAAAATTCTAAATTTTCACACATTTTTACACAAAGCTTTAATAAAATTAAACTCTTCTTCAAAATCCTTATCTCTTCCTTTTTCTTCCCTCATACATACACGCACAAACATACATCAATTAATTTCTTTATACTGTAAGTTTTGTTTTTACTACCATACCCTACCATATTTAATAGATTCTGATTTCTGTCATTAGACTAGATTGATCTTCAGGGTTGTTGCACAAAACACAGGGGGGAAAGGTAAATTTGGAGCTTTAATAAAAAATTACCATTTTCTTCCATAAATGTGTTCGAAATACTGCATGGCGCATAATTACACTAAAAACTACTTTTGTTTGTGTGAAATTTTAATTTAAATTATATGCTATACTTTTATTTGCAAAGCCTGACATCCCTTTGGATCTTAAGTTCCTCTGATAAATTTGAAGAGTGGTGTTATTTGACTGTGTTTCAGTCATTATTTATATCTTCACTTATGCAGCATTATCTTTGCATGCCTACTAGGTATTAGGCTCCATGGTATAATAAAAGCTAAATATATCCGATACAGTGGTAAGCTAAATAGATCTGAACCTTTCCCTCATTTAGCTTACAAGAGCCTAGGTAAACAATTACCTCATAAAAATAATGCATGTATGATAGTTATATGTGCAGGGAGCATATACCTTTAAAATGTGAAGTTTTTGATATACATGGTATACATTAATAGTCACTGTACTAATATTTCTGCTTAAATAAGGAAGTTTAAGCCTTTGCAAAGTGTAGTTTCTAAATGCTTCCTGATATTGCAGTAGATCTGAACGCATTATCTGACATTTTTGAGTACATTACCTGTGTCAAACACACTGCTAGGCTCAGGACTTCACTTAAAGCTGAAAGAAATGCTAAGACAAATCTAATTATTATCTCCATGTCACTACCAGAAAAGGACTGGGTTAGAAAGCTGAATAAATTGCCCAATTCTACACAATATGTATGTGATTAAACTCAGAATCCAGCAAATGTCTGATAACTCAGAAAAGATAGTCTTAACCTGTGTATTGTGCTAGTTGTATCACTTAAGGAACTTGCTAGACATTATTGATTCCACAGAATTTCTCAATCAATGAGTCTATGAAACAGCTTACTTTCAACAAACTCTCTCAGTGATTCTGACAATAGTAAGATTTGGACCCCACCAATTTAGAATATCGTAACCAAATGTAATCAAAATAATTTAGAGCACTATTCTATAGTCTACTCTAAACTGTAACTTCTGGAGATCTCTGCTGTAGGAATCGCATGGTATGGGATCGCGGAAGTTCAATTTCCACTGTCTCTAGCACCTATGTAATTTGGTTGTTTTTGCAGACTGAATTTTTCCCAGTTTGGAAAGTTCCTCGGACAGCCTGGATGAAGAATCCTTTTCTCTGAATTATTGACCTTTAAGATTTTGACAGTTCATACAGGGTAGTGTCAAATTTAGTGCTAAGCATATTTCTATCCCAGATATGGTTTCTCTACAAAAAATAAATTAGAAGGGAACTAGTTTAAAACATCTAGGCTTGGTCTGATGCATCCATTATCTCTACCAGGGACGAAAGCCATGGGGAGTGAAGAGCCAATGGGGAGAGAAGTACATGGTAGATGCTGGTACGAATTTCCAGGAAGTGTAGGTGAGAATTCAACACTGAAGCAGGCACAGTACCTGGTCATCTTTATTTCCAACACTTTCATGGTAAATGTCAAAAGGTAAAGCAATTCTATTTTTTTCTCTCATTTGTTTCTTTTCTCCTTCTTTCCTCAGACTCTCCTCTTTCTATTATTTCTTTTATCAAAGAAATATTAACTTATTTATATAACATTCACTTTTTAACAATGTGTACCCACATGCACAAACCCTGAGTGCACACCATGATGAATTTTCACAAAAATCAACACACTAGAATGGCAATCACGTGGATCTGGAGAGAGAACATGATGGATATAAAAAGAACTTCACAGCAACCTTCACGCTGCCTATTATTTATTATTTTATACAACAACACTAACCTCCATAACTGCTTTATATTTACACTATCAGAAATCAATTCTGTCTGTTTTTGAATTTTAGCTGGAGGCAATGATATTTGTTCACCATTTAATATATCACTCATTTTGCCTTGTGTTATGTTTGTGAAGTTTATCTAAATTGTCTGATATAGCACTAATTTGTTATTTTTCATTCCTTAACATTGTTCCATTCTACATGTATATCAAAACTGAAGATTCTACTGTTAATGAGTATTTAACTTGTTTCAGAACTGGAGCTTTTATTAGCAGTACTAATCACTATCTCAGATTCCTTGCCTGTCCTTAGGTATATCTGTATTGCTTTGAGGGATTCAAATATCAAAATAATTGCAGGGTCCTGGGATAAATATATTCACTCATTGGAAATATTGTCAATCAATTTACCAAGATAGCTGGTTTAATTTATCATTTACCAGGAGTAGTGAAGAGTGAAGATGTTCCATGTCTTAGTGAATGATTGACATCTGTCTATCTACCTATCTATCTAACATAGCATCTCTTACTTTTTTGATATTTATATTATCTATCACCCACCCACTTACCTATAATTAGTCATATGTAGTCCCATACATCTGTTATTATTATCTGTGTTTTATTTATTTATTTTCTACTCTCTATTTTTTCTCTTTTTCATTCTCTGGTATAGATGTATTCATATCTCATAGTTTTACTATTATTTCATGTCCTCTTGATAACAGATGAGGCTGAACATCCTTGCATTTGTGTCTCTGTGTGTATATGTATAGTTTGTAAAATGACTGTCAATTTTTTTGCTTGTTTTTCTATTGGATATTCTTGGGTTTTTTTATTGTTTCATAAGAGGTTTTCCACTGTCCTGGATTTATTTCTTACATATACTATCACAAAGAGTTTCTTGAACTCTGTGACTTGTATTTTTCACAACTTAGTGAAACATAATTAATTCCAACATAGATCAAATTATCTAAGCTTTCATTTATGCAAGAATGATTTTATGTCCTGTTTAAAAAGACTTTACCACATGAGGTAAAAACTACATTCTGCTCTGATACCACTTAGATGTTTTATTATCTTTCACAAATAGATATGTGATCCACTTTAACATTTTTTGTGTGGTGTAATATATTTTAAAAAATTAATCTTTTTGGAACATTTAAGGTATACAATATAATGACATTAATAATTGGAAATTTTCACCTTTACATAATCCATCTTGTTTCTCATTTTTTTCCCCATTCCCCTGCCCTCCCATCAACACCTCCACCCTTCCCTATTTACAAAGATTGTGTCTCCAGTTTTTCCTTTTCTCATATTAATTCCATTCCCTTCTCCCTTTTTCCCTACCCCTCTCTCTTCCCCTTCACTTTGGCACCTTTTCTTCCTATTTCACATTACCTATTATACCTTTTAGTCCTTATTTACACTTTCATTTTCTCACACTACAGAAACTATTCGGTACTTACACATGTGTGTCCTATTTATTTCAGTTAATATCACTTCCGTGTGCATCCATTTAGCTATAAATGTCTCTAAATTCTTGTTCTTTATGGCTGAGTAATACTCCATTTTATAAAAAAAAAACAAAACACATTTTCGTTATCCAGTCTCAGTTGATGGGCAGCTGGTTTGCTTCCAAGTTTTAGCTATCACGAATTGTCCTGCTATGAACATGGGTGCACATATATCACTGTGGTATGATTCTTTTAATTCTGTGGAGAAGATACCCAGCAGGGGAGTACCTGGGTCAAATGAGACTTCCAATACTAGTTGTTTGAGGTATCTCCATACTGATTTCCACAGTGGTTGCACCAGTCTATGCTCCCACCAGCACTGGAGTAGTGTTCCTCTTTCCCCACAGCCCTGCCAGCATTTGTTATTGGTTGATTTCATGATAGCAGCCATTCTTTCT
>NW_004624760.1:17050366-17060760 GCF_000247695.1 Heterocephalus glaber | reverse complement strand
ATTGAAGAGTTTAAACAGTAGTGGCAGCAGTTCCTCTCTAAATGTCTTGTAGAATTCAGCAGTGAAGCCATCAGGACCCGGGCTTTTCTTACTTGATAAGTTTTTTATTACATTTTCAATTTCATTGATTGATATTGGGTCGTTTAGAATTTTTCGGCCATCTTCTTTCAACTTTGATAATTCACACATATCTAGGAATCTGTCCATTTCTTCTGTGTTTTCCATTTTATTGGCATATAGGTTCTCAAAGTAGGTATTGATGATCTTCTGGATTTCTGCAGAGTCTGTTGTAATTTCACCATTTTCATTCCTAATTGCATGGATTTGGGCCTTTTCTTTTTTTTTGGTAAGGTTGGCTAAGGGTTTGTCAATTTTGTTTCTTTTGAAGAACCAACTCTGCTTCATCAATTTTTTTGTATTGTTCTCTTAGTCTCCATTGGATTGATTTCTGCTGTGATCTTTATAATTTTCTCCCTTTTGTGAGCTTTGTTTTTGTCCTTCTCTTCTTTTTCTAGGGGCTTGAGGTTCAGCATTAGGTTGTGTAATTGAACTTACTCTGTTTTCCTCATGTGAGTATTCACTGCTATGAATTTCCCTCTTAATACTGCTTTCATTGTGTCCCATAGATTCCAATATGTTCTATTGGCATTGTCATTTAATTGTAGAAACTATCTGATTTCTTCTTTAATTTCCTCTGTGACCAATTGTTTATTCAGTAGTGTGTTGTTCAGTTTCCATGTGTTTATGAAATTCTTTCAGTTTCTTTTGCTATTGATCTCCAATTTCATAATATTATGTCAGATCATATACAGGGGATAACTTTGATTCCTTTGCACTTACTTAAACATGTTCTATGAGTGAGTATGTGGTCTATTTTAGAGAACGACACATTTGTACCTGAAGAGAATGTGTATTCTGATTTTTATGGGGTGGAACACTCTGTAACATCTGTTAAGTTCATTTGTTCAAGAGTTTGATTGAGTTCTAGTATTTCTTTGTTTATTTTTTGTCTAGTTGATTTATCTATTTGTGACAGTGGGGTATTGAGGTACTACACTACTATTGTATTAGTGCTTACATGATTTTTCATGTCCATTAGTATTTGTTTTTTATAGTTGGGCACACTAGTGTTCAGTTTATATATATTAATGATTGTCTTCTCTTCCTCTTGGATTGTTCCTTTACAAGGATCTAGTGTCCTTCTTTGTCTCTCTTAATCAGTGTTGGTTTGAAATTCAGTTGATCTCAAAGAGGATAGCTGCTCCTGCTTTTTTTCAGGTTCCTATCACATGGAGTATTGTTTTCCACCCTTTAACTTTCAATCTATGAGTTTCTTATTGAATTAAATGTGTTTCTTGTATCCAGTATATTGTTGGATCTTTCTACTTGACCCATTCTGCCAGTCTATTTCTTTTGACTGGTGAATTGAGACTATTGACGTTGATGGTTATAACTGGTATGTATTGACTTATCCTTGTCCTGACTTTTTCTTTTTGTTGGATTCTCTCTCTTTGCATTTAATCTTGTTGTGCCTGATGGATTCATTCTGCAGAGCTTCCTGGGGTTGTGATACTCATTGTCTTTTTCTAGGTTATTGTTTAAAATTTTTTGGAGTGCTGGTTTGGTATTCATGAAGTTCCTAAGGTGCTCTTTGTCATGAAAGTATCCTATTTCTCCATCAATTTTGAAAGATAATTTTGCAGGGTACATCAATCTGGGTTGGAGGTTGTTTTCAATTAGGGATTGAGATACATTACTCCACACTCTTCTTGCCTTGTGAGTTTTTGTTGAGAAGTCTGCTGTGTTCTGACGGGCTTTCCTTTCTACGTGATTTGTTTCTTTTCTCTAACTGCTTGTAGAATTTTGTTCTTCTCTTTCTGGAATCTTAACTATTATATGCCTAAGTGTGGATTTTTTTTTTTTGGTACCAGGGATCAAACTCAGGTCCTTGCACTTGAGCAGCAGGCAGGAAAACCTCTGAGCTAAATCCCCAGCCTGGATTTTTTTTTTTAACACAGCTATTTGCAGTCCTATATGCCTCACTTATCTCTATGTCAAGTTCTTTTCCCCTATTTGGGAAGTTTTCTGCCATTAGCTCTGTGAACAGGTTTTTTATGTCATCTGTGTTCTCTCCTGTTTCTTCATTGACTCCGATCAGTCTGATGTTATTCTTCTTTGTATCGTCTAGCAGCTGCTGGATTGATTTCTCATGGTCCTTTACTATTTTTAAGAAATTTTTCTTTTCCTGGTCACTAGTTACAATCCTATCTTCTGTATCGGAAATTCTACCCTCACATTGGCTTACTCTGCTGTGTAAACTTTCAGTGGAGTTTTTAATCACCTAGAAATCTGTTTGTATCTGTTTTATGGATTCCATTTGTTTCCTATGTTGTGATTTCATTGTGTTCCTCAGCTCATCTTTTTTTTAATCTGTGTCCACTCTAGATTTATTAATCATGTCTTGTACTATGGACACAAGTTCTACTGTTATCTGAGATGTTCTGATTTCATTTTTTTCTAGGTCCTCTTTTGTTGCCATTTTAGCGAATTCAGGTGGTTGAATATCAGATTGTTCCATCTCTTTGCCCTTTGAGGTTTCCTTAGGGGACCTGGAAGTCTTGTTTTGAGACTTATTTAAATGTCTTCTCATTTCAACAGATACAACCTGCTGTACCTTTGTTGAGGTGCCTTTTTTTCTCACCCAGTGGTTTTGAATTCTCAGCAAGGCTTTGAGCAGCCTTTACTCTGCTGCTCAGCAGTACACCAATTCCTGGGTTCAGAGTGGTGGCCTTCTGGATTCCTTAGCTGAGCTATTGTCTCGACTGGCTTCTTGCTGGAGCCTGTGCTCACTTGGGATGCTATCTAGGCATGCCTCTCACTGGGGCCCCTATGTAGCTGTTGTCTGGGAGGGTTTTTGGCTGGGGGCTGTGCACCTCAGTTCCTGTTGTCTGCACAGGCTTTGGCTAGGTTTTCCTTGCACTTATCAATGGTATCAGAGCCTCTGGGTATTGTGTGTGTGCCTATGTAGCTCTTTTCCAGGTGGGTCCTTGGCTGTGCCCAGTGGTATGGAGGGACTCTGGCTGAAGCTTGTGTGCCTGTGCAGTTTTTTTCTGGGTGGGCCTTTCGCTTAGGCAGGTGTGCCTGAGCCTCTGGGTTTGAGACAGAGCACTGGCTGGGATAGGGCTGCAGCAGAGCTAGTCTGACCCACACAGCTCCTCCCTGGGATCTGCATACAGTTACCAATGGACAGGTGGGCCTCTAAAGTTCTGAGTTTTTATGTGGATACCCAATTAAATGATCCATTCAGGATCATTTACAGACATGGCCCTCTTCTCCTCCATAATTTGTTTTACTTGTTCCTTGAATTATGTGACAGCATCTGTTCACCCAATATGAACTGAGTACTTATTGTGATCTATTTTTACATTAAGTCCTAGTAATATTGAGGCAATGTTTACTGACTATGCACTATGGTCTAAATATGTGCTAGATATGACAGAAATCATCTCTTCATCTTAGCCCAAAGATTATAAATAAATGTATCATGAAAATAAATATGAAATTTTAGCTTGTGATGAGTATTAAATAAAAAGAAAAGAATAATATGTGGAGAATTGGAGAAGGGCCAGGGAGAAGATGGGCTCTCTAAAAAAGTGAGCAGGTAACATTTAAACAGACCTGAAGCAACATGCCATGCTTTTAAGGAGATGTTTCTTGTGATACAATAAAATAGCTGCACATTCTTTGAGGAACCATGGGCCTCTGTCAGAAGATTAGGATGTTGGGAGAGGTAGAATGATGCAGACAATGACATTAAAAAGAGTCAAGAGTCAAGCATAGGATCTTTTTGTTTAACTTTTACCATGAGTTGTGGATAAATGTCTCTGTTGTCTTGTAAGGTTCTACTAGACAGTTGCTGGACAATTTTAAGAGGGAGAGTGAGTGTTATAGTCTGGTGTACATGATTGTGTGGAATATACATTAGGTATGAGGAGGCGTATCAAAGTCAAAGAATTGGTGATTCTTCACAGTGGTCCCCATGACTCAGATATGGGTCTGTAGTGCCCACCCAGAGCAGGGGCTGTGTTATGGCTCTCACCATTCATTTTCCCATGGAGAATTTCACTGGCTTGCTGTTTATTGAGTAACCCTACCTTTTCCTTGTCCCTGAGAAATTTAACCACTTTCAGTATTCTCCAATCAAGCTAGTGAGTCATTGTGTATGATGTTATAGGCTTTGTACCTTCCTATTCTTTGTGCTTAAATCCTGACCACTCGATTAATTTACTGTTCTTTGAGAAAACTTTCCCCTCTTTTCTTAATGGTAAAAGTAGGAGAGGTTTTCATTCTGGGATTTGAAAATTATGAACTCTTTGGAACTTTCAGGTGGCCCACTGTGAAGGAATGAATTCATGGCTCTCAAACCCTGGACTTGTTACAGTGTTATTTAGAAATGCTGGAGGACGTAGGATTGGTATTAAGGACCTGAGCAGTTTGGGGTTGTTATTTTGTCTTTGCAAATAGGTCTGTGTGACCTTGGGTCATTTTTTGCTGGCCCTCAGTTTTCCCTTCCATAGAATCCGTCATGATTCTCTTTTTAGTGCCTCTTCTCAGGGTTAATTTAGACCAGAATGAGCTATTCCACATGCAAATCTTGGAGCTCATTTGAATCAGAAGGAATTGTTAATACATGCAGAATTCTTTGATCCAATAGCACCCTCCTGTCCACTAATCTCTGTCATTACTCTCAGGGCTGTCACTTTGTACTTGTGCATGGTGAGGAGCTTAGGGTTTACTTAATTCCCTGGGGAATGGAAATTAAATGGTATTAAAGGTTTTCTTTTAAACAAGCCGCTTCAGTTCCAGCCATTCTCAGCTCATCGGTGAGGGCAAGAGCCTCGTCTCCCAGGCCACTAGATGGTACTAGCGTTCCTTTATGCCTCTCCCTCCCACTCCCAAGCACCAGCCTTCCAGCTCCCACCCATTCTACTTCTGCATCTGCGCAGGCTCCACTGGGATTGTGATGAATTTATTTGCTGGGGAAATTGTGGCTCCCTAAGGAATCTGTAGGACAGAAAATGCCTTGTAGCCTCAGATATTGTGGAACTTTCTCTTTTGTTGGTCTTGCTTTAATTTATCTTCACACAGCTTCCACCTTCCCTCAAAACTATTCTTCCTAACTTTGGGGGGGGGGGCGGTGAGAAAAGGAGGGAGGTTACAGGAGTTATTTGGAGGCCTATTCCTGAAGCCAAATCGCACACCATTTCTGTTTGTTTATGTGGTGCATGACGCTGCCAAGCTGTTCCTAATAAAGACATTATTAGCCTGCCTCTTCCCATCTCTGAGCTCCAGGAGAGAATTTTCCCATATTGTCACTACTTCCTTTCCAGGTGGCCAGAGAAACACTCCCTAGGCTTTCCTCCTCATGGGATCGGTAGTCATTAGTTAGCCAGGTGACTCTGCTGCTAAGAGGGAATTCATTCTTGAAGCAGTTTATGGAAGCCAGATTTACTTCCCACTATTAACACGGAATGTCTTTTGCTTTCTCTAATTCAAAGACCACAAGGCCAAGACACTTTCTAGATGGCAAGTCAAGGGAGCTTTACACTTCCTCTAGTCCACTCGCTCTTAAACTTTAACAGGAGAATGAAGTGGAGGATTTGGTAAATGACAGATTGCTGGACCTCAGTCCAGAGGTTCTGGTACAGGAAATGGGAGGATCCTGAGAATTTGCATTTCTTGTAAGCTCCTTGGCTGATGCTGACATTACTACTTCAGGGAACACACTCTGAGAACCACTGGAGCATTCCAAGCCCATTGTTTCATACAATTAGAACCTGAGCTTCAGTGAAGTGAAATGATTGCTCAAGGTCATAAAGCAAATTGAAATTAGGAAGGACTAGGAAATCGAAAGTCTTTTAAGCATAAGCTTTTGAAGTCCTCATTCAAGTTAGTGCTAGTTAAAAATTTTCCTTTCTAGTCTTTATGGAGAAAAGATTTGCTAAACAAATTTACAGAAGAAATCAGATTGTAAGGGAATTTTTTAATCTGTAATCACTTAAAATAGAGTTTTAAAAAAAAATTTAAATGAAAGTATGAACTAAAAGAAACCTGTATCTAAATCCAAGGACTGACCTTTCAATGTAGCCATCATGGTGATGTTCTTTCTAATGACGTTTGAATTTAGGCAAAATTCCACGGAAAGTTGTTTCTGTTCATTCTTTTCCAAGTATTCATCCCAACCTCCACACTATCCTACCTCCCTCAAAAACCAAAATTTCTTTTTTATAATAATTTCAACATTTTGGATTTTTAAAAATAGCAAAATAGAAATAGAACAATTTAAGCTTTCCTTACAGACATTCATTCTATTGAATTTTCCAGAAGTGGAGTACACATGTATGCAAAAAAGAAAGATTTTACATGTATGTGCATATGGTTATATTACTAGTAATAATAATTATAATTATAAATTTATTTATACTGATTCCTTCCATTTGGGCCAATAGATCTTGGTTTTCAAGTAGTTTTGGAATAAAGTAAAGTTTCATTTTAAATGCACTGTTTGAAAAACAGGAGCCAAATTAAAGAACATGTATCAAATAGATGCTGGGGGATGTTTAGGTAAATTAAGCTAAATTAATGTAGATAATATCTCAATGACAGAAGCTTGGCAAATATGGCAAATACTGTAGCCGTTACAGAAAGAATTCAATCTTGCCACTAAAGTACTTGCACATTAAGGTTTTGAGATGCTCAGGTAGGGACATTCAGGTAAATGACCTTGTGAGGAGGTGGTGAAAGTATCCCTGTAAATGAGATGATGTCTAAACTCTGAGTATCCTATATGCCTCGATTTTCCTCACCATCCCATTATTCTGTGAACCTCCATGATTTTGGAGGTATCATTCAATTTCTGGACAGTGTTCTTTATCCTCTGGGTACAAATCTACTCTTTAACTAAAGCTCACTCCATGTCCCATGGAGCCTTCCTTGAAATCCTTATTTCCTCTCATCCTTCTCTGCTTTGTACTCTTGGTTTCTATACTGTATAACATGTATGGTCTAATTGTCCAGCCAACATATATTGTGGACCACAAATGCTCAAGGTACTGGCTATGGAGAGTCGAACTTGCCGTTATATAGGTTCACACACCAGAGCACAGAACAGACAAGAAAGCTGATGGCACTGTTATAGTTTTAATCATGTACCCTAACATTCATACATGGAAATCTTAACTCCTTTTTCTTCAGAAAGTGACTGCATTTGAAGTTAAGGCCTTTAAAAAGATAAAATGAAATCATGTAAGTGGGTCTTATTCCAACAAGAATTGTATCCTTATGTGTAGTCAAGATTAGGATGTAGACAGAGAAGGAAGGCTTCTTGCAGAGGGAAGAAAATATGAAGTCAAGGGGAGAAGAAGACCTTCTATAAATGAAGGGAACTGGCCACAGAAGAAATCTTACCTGTGGACACCTCAATTTTGAACCACAAGCTTTTAGAAATGTGAGAAAATAAGCTATGTTCTTTCCGCCACCCAGTCTGTGATATTTTGTTATGGCAACAACAGAAAAGTAAAATTGATAACCAAAGGAAGTGAGTGGGACGTATCTTCAGAGAATGAGTTCCTGAGTGCTACCCCAATGGTGACACAGAGTTCATTAAGCATCCATTAAGAAAGGAATTCTTAAAAGAGGAATACGGGCAAAAAGCAAAGATTTATGTATCATATAGAAGTAGCTGTTTCACTACATGTAAGTGTGGAAGATGTCCACTGAAACATTATGTACAAAATAAAAAGTGAAACTTGATAAAATTCTATCAGTGAGTAGGGTTAAAGAGAATTAATAAACCTCTTACAAATTACGTGGAAAAATTTCCATTCACTCCATTAAATAAATGGTGTCAAATACTCTAAAAATAAAAGTGTTAGGTGGCTTAGGGTTTTAAACATCAACCAACACCATAAATATATACAAGTATAATATTTATTAGCCATTTATTCTGTAAAAATATTCTAACAATTGGAGAGATGCTTTGTAGATGAAATTAGAGGAATGCCAACAAAATTGAAAGAAGAAAGACTGTACTATTTCTACTTGGCAGGAAGCTCAGAAAGAGAAAGGGATGTTTCCTCTCCTATATATGTGAATCTGATGTGCCTTTCATAGTACTAGGAGATGATATGTAAATGATTTTTTGAATGTATAAGTCTTAGAAAACAGAATCATAAAACAAGATTATGTTTCCATTCTAGTTTAGTATAATTTTGTTGATTATTCATCGGTCCCTTGGTTATCAAATTTTCACCTTCATGAGAAAGATGTTTGAACCTTGAATATATTCAAAGCTTTACAATTAATACAGGCTGTTCCAGTTAATATTCATTGTCATCTTGACTGTAATGAGACTACTTGACATGTGATCAGGCACTAATACTGATCAGTGTATTAGTTCACTGATAGTCATATCTGAATGTATTATTAGATGAGGAAAGTTGGATGAGGTGAGTCAGTGGGGTATGCTTTTGAGGATATATCTCTTATGGGTGCTCCCCCTGTCCCCTGCTTTCCAGTTGCCATGAAGTGAGCAGCATGGCTCAACTAAGCACTTCTGCTATGATGTTTCTGCTCAAAAGTCAGCTGAACATGAACCGATCTCTGAAATTATGAGCCAAATTAAACTCATTAAGTTTCATGGTCAGACATTTTTGTGCTAGCAACAGATAAGTTGAAAAACACACGATTAAACATTGAAAGAATAGATGTGCACCTCCACATACATAGAACATAGAAGGGGGAGCCGGGATTTTGCTCAACCATTCTCAGATTTCATTCACTAATTTGCAAAATGAGACAATTTATGTTTCTTTGCTCCTATTATAAAAGTGAACACCCTAACGGCTAACGATATTGAACACTTTTCATATATACATTGGCCATTTGTATTTCTTCTTTTGAGAAGTATCTATTCAGTTCATTTGCCTGTTTGTGATTGGATTTCTTAGAGACCATTGATTATTTTGTTGTTGTTTAAATACTCTGGAGATTAATCCTACATCAGAGAATAAGTAGTAGAGATTTTCTCCCAGTCTGTAAGTTGTAACTTCACTCTATTGTTTCTTTTGCCATACAGAAGTTTGAATTTGTTATACTATTATTTGGTAATTGTTGATATTATTTCATGTGTTATTCAAGAAGTCTTTGCCTATGCCCATAACTTGAAGTGTTTCTCAGGATAAATTCCAACAATTTCATAATTTCTGGTTTTATATGTAGATCTTAGGTCAAATTTGACATTATTTCAGTACGAGGTAAGATATAGAATTCTAGTTTCAATTTTTTGTGTGTAGATATCCAGTTTTCCAGCTCCATTTGCCAATGAGACTGTCTTTTGTCTATCATATATTTTTGTCTCCTTTGTCAATAATCTCTTGACTGATGATGTAAGGGTTTGTGTCTGTGTCTTTTCTATTTCACTGATGTACTTGCCTGTTTTTGTGCCAGTACAATGGTGTTTTCATTCCTATTACTTTGCATATAACTTGAATTCTGGTATCGTGTTATCTTTAGCTATTACAGAAATGCAAATCAAAACTACTTTGAGATTCCATCTCACCTCAGAATGGCTATCATCAAGAATATATAAAACAACAAAAGCTGACATGGATGCAGGAAAGAAAGAGAATTCCAACACTGTTGGTAGAAGTGTACTCTAGTATAACCACTATGAAAACCAGTATGACGATTCCTCAAAACCCTAAACAGAAATACTATTTGATCCAGCTATACATCTTCTGGGTATTTTCCAAAAAGAATTAAAGTCAACATATTGTATACATGTAGACCCATGATCACAGCGAGACAACATAGATACTGACCAACAGATGAGCAGATAAAGAGAATGTGGTATATATACATGATGGAATATTACCCATAAAGAAAATTGTATCATTTGTAGAAAAATTAATGGGACTGGAGAGCACTGTGTTAAGAAAAATAAGTCAGACTCAGAAATGTAATACCACGTGGTCTCTCATATATGAAACAATAAATAAATAAATAAATACTAAGAGATGATAGGAAACTGGAGGGCAAACTTTTGGAGAGAGGTAAGGAATGCAAAGGAAAAGAAAATAAAAAGGAAAGGGGTAATGGGATAGAAAATGAATAAAATAGGTTAAATTCAATTACTAATTTCCCTAAATGAACTTCGTCATTCTGTATTATTAACATGCCTTAATTAAAAATAAAAAATAACCACACTTACTCAGGATTCATGATTTTAAAAACAAAAACGTCTAAAAAAGGATAAAGTAGACCTTTTCATCACTCATCTAGAAATAGGCACTTACATTTTTAATATATTTCTTTTCTGGCTTTTTGTATGCATA
>NW_004624760.1:17004205-17050206 GCF_000247695.1 Heterocephalus glaber | reverse complement strand
ATTTAATTTATTTAATAATTTTTCTGATTTTGGACATTTGGCTTTCTTTCAATTTTTCTTTCAATTTTCACCATGAAGGGTTATGTTGTAATGAGTCTCTTGGCACCTAGAGTCTTAGAGAGAAATTGTGATGTCAATAACATCAGCTAATTTGGAAGGCCCCTGAAATGTTTTGTCATAGTGATTTAAAGAAATATTGTACATTTTACACTCCCAATGTATATGTCAGGTTTTGCTAATTTATATTTTAGTAAAAAACAGCATCAATTCTCTGTAAGCTGAACAACCATGTCTGAATGATTCTATGTGCCTGTAATCTCAGCACTCTGATAAGTTGAGGTGGGAAGTATACTAGTTTCAACCTAACCTGGGCAATTCAGCAACTACTCAAGGGCCCTATCTAAACAAACAAACAAAAATCTGAGGATGTACCTCAGTGCTCTGTCCTGGGTTCAATACCCAGAAATGTCATCAAAATAACACAACACAACATCAACTTTGTCTGATTTCTTGCTCTTGGTATTTATCCTCTGTAGGTGATTTGTGGATCTTCCCCATGTATCATCCTCATACTGGGATCCAGACAGAAGCAGCAGTTTTATCTAGAATTTGGTGTTCTTAATATGGAGGGAAAAGGGCAGTAGCAGAAGTACCTAATAACTCTGAATGCAGTTGTTCAAATGAAGCATCAGCCACTTCATTCACACCCAATTGGCTAAAGCAAGTCACATGGCAAAACCTGTTATAATTAGCTGGTGCTATGGTTTACAGCTAGATGTCCTCATCAGTGGGGCATTGGGAGGTGATTGGATTATGGGGGCATGAAACTCACCATTGGATTAGTTTATTGCTGAGTTTATACCTAAATATGATGTAGGGAGGTGAAGCCAGGTTGGAGGAGGTGGGTCATTTGGGGTGTGGCCTAGAAGGGTCTATCTCTTTCCCTCTTCTCTTGATCTCTCTCTGCTTCCTGCTGCCATGCCATAAGCTGCTTCTCCTTTGCTATGTTGCAGTGCCTTGAGTGCCAGCCCCCTGCATAGGGAAACCATTACAAATTGTGAGGCAAAGTAAACCTTTCTTCCTCTACATTGTGAGTGTTTGGTATTGTGTCTCAGTGAAAAAAAAGTAACTGAGACAGATGGGGAAGACAATCCTCTTCAAAGAAAGACACATCCAAAAGGTTCTATAGCAATGGAGCTGATAGATGTAAGGAGAGAATATTTAGAAGAAATAATGACATCCACTAGTATTATAATAGTTCTGTGTTTTCTGGAGCTTCACTAATGCTCAGCATTATTATTTTTTAATATTTTTAAATTCTGGGTGGAAAGCAGTAGCGTATTTTACCTAATTGCATTGCTTTACTTGTGAGACTCAGTATTTTTATGGTTTGTGTCATTTTGGTTTAACTTATTACAGTCCTCTGTGCTTGTTTTTCTATTTTTTTCTTTTAGCAGGATGTCTTTTTGTATTAAGACTGTCAAGTACTAACCCAGCCAGGTTACTATGTTTTTGGATTTCAACTCTGATTATTTTATTTTTCTATGATAAATAGTGTACTAAAATTTACCTTTATCAAATTTCTCACTTTTTCCCAATATATATATTTATATATTCCATATATGTTTATATATTCCATATATATATTTATTTATTTTTGGCTTGGGAAGCACTTCCTCTTCCTACTGTAGATATATACACAACCATCCTCCTCTTTTCATTTTTTCCTTAACTTTTTTTATCCAATTAAGGTTGTTTTACAGTCAGAATGTGAGGTAAGTATAAAACTTTATCTCCCAGGAATGAACTAACATGTGAACTATGTTCTTGTATTTTCTTTTCTGTGCATGCATTTTCTTGTTTATTGTCTTAATTGGAAACATAAGCATAAGTGAAAAAGTATAATGAACAGTAGGAACCATTGATGTGACCTCCAGAAACCTCTTTGAGATCAAATTGTTGCATGTATTTCAGCAATTCAAATACCTTTTCTGATGCCCTACCACTTCATCTATACAATGAAAATGTTGAATTTAAATAATCTTTTTTTGCCCCAACATTGTAGATCTTCCTTTGTTCTTATTACACATCTTACTATTACCCACTTCTGTTGCCTTGCAGACATGGTTAATGTAATAGGACAATTTTTTTCCTGAGTCGTAAATGGCCAAATGATCCTTGTTCTCATAGTAATTTGAGGAGTTATGGAGTAAGCTTGTCAATTGAAACTTACCAGTAATGTTCAAAGCAGTCACAACTGTTGTGGATTCTTCACCCACTATTTTTATTCTAGTCAAAAATTGCCTAGTTATCATGCATTTTGAGGTCCTTTTGATCCTACTAATGTACAACATTCTAATTCTAGTGGCCTTTGTGCTAAAATAATATTTTATCTACATTCTGAAGATTTGCTCAGATCATTCTGAGGTCATAAAATGCATATAGTTACATTTTCAGTATTTATAGCCTTAGCTGATGAATTTTGCTATGCCAGATAACATTAATGTTCTCATTATAATATTATTTTATTTTGATTTGAAATTTTTAAAAGCAGAAATGTTAAAAGACGTAATCTATCAGAGTTGCAATGGACCTCATATTATCTGCCTTGACTCATTCTATTCACATAATAATCTGTTATAACTGAGCAATATCAGCAAACTTTCATGGCCTTCATAATATTGAACAGTAACCTGCAGGCAATCAGATTGTTGAATACAATGCAAGGATTTAGTACTAAGAGATGGAGCTTTTAAAATCTCCTATGGTAATAGACCTCACTGACATTGGAAGAGGATTTATAAAGCAGATCTTTTATGTCTGATAGTTAAGATAATTTCTAAAATTTTAGGTAGGACTTCAGCTTTGCGCTACTCCATACTTAGCAGTACCACATTTTGTTAGTAGATGCTTTCTCTATATTTACTTTAATGAGGAAAAAGACTATAGTAGCTTCATTTTTCTTATAATAGAAAGTTACAACTTCTTTGATTTTGAAAAATTACCAGAACAATTAACATATTGGTACTGGATATGGTTGTCAAGTGAATTATAAGTTCATTAGTGGATACAGACATAGGTATATTTTTAGAGATTACAAGGAAAAGTTGGGAAAAGGTTCTTATAAAGAAAATAATTGAAAGTTACAATTGTATTCATCACATTTATACTGATAACATATCCTCTACATTTTAATCCTTCCATGTTCTGACATAGGAAATGCAGAACTTTGATGATGTATTGAGAGGAGATACAAACAATTACAGTAATGTAAGTACTTACAAACTTTTGTAGTCTGTTTTCTTTCCTTTTGAGTCACAATTTGCACATAGACTTTGCTTTTAGCCATGAGTTACGGACTTTGAACCATGTGTTTAAAAGTATTCTGCTACTACTGGATACTGTCCTATGATTAGTTACATTAGAATCCACACAACACATTCTGAATTATTCTGTGTATGTGGCAGGCCAGAATGGAGGAGTCTGACAATTTTAGTTGATAGATAAAAAGCAAACAAAACAAAATCAGTCAAAGATCTTGCAGTTTTGTAGGAACAGAGTAAAGTCCACCCTCCAGATCTCTAGAAATTTGAATCTAGTGCTTTCCAGTATATTAACACCTTTATCCTACAACATTTATAACAATTCCTCCCATGCACATCAAGTTCTATTGCCCTGAGCTTCCCTCTTTAGATGGCCAAAAGGAGCAATGAAACATTTACATTTTTGTTTTCAATTGTTAGTGGCAAAAGGATATTGATGTGCTTGAGATGAAGCATTAAAATCAAAATTATGTAGAGAATAAAAAGGTAGCATAAATTAGAAGCATTTGCTTTCACTATGGTTTAAAAGAGTTAATATTATGCCAGCCTCATATAACATTTGGTGGGGTGGGTTTATGGGCAGATTGGGCAATATATCAAAGACAACAATAAAGACCAATGAGTTAGGTATGGCAAAAGGCCACTGCAGAGAAAATAAATAATCATCAACAGAGGCTATGTTCATGAAAAATTGATTTCTTTTCTCTGAAATATAGTAAGGAAGGACGTGTACAATTACTGAATGTTCAAGCTAGAAGGTTGAATTCTTATGTCATGTTCCATACCTTTCATTAATTTAAAAATTTCACATTAGGTTACCTACCCAGTGTCATAGAGTTAGCTAACGGAATAACAGGTGGTTATCTATTGTTGTGTAACACATTATTCCCAAGCATAATAGGTTAAAACAGTACATCTTCAATATTTGTCACAGTCTCTATGCATCAGAAATCTTGGAGACTCTTGTGAGTGAAGATTGTGAATTGCAAGTTCTAGCTCAGTGGGAGCAACTTAACAACTTAGTAAAAACCTGTTTTGAAATAGAATAGAATAATATAATAAAAATTTAAAAATAATGAGATGGAGCTTATTGTGAAGGCCTTCTGTTGCTTTCCCAGTCCTGCAAGAAAAAAGAAAGATATCTAGGAGAGAATGGAGGGAGTTAGCTAAGTATTTCAGTCTGAGTCTCTTATAAAGTCACCAACAAGCTATCTAGTGGATCTGTTTGAAATTTTATTTGAAATTTATTTAAAAATTTTTTGACTGGAGGTGACTAGAGGCTAAATGAAGTTGTTATGAGTAAGATATATCTCAAAGTTTGCTCACTTTACTGGGTGTCATGTTGGTAATGACCATTTGGAGAAGAGCTCAGTATTGTCCCATACAATCCTTTCCAAAGGTGGCTTGGGTTTTCCTTGCCATGGTGGGAAGCTGGCTTCTCACGGAGTGAGTTACTCAAAAGGCATCAAGAGAAAAACTCTAATGACATTTAACACTTGCTACTGTACACCATCCTTTCTGTAATACTCTACTGATTACAAGTTCAGCTCCTCTCAGTGTGAGAGGGGATTATCTAAATGCATGAATCTCAGAAGGTGAGGATGATTAGAGACCATCTTGAGTGTGCCACAACCAACTGAGTTTCGAAGTGCTTAGAAGAGTCCTCAGTAAATAGTAAGTGCTCAGTCAATGCTGCTTGATATAGACAGCAAATTGCTATTGTTAATATTTTACATTATGTAATTCTTAAGATATATCTTTAAAGAGCACACATCACCATAATAATGACTAATAATGTTAATTTTTCCTATTAGTAATTTTAGTCTAATTATTGATAGGTTCAGAAAGGAGACCTTAAAAAAGTAATAATATGAAAAGTTGGGTTCTTTGATTGTGGTTAACAAAGCTGGAAATTCTTAGCTATTTTTGAAAAAATTATAAGTGGTATGACAATATTTTATTTATATTCAGAAATGAATAGGTGATAAATGTGCAACATAAATAATTATAATACATGTTACAAAGGAAGATCAAGGACACAAATTTTCTGAAAAAACTTTCTATAAGAGTTTACGGATTTTTAAACTGGAATGAGAGGAGATTTTGGAGGAACCTCACTGTGACATTTTCTTTAAAGACAGTTAAAGTTTTGACAACATAGAGAGGAACTTATATGTGGAGGAAACATATTGGGTTAAAATGGAGTGTTGGAAAATCATAAGGAATTGCTATGACAGTGAGCAAAACACTGTCTCCTTTGACCGTAACACTGGATGAAAGCAAAAAGTATGAAGTTTATTCTTCAGACAATGAAGAAACATTGCAAGTGAAGAATGGTCTGGAGGTGGAAAAATCTGCCGATAATTTTAACATGTCAAACCCGGAGAGAGTAAGCAAACAGCTGCAGAGAGATCTGTTGGGTGGTAGTTTTGTGAGGTAGTTGAGATACAATGGGATCTAAAAAGAGATATGTTAGAGAATGAACTGAGCTACTTTCGAAGATTTAAATATTATACAATATATCAAAACATTACATGATATTCCACTGATATGTACAATTTTTATATAGAAGTGAAAATAAATTTAATTAATAAAAAGGTTGTAGATTGCAGTATGGGGCACCTGAATGAGTAAGAGAGCTGAGAAAAAGCATTAATCAAACACATTTGGTCCTGGAGCTAAAAAGGTTGGATTTAGTAGACATGGTCTCTGTTTTTTCTTCATTCAGTAAAAACCATTTTGTGGTAATCACACTGTTCTAGTTGCTATGAAAACTCTATGTGCTGAAGATAAAGAAAACCTGATTTATGTCATTTTTCTTTGTTCCCAAAGAAAATATCCTCAAAGACGTTGTTTTTATCAGATGTCTCCTGTCTCATTTGCTCACATCATATGGTCTTTGCCTCAAGCCTGTCATTAAAACTCCAGCCCTGACCTTCATGTTACTGAGCCAGAGGTTACTTCTTGGTTCTCAGATCATTTGGTTTTTCACAGATAAGGGATTCATTTTATCTTTTCTACTCTTACATACCCCTGTCATTTTAGCTTCCTGTATCCCCATGCTAATTTTCTTCTGCTTCATTGCCTAGGATTTTGTGACATCTTTTTCTGGTTTGTCTTCTATTTGTCTGGATCTTAGATTGTCCAAGAGCTCACTACTTGACTTTCTCATCTCTACTGACAGCACTTTTTTGGTGACCTTGTTATTATAACTATAATATCATCTTTGTGTAGGAGTTGTCCACATTTATATATATATATATATATATATATAATATACGTATATTTATGGTAAATTCATATTTTTTATCTTAAATTTTCTCCTGACCCCGAGACTTGTATCCTTTTTATTAGTTAGTATTTGCCCACTGATATGAAAGTGACATTTCAAATCATCAAATCCAAAATTGAAGTTATTTCTCCTCCCAAACTTCTTCCTCCCACAGACTTCCCCATTTAAATTGGGTGTTTTCTTGCTTGCTCTGACACTTGTCTTCTTTTCTACTCTTACATCACCATGTATAATAAATTTGTCACAAATCTCTTGGAGCACTAGCCTATTATACTATTTTGTTTTTCCCACAATACCAATCTAATTTCACTATAAGAATCATTCATGTGAAATACAAGTCTTATTGTCTCACTTCATTGTTTAAAATGCTGCACTGATTCCACATTTCACTCACTGTGAAAACCTAGGTCTCTATAATCACCTACAGGGAACCATTCCGTCCACCATCAACACCACACTATTTCTCTGAGACATTTTTCTCACTTTCACGACTTTCATCTCTGCTCACTTCTTCTCTGGACTGTCTTGCCTTTTAACTGTCCAGTGAAATACCCAAAACAGTCATAATTTAGGAACTTTACATTTAATTCTCTTTCCATTTATATTAGTAAAGGAAATTTACCTCTTCATGTCTAATGAAACATCATACCTACCTTGTCTCCCTCATTTAAACTGTAGATCCTTTCTCATGCCACCCTCAGACACCTATTTCCTGTATTATCTTCTCCTTTGCTTTTGGTTACCTAGGTTTTATGATTCTCTGGTGACCTATATCTAGCAGTTATACACATAGAAGATGCACTGATATTATGTAATTTGCTATGTTTATCACTATGCACATTAGAACATACTATTCACACAGACAGGAATTTCAATCCTTTTGTTCCTGAAGACGCATGATAAATAATGAATGGATTCACAGTGCTGTGGGGAAAGCACACAGAGCCATAGCCAAGCACTTTAAGAGACAGGGAAGAGTTCTCTTCCTTTCTATGCTGAAAAATCTCCTTGAAGAATGCTTATGTGGGTGAATTGAAAAAATATTAATTTTGAGGACTTGATTTTTAAATTTTAATAAATATAGCAAATACCTTATCTTTATATCTAGACTGTGGTGGAGCTTCTCATATAGAATATAGGAAATGTTAAAAATGTTCCTATCAGGCAAAATAATACAATTTGTAGTTCAAATAATTCTACTTGAATTATATTTTAGATCAACATAGGCATTTTCAATGCTGACTTGTCAGAATTTTACTAATTCTCTAAGACTCAACTCACATGTAATCTTCTCCAAAAAAGCACTATTGACTCTACTTAATCAGACATAAGCATTTCTTGTTATTACTATTGGTTGATATACAATTCTCCATTCTAAATTATAAACACACTGTGAATATGGAACTCTACACACAATGTGTGTGCCCTACAATTTACAGGCAAGATTCCTGCATGCAGTTCATAATAAGGGATTACAGTCACTTTTCACCTTAAAACTTTTCTAAATCTCATTATTATATTGAAATATTTCAATCCAATATTACTGATACATCCGATTTTGTTGTAATGTCATAAGATATATAGAAATTGAACCTATGAATTTGATTTTATGGGCCCCCAAGAAGAAAGGGAAAAATTGTTCAATACCTCCCAAATTCCAGGAAATGTGTTTGGGTTTTTATATATGTTATCTCACATAATGGTTAAAATACCATCATTTTACTGGTACAATTATCATTCTGTTTTGTAAATGGGAAAAGTGAGTTTCGTAATGTTAAATGACATCTGAAAGGTCACATGTCTTATAGGTGACAGAGCTAGAATTTGAATCCAGCTGTGTATTATTCCACTAAAGCATGACACATGTGGCAAAGGAAATAAACACAGGAGAAGCAACAGCAAATTCAAAATGTTGGGAAAACAATGGGATACAATAAAATGGAAATGATGAAAGTCACACTGGAGCAGAGTTTGTGGAACTAATTCCACAGTGCCATAAACAATTGGTTCTGGGAAGTATTCACACTAAAACTCATAAGACAAGGAGCTATTCCTGACTCTGTCTCGAGTAAAACAACATTGTCATCAGAGGTATTAAAAGAGGTTGCAATGCAAAGGCACAATGATGGTTATATAATTAAGTTTGACATCATCACTGGAGATTGTATCAGATAGTCCCAGCTCCATGAAGTCTGAGAAAAAAAAAGGTAGAGCTAGTTATAAACTGCCTGAAGGGAAAGTAAAAAAAAAAAAATTAAATCCACAGTATCCAAAGGAAATTGGTTTAAGAATAGCTTATGTGAATTCCCAAAGGTTTTTTAGCTGCAGAATACTAAAGAATAGGAGCTAAGAGAGTGATAATAGAGTGGCTAGATGCAAGAAGAGAAGTTGATTTAGGTTAAGAATGTCTATTTTAAATACTGTTTTAAGACTGGTCTATAATTAAAACTGTGAGAAACATAGCCAAGGACTGTAGCATAGGAAAATAAAAATAGTAAGGAAAATAAATGAATTCTCTGTTGTAGATGTGTCTACCTTATCAAACATTTTGTATAGCCATTCATATCCTACCCAGTATAATTTAAGAAATAGTGGGGAGCCACTATGGTAAAGCATTAACATTTTCCAAATTATTTTCTTTTTTAGCACAGTTTTCAGACCTTTCATTGCATTATTTGTAGCCATTTCACTCAGTGCTTGCTAGCGAACTTAAATAGATTGATAAATGCTACTGCAGGCTGAGCCCACAAAACTTACTTCAGAATGGGCTACTGAATTCTTTCCCATTCCCTCTCATGTAAATGCACAAGATATCTCTGATAGACATGACTGACATATATGAAAATACATGTAAAGATTCTGCTTCATTGAGCTGCTCACCAACTCAGAAACACTGAATTTTAGCGTATTTGAGTAAAACATATATTTATATAATATTTGATCCATCATGTACAAGGCAGGATCAAACCATACTGTGAATTTTTAAATTTATTACAGTAAAAGAGACATTGCCATCAATACCCCTCAAAATATCCCCTCCTCACTTCCAATACACTTATCTCATTGTTCTTGCCACTTTCTAAAGTATTTTCTGCATGTCCTTTTTCTTGAGTGTATTTAGTTGACTATTATGGCTGCATTGGTGTACTAAATCCTTTGAAAATGTTTACCTTTCATTGTGATTTTGATTTTCTGAAAGAAGCAGAAATTGCATAGTGCCAGATCCAGTGAAGAAGGTGGAGCACACACCTCAATGTTTTTATGAGCCTGTCCTTGCATTGGGTGGCACTCAGCAGGAGTATTCTCCATAGTTTTGGTCAGATCTCATAAAAACACTCATGAAAGAGGACTTCCAGAACTGCTTCGGAAAGTGAACAGAATGTTGGAATAAGTGTGTTCAAACTGAGGGCGAGTATTTTGAAGTGTGTTCAAACTGAAGATGAGTATGTTGAAGAGGATTAATGGTGATGTATCTTTTACTGTAACTTTTTTATTTAAATGCATACCATGTTGTTTGATTGGCCCTTGCATTTTGGCTTTGAATGTTACGGTGATCAGTATTATATTAAATAATATGATGATTTTCCACTCCAGTCTCATCACAGATAAATGAAGTTGCAGGCTCAGAAAAGTAAGAATTAGTGTTAAGGGAAGAGTACAGAGTTTTTAAATTATAAATGTAAAGTGAACAAATTGCAGCTGTGGGAAGAATGAAGGCATAGATGCAGAAAATGATACAGAGTGTGAAACACAAGTTAAGCAGTAGAGATGTTACTTACTTAAGGAAAACAATCTAACTTTGGTGTGGAATATAGTTTGTGAGCATCATAGGTTTTAGTTTCAAAGTTTGAAGGAATCACTGTAAGTCACAAGTTATTGAAAAAAAGTGCCACAACACTATGAAGCACTATGAGACCTATATAAATTACTGTGCTTCCTCAAAATTAACTCAATATTTTCAAATGTTTCTCGTGAAATTCTGGGTGGTAATTATTGCTTATTAAACATAAGGCATACAAAAACAAAATTATCAACATTTTCAAATTGGAGAAATAAGTGGAAATAATAATTCAAAAAATAAAAATAATTTAAATTCCATAATAATATAAAATAAAAAGGAGATTAAGATTCATGTGATGTAGATCTTGATTCTGATCCTGATAAATTTGTTTGACATCGAAAAGCCCATTTTAATATTTGCTTCAGCTTTTACTTATGAAATGTGAATTGTGAGTATTAGTTTCTAGCTTGTGTTGATGGTAAATTAGATGGGCTACATCAGAACATTCTAAGTGGTACGATATGCCAGTGATCTTACCTAAGCTCCATCACTAGTAAATACATATTTATTGCAGAGAAAAACCTGCTTTTATCTTAAAAATGCCAAACTTCAGCAAAATATTGCTAAAAACAGATTACTTCAATGTCTTTGATATGGAAATTTTAGGGTACAACAAGAAGACAAGAGTACAGTTAACCTTCCTTTCTCTATAGTCCCTAGTAAATATGATGCAATAAATACTGAGATATTTCCTACATAGCATCATCTTCTCTCACCAAAGGTAAGAATCTTTTTTCTTTCTTCCTTTCTATGAATCTATCTTTCCATTGATGTTTTATTCTTGATGCCTGGATGTGGACATCAGATATTTCAACTGCTTATACTACATTGTCTCAGAATAGAATTTCTTGGCCAGCAGGGACATAAGATGGACTTTTTTAAACTCATTTGAGATACCAGCCGACAAACTATAAAGAAATCGCACCAACACTAAACAAACAAATAAACAAAAAATAACTGTGTTTTTCTTTTTCCCAAGTATGGTCAACTTTGGTGGGTGTGGTTTATATACAGTGAAGACCAGGCAAAAACTTAGTAATTGTCTGATAGTGCCATCCGCTTAGAGAGGGAAAGGCATCAATAGGATATGATGGTACCCTGGTGTCTCAAGTCCATTTAGGGATCCAACAGTCTTTTACAGAAAAGCACAACACTGTCATTTCCATCTACTTATTCATAAGTAAGAGTCAGAGTAGTAAAGAATATATTGATATAATTTATACTATAATCTATATATTGATATAATTTATCTATTGATATAATCTGTACCGATTAGGTGTTGATACAATCTAGTTACTGGGAAAATAATTCTGATAAAAATCAGAGAAATATCTATCAGGGACTTGGCAATGAATTGACAGCTGAAAATATGGATTTATGAGAAGAGATGCTATTTGAAATGATGATGTTAATTACTCTTTACCTGTGGATGACCTTGAATTAGTTGGAAGAATTTCATTGATGAGCCGGATGAAATATGGCAGGAAGTTCAATAAAGATTTTATAGATTGGTGTGCTATCATTGTGAAAAGAGAGTCCCATATTAAGCAGCTATCTAAGTCACTCTCACAGATTATGTTTTAAGTGAGGTTACTGACACTGAAGAGGAGATGTAGAAATGGTTCTGGAAAAGAGTTTGGCAATTTCAAGACACTGAGAGAGCACTTTGAATTTTAGAATCTTGTCCAAAATGAAGAAATAAAAGCAATAATGGTTATGTTGACAAGTTACCACATGTCTCACTGGTTGTCACTATAGAAGGGGAACAAAAGTCCTATCAAAGAAGAAAGGGAAGAGCTGGCTTAGTTTTGCCTAAAGAGGGAAAATGTGAGGGCAGCAAGGTAACATTCTAACATTGCCAGAAAAACAGTTGTCTGGACAATGAGTAATTTGTATTATGAATCATAGCCTTTAACTTAATTATTGCTTTTCACCTTATGAAGTATGTTAAGGAGGGTGTTATTTTTCCTTATTTTATGGATGGAGATACAAGTACATAGTAAATTTTAAAAGTTTGTCGGTAAATAGCAACTGTGTGAAAACATACATAATTTCCCCCTGTTATATACCGAAGTTCCCCTAAGATCCTTTACAAAAATAGTGAACTTACATCTTTTTTTTTTAGAAAAATATGTAATTTCCATACTATGACTATAAAGTTATAACTAGAGCAGTGTGCATACATCTCAGAATGGTATTTTACCAATGTTGCATTAACGGGATCTGTAATTCTTAGAAGTTTCTGAAAATATCACCAAACTTTGAGCCACTTTACTTTTGATTGTTTTTATCTTATCTCACACAGGTTCTTTACCATTTCTTGTATTTCATAGTATTAAAGTTTGTACATTTCATTATGTACATATATGTTGTAATAGTTTTGGATTTCTATTCTGATATTTATATTGTGAATCAGATAAAATGTTTGTATATATTCATAAGATATTAAACACATAATCACATACAGATTTGTGTACTGTCTTTGCCTCTCTGTTTCTCTCTATATCTCTGTGTCTCTGTCTCTATTTCTGTATCTGTCTTTTTCTCTCCCCCAAACTCCAAGCTTTGGATATGGAAAGCACTCGGTCAATGGTCAGTAAATTTCAATAAAATATTACCTTTTCCTTAAAGAGTTTTCAACCTTGAACTTTTCAGAAATAAGTTACTTACCTTTATTATAAATGAATGTTACTAATTTCTCTCTGTATTAGCCATCTTAAAAATGTCTAAATATTTTGACTCCATACCTCCATCTCTGAAGACCCAGCCTAAGAAAATAATCTAAACACAGATAGAGTCTTATGGAACTGTCTTAGTTACTTCTCTCATCACTGGAACACAGTACCTGACACCCACAATTCTAAGGACGAAAGATTGTTTTTGACTCACAGTTCTTAGAGCATTCAGTTCATAGTTGGCTGGCTCCAAGGAGGGCACCATGGCTGAGGTCTGGCTGAGGAGACACAGTTTATGCCATGATGGTGGGAAATTGAGATCTACCAAGGGAAGAGGGAGGGGGATAGACCCTTCCAAGCCACACCCCCAGTGACCCAGATCCTCCAACCGAGCTTCACCTCTGAACATAATATTTAGGTATAAACTCATCAGTGGACTAACCACTGATGAGTAGAGTAGCACGCTCCCATGATCCAATCATCTACCAAAGGCCCTTAGAAAAGTTTCTAAGTACACGAGACTTTGGGCCAATGGCTAGATATAAACCATAAAAGGAACCAATCCAACAAAAAATGAAAATTAATTTATTTATAGCATATACTTTGAAGAGAGCAAACACTCATCAAAATATTTATGGAATTTTAATGAAATGAAAAATGTATACATATCAAATTGTTGATAAGCCAATGAATTAGAGTAAAATTTATGTATGTAGTATTACTTCAGTCACTGGAAATATACTGGGAGAATTGGAATGAAATTATCAAAATATGACCACTAGCCAAGAATTTCAATATGAGAAAAAGATTGAAATTTTTTTTCCATTTTCATGTGTGCTTTCCCTAAATATTTACCTATAATCACATTTAATTTTTAAATTAAGCAGTGTTTGATATTTATGACATATAACCATACAAAGTTGAATGAGAACAAAGAGTTTGCAGTGAAAAATCAAAACACTTTTCATCTGCTCTTAATAACACTCCTTTTCCCTTGAGAATGGCAATCAAAGCACTATTACTTGATTCAGTAGATGGTTCCTGGGAAATTCTATGGAAATTAAAATTACTCCATAATTTTCCTATTGATGTGTAGCCAGGCTACCTTTGATTCCTTGGTATTGACAAACACAACTAGAAATAATGTCTTGACAGTAGACAATGGAGAAGCATATTGATATTCAGTAGTTTGTATGACTATTTCCTACTGGCACTCTGATTTTAGTTATTTTTGTAAATTAATTTTGTTTACCTTTATTCATTGAGCCAGAGATGAAATAAAGGTCTCAGTATCTCCTTCATAATCCTGTCTTTTTATGGTTTGTGGCTACCTTAAGAGTCATTTAATTTATAATATTTTTGAAGGTACAACAGGAAACAGAGCTGCTGTCATAGGTAAGCATATTTTAGGACCTCATGAAGAAGTGATTTCTAATCACAGTTATAATGACAGTGGAAGTAATCCCTCCTTCCATAATTATTTGCCATTACTAATAATCTTTTTTCTGACCTATTTTATGAACAGTGAGTTTATTAACATTGGAAATGTTCCCAGAAAGCCTGCAATGAACCAACAAATGGATTGTGGGAGAAATTTTCAATGTTTGAAAGAGTTGAACTAGAATATTTTCAAGATCTCATCTAAGTCAAGTATCTCCTCTTGTCTATGTTAGGAATTTCAGCTTAATAATTTAGTTAACAACCTAATGAACTTATGGTAAGGGTTTGGAAAAGTCACTTAGCTCTTAGTTTTCCATACTATAAACAAGTGAAAGGAATAGTCATGTTAAAGGATAGTACAGATTAATTAGCTGATATGTGTCCAGGATAAAGCTTACACAATACAAGGTCTACCTAATAATAAAAGCTGCTGAAAGGGCCAATTGGAATTTACTCAGCGCTTTGTAATGTAAAATGGGGAGCAAAGGGTGAAATGGACAAAAAGAATAATAAATAAATAAAGAGTGCACAGCACACAAATGCCAATGATTTTAATATATACACACATGCATACACACAACAACTTAATTAACTTGTAGTGACCTCTACCCCCATCTGTCTCAAAGCAGGTAGATGAAACAGAATGAGGATGAGAAAAGGATGTGTAGTTAAACAGCGTCTGTTAGTTTAGGCTTTTATAATGACCTTTTAATTTTGCACTCTTTAAAATAAACTTTGTTTTTTAAGTACAGCTTTAGATTTATAGAAAAAAATGTAAAGATGGTTTTAGAATACCCATATGCTTGACAGCTTCTCCTAGTACTAACATTTTACATTAGTATGGTACATCTGTTATAATTAATGATCCAATATTTGTACATCATTTATAGCTAATATTCATGCTTTTAAAAATTTCATTAGTTTTTACTAAATGCCCCTTGCTATTGTGTGAGTCCATCTAGGATATTTTATTTATTCATTGTAGTTATTTAGGTTCCTTGGAGATGGAGCAGTTTATCAATATTTTCTTCTTTTTGATGACTGCTGTCAAATGAATCATATCTCCTCAAAATTCATATGTGGAAGGCTTCACATTCCATGCAATGGTACAAGATGGAGTCTTTGAGATGTTATCTTGAGGGTGGGGCCCTCATGATAGGATCCATGTCTTTAAAAGAAGATGTACCAAAGAACCTTATCTTTGTCCATCCTGTTAGGACACAGCAATAATTACTAAGTCAGGAAAGGAGCTCTTCCCGGATCCTGATCTTGTACTTACAGCCACTGTAGCCATTAAAAAATAAATTTAAGGCACTTCTTTTATGCTATTTTGTTGTGCCACCTGAGATTCTATGCCAATAATCTTGACAATCTTGATAAGTACTTATCAGGTAATTTGTAGGATGTTTCTCAGTGGGATTTTTTTGATGTTTTTCTCATGACCACAAGGGGCTTTGTGAAAGGGAGCCCACAGAGGTAAAGTGCCATTTTCATTACACCACGACGAAGGCACATGCAATTAAAATGACATGTCACTTTTGGTGTTGACCTTGATCAACTGCCTGAGGTCATGCATGTTAGTTTTCTCTACAATGAACTTATCATTTTCCCCTTTCCATACCGTATTCTTTAAAAGGAAGTCCAGTTATAGAGTGGGAAGTTATGATGGTAATGTCTACATAAATTATTTGGGATTCTTCTGCATGCGTGGCTGCATTTTCCCTTGGTAATTTATTTATTCAATAATTTACTGTTGACTCAGGAATATTCACTTTACATTTTGGAGTATAGTCCAATGTGGTTTTTATTTTGTTAACTAAACATTTTCAAGTTATAACCAATGGGAGTCTGTTCAGTTGGCCGCTGTGTTCCCTTTGACACAGTCCAATTTTTTTGTGTATATTTCTATACTTTCTGCCACTACAAGATGCTCCAGGACTCATCATTGCATGTCCTTTCTCAGTCCTGAAATCAGTCATTTGTCTAAGGAGCATAGTTTGTTGTTGTTTTGCTTTGTTATTTGTTGTTTTGTTTGGTTTTGATTGGTGACTAATATTTACAACCAAGATCTGGGCACTGATTTTTCTATTAGCTTTATTTTATTTTACATTAAAAGTTGCATTTTTTTCTTTTTTGCTCAAGGTATACATGGGGAGTTTCCACTGCTGCTGGTGAAAAAGCACAGAATTTTTTTCTTGAAAAGATGACATATGCAATGTATTTGTGGTAACTCTAAGGTGGACAGATACGCAAACATGTCTTCTGTGTATCTATGATATAAGTCATAAGCTAAGTGGCCATACTGGTAGTAACTAGATGTAGATTAATAAGTAGCAGTCAAGAAATGAGACAAAATATTATACACATACATGTACATATGCATAAACATGCACACACACCCATACACACACATACCTGTGTATCTTTTCACCATTTTCATTTGGCACTTTCCAAGTTGTTTAAAATTTTAAAAATCAAGAATATTGTGTTTAATTCTAAGGAATTTGATTTTAACTCTTCTGTATTTATTTACCAAAATATTGATACATCTGTGATTACATTCTGCTTGGTTTCAAGGCTTGTTTTATATTATTTCCTTTTTTGAAAGAGATTTAACAATATTAGTTAATATCATCTAATTTTGAACTGTAAAAACATTGAACTGGTTCTGAAAATATTTCATTAGTAAACTAAAACAGATGAACACAGTGTCCCTATTTTCATTCAAAATAAAAATTTTAAATGATGGATAATTGATGAACAATAAATATTATGAATAGTGAGTATTTGTGGCTCAATTTTTTTTCAGTTTCATAAAGGAAACGATCTAACATCTCTAAGTTTGAGAAAAACTGAAAGACAGTTTCAAGTGATTTTCAAGTGAAATCGGTAGGCAGCATGTTTCTGGACAAGCTTGTGAAAAAGCGGGTCCCATTCATCTGGCAAGATAGATTTGCTTGGTTGGGTCTGAGCTTGAAAAGGAAAGTTCATCTTTTAAAAGGTGGAATTGAGAGGGCTCATCTTTCTTCCATCTTTATTGCTGCTGCATCCTAAAACTGCCAGGACTTTTCCGACCTGGGTACGCGTACTTTCCCAGTGCATCCAAACTTAAATTCATCATCTCACCGTGCTTCACAAGACCCTGCACTGACCCCTGGAAGTCCTGCAAGCTTGATCTTCTATTCTTTCTTCCTCTTTCTCTACACATAAAACACACTGGTCTTTCTGCCTCTCAAGCAAGGTGAACTCACTTCCTAGTCGGGTTCACAACAAAGTCTCCCTCCTGGGTGATAATCTGGGGTCATTCTTTCTCAAAGTAAAAAACTGAAAAGAAAATAAATTTGGTGGTATCATTATATGATCATTTAAGGTCTTTTCTTAAGTGTGTAAGAGGATTTTACCTTTTATAATATTTAGAAGTTTGATGCATTACATTTTTCATTTCGTGCACAGTGAGAGACATGGGTCTAGTTTTAGTCTTTGACATGTGGAAAGCCAGTTTTTCCAGGACCATTTATTGGAGAGGCTTTTACTTCCTGTGAAGGCCATTGGCCCCTTTGTCCAAGATAAGGTGGCTGAGTATATTTGGAGTTGTTTCTGCATCTTCTAATTTGTTCCATTGATCCTCGGTTCTGTTTTGTTTATTTGTTTCTTTTTGCCAGTGCCACACTGTTTTTATCACATACTTTTGTAGTATAATTTCAAGTCAGGGATTGTGATGCCCCTGCCTTGCCTTTGTTGTCCAGAATTGTTTTTGCTATACTAGGTTTCTTCTGGTTCTACATTAATTTCAGGATTGTTTTCTCTAATCCTATGAGGTATACTATTGGAATTTTGATCGAGATTGCATTAAATCTATACAACAATTTGGGGAGTATGGACATTTTCACTATATTTGTTCTTCCTATCTAAGAGCAGGGGATATCATTCCATTTTCATTATCCTCTTTGATCTCCTTTTCTTCAGAGTACTGTACAAGAGAGAATAGGTAGAACTCTTGAAGACATAGGTCTAGGCAAAGACTTTGTGAACAAAATTGCATGGAAAATACTGCAAAGAACTAACAACTGAGATCGCTTCACCAACAGAGTGAAGAGACAACCCACAGAATGGAAAAAAAAAACATTTTCGCCAGCTGTTCCTCAGACAAAGGACTATTATCTAGAATATATAAATAACTCAAAAACTCAGATCCCCCCAGATTGAAAGACCCAATCCCAACCCTGAAATCTGAAATAGAAACTTCTCAGTTGAACAAGTACAAATAGCAAATAAATATATGAAAAAAGTGTTCAACATCACTGGTGATCCAAGAGATGCAAATTTTAAAAAGCACTGTGATTCTATCTCACTCCAGAAAGAATGACTATTACCAAGAAATCAGCCAATAACAAATGCTGGTGGGGCTGTGGGGAAAAAGGAACCCTTCTCTACTCTTGGTGGGAGTGTAGCCTGCTGCAACCACTGTGGAAATCAGTGTGGAGATTCTTCAAAACACTAAAACTAGAGGTTCCATTTGACCCAACTATGCCTCTTCTTGACAACTTCCCAATATAATCTCAAGCATCATACCACACTGAGATATGCACACCCATGTTTATAGCAACACAGTTTGTAATAGCTGAGTCTTAGAAACAGCCCAAATGTCCCTACACTGATGAATGGACAAAGAAGATTTTTTAAAAATACAATGAAGTTCTACTCAGCCGTAAAAATGGATAAACTTGAGACATTTCTAGATAAACGGATGCACCTTGAGACCATACTCTTAAACAAAATAAATCAGACACACATGTGTAAATATCACATTGTTTCTCTGGCATAAGAAATAAAAAATGTAAATAAGGAACAAAACGTATAAAAGACATTGTGAAATAGGAAGAAAATGCTTGAATGTGAAGAGGAACTAGGGAGGGGAAGGGGGAAAAGAAGAAAGGGAAAAGAAAAAATTAAGAAAGAAGGAAAAATGAAAACAAAACTTTTGTAAGGAAGGAGAGAAAGAGGGGTTGAAGGGAGGGGAGGGTTAATAGGAAAAAAGCAGAATCACGATATATCATGTACAGGTACAAATTTCCTATGATGAATGTGAATATTATGTATATCTAAAATGTACAAATAAAATTAATTAATTTTAAAAAGACCTTACCTTGATACTATGTCTAAATAATGGCGTTTTGGGTCCCATTCCTTTTTATTTTCTCCATAGTCCATGTCATTCACTGAATTCATCTCACTGTAATATATACATGAATTAATTCACCAAACAGCAGAGTATTTACAACATGCCAGAGACAAGTTGAAGCTGTGTGCACGTAACAGAGAACCAAGTAGACAAGGTCTCCGATGCTATAATGCCAACCATTATAGTGGGCACAGTAGTCGATAAACAAATACCAGTGCTGCAGTTTGTAATGTGGATTGGGGCCAAGCAGGTCCTGACTCAGGAGTGCACTTGCACTGTAAGAACAGCATCAGAGTCTGAACCTGAATGTATGGTGAGACAAGGAGTTGTTGTTGATCAGATCCAGAAGATAATGACTCTGTAGGGAGAACTAGACAACTTTGGTCTTGCTCTCAAAGGGATGAGGAATCACTTTGAAAAGATAGGTCTGATCTGCCTTGATTGTGTGTGTGTGTGGTACTGGGGATTGAACCCAGTAATTTCACATGAAACTCCATCCCCCAGCCCTTTTTTAATTTTAATTTTTGAGACAAGGTCTCACCAATTGGCTAAATTGCCCATGCTTGCACTTGAGATCTTCCTGCCTTAGCCTGCAGGAGTGCTCGAATCACAGGTGCATCCTACCAGGCACAGCATGATCTTCATTTTAAAGGTTCCTTCTGCTGCTCTGCTGAGGACAGATTCAGGAGTACAAGACCATTAGCAGTGGAGCCAGATTATATATTTATACTCACTTTTCTAATAAAATATAAAATTCTTCAGTGTAGGGGCTGGTTTGTTTTGTCCATTTTATATCTTAGTGCCAAACATAGTATTTTCCCCTTGGATTAGATTTTCTAAGAAAATGGAAAGTTCATAGATTTCCGTATTTGTGAAATGGAGAAAAGATACTTATTCCAAAGGGTAATGGTAGAGATTGAGATAATAACTATAATGTTTAAATCTCTCTTCTCAAATGTTCAATCTCTCTTCTTACTTTATGAATTCTTCCATGAAAGATGAATTCACTGATTTCCTCATAACTATGAAGGCACTTGCTCTGTAGGTTATTTGAAATATTCACCATTTTCAAATTTTACTGTCTTCCTGCTTTATAGAAGTCGAAGAGAAAACAATATTTACTATCACCTCAAAGAACAGAGTTTACATTAGGTTCAGGAGTGGTCATGGTAGTAAAATATCAAGTCTAAATTACTGGAAGAGTGATTGCTACAACTAGTACAGCAGGCCTAGTTCAATGATTATCTAAAAAATATTGCAAATGCTCTTTAGGTTAAAATGCACTGGAATATTTCTATACAGTGTTATGAATTTCTAAATATTAGCCATAATTATTTAAGTGTGTTGCCTTATAACTTTAGGATAGTTTAAAAAGCTGAGTCAGTTTTTTTGTATGTAGCATTTACTATTATTAATGAATGCTTAAATTACATAAGATTTATGTATTACATATTAGGATAGACGTGTTGTCAAACATGTCATATATCAGTATAGATTATATATGTGTTATGGGGAATATAACTGCATAGTGTGTGAGTGTACAGAGATATATTATCCACAAACTATATTGATGAATATCTTAGATACTTTCTTCTTGTTGAGACACAATACCCAACAGCTACAAATAGAAGGAGTTAAGCTCTGTTGTGACTCATAGTTTGTAGAGGTTTCAGTTCATATTCAGCTGGCTCCAAGGCAGGGGGCAATGGCAGAGGAGAAAGAGCTCATAGGATAGCAGACAGGAAGCAGTGAGTGACCAAGGGAGGAGAAGTGATATATACCCTTCCAGGGCACACACATAGTGATTCACTCCTCCCATCTGGTTTTACCTCCCAGTATCACGCCCAGCTACAAATCCAGCAGTAGACACATTCAGTGATGAGTATCACACAGCCACGATCCAGTTTCCTGCCCAAAGTCCCACCTAGGCGGGCATAATACTTCGGTGGACATCTAGACAGAAACCATAAAACTTGACCATGTTCTTGCTGTAGATCTCATTCCTGGTTATGTGGTGAAAGTTAGACTCTACCTGAGATAGACATACTTTCAGCATCCATTGATAAATGGGATTTTGTACAGAAACTATGGAAATGATTGCTATTCGTGAAGAATAATATTCTGTAATTCCTTTTTCCAAGGTCATTTTGAGCAAAACAAAAATGCTGCTAAAATGTCGTTTTATAGCCTTTGATCGACAATAGATTTACCATCATTTTACAGATCTCTTTAATCTATAAAAGTAAGTCATAGTACATGACTTCATTTGATCATCATACTTGGACTTTGAGATAAATCAAACAGAGTTTTGCTATCTTAGTCTTATATATAAGGCAACAAAATTGTTAATGATCACCTGTCAAGTCAAATCACTGGACTTCACTTGAAATTTCTGGACACAAAATAGCCCTGTATCTTTACTGTTGTTCCTAGCCAATGCTACTGTGTGACTGAAACTTTGATTTCTGCTTATATTTTGTATGCCTAGAAATGTTGCCTGAGAATGTCATGAGTAGGTTGTTCAGAGCTGTAAGACTGAACTGAATTGAAATACATTAATCCTTTAACCATTACTACAGTCTCTGCATCAAGCAACATTGTTTCTTTATTGTCCAGGCATACTGAATCCGTGTCCCAGGACAATTTAAAAGGCATAACATCAAGACACAAATAAGTTTTGCAAAAGGTAACCGTCATCCTGCCAACTGATTTATGCATTTTTAAAATGAAAACAGAACTTTCAGGAGATATGAAATAATGCTTCTGTGACAATTTTGGACATTGGTTTCATTCCCAACCTGGCCATTTGGTCTCCAAAATAAACCACTATCTTTCTTTGTGCAATAATGTTGAGATCTGTGCCCAGTTCACAAGGGCATTGTGTAGCTTATTAAATATAGGTAATACATTTTGAAATTGTCTTTGAAATGAACGAGGTGGATCCGAAACAAGATTAACCTCTGTTGTGTGGCTGTTCTGAGTCTGATCAAATGCACAAAACATCTTTTTCAAAGTGTATGTGGGAAAATCTACAATATACGCAAATGTTAATAAACTTCCACTAGCTTTTATAATTCCTGTTAGGACATGACACATCTTAGTTGCATCGTGAAATGTGTTATTTGGTTTTGCATATTGTACATAGGAGAGAAAGTTATTTTATCCATTGATAGAAATTCATTTTACTATTTTTACCACAGTAAATGACTGAAACTACGGAGGAGATGGAGGAAGAATGAAATGGAATAAATTGGCTTAACACAGATATTACAGCAACCTAATAAGTCCACAAATAGTAATAATAGTTACAATGTTTATTAAGGTTATGAACATACTCTGAAAGTGAGATAACTTTTTTGTAGCAGAACAAACTTCAAACTTCCAAAATAATCTGGGATAATTTGTTTCTCTTCTTTAAAACGCTTCATTCGTTTGTTTCTGTATTCACTAAAGATTTATAAGATAGCTGCTGTGTGCCAAGCATTCATACCAATGGACATTGATACAGCATGGAATGAAAAGAAGTGAAGACCTCTCCGTCCTAACTGAGCCTGCGTTCATGGCTATGAGCTCGCTTGTTGCTGTTCATTATGGCATGTAGAGTCTGTCTGGTTAAGATAAAAATAAAGTTGACCTGGGAAAAATCAAACAAGGGTTATGGGACAGAGCTGTATTTTTGGACAATGTGGTTGAAGAAGGGCAAACTGAAAAAAAAATTAGAACATAGTACTGAGAAAGGAAAAGGATTGAGCCAGGCAGATTCCTAAAACGAGAACATTTCTGGTAGAAGTGAAGGAAGCACAGTTACACTGAGGCTGAGACTCATTTTAGCAGGAGTCGATTTTGTCACCAGGGTGGACTTTGCGATAGCATAATTATAAGAAAATCAGAAAATAGGGGATGTATTGTATAGGGCTTCTTGGGCATAGTAAGAAGTTTTTGGAAATACGAGGAGGTTAGTTGGTTAAGGGGCAGTGAGGAGATCTTGCCACACTAGAAATCACGAGATGAGAGTTTCACAGGAAATTTTAGTAGTTTTATATTATAATAAAATATGAATTTGTTAATTGCCTGTGATAGCCACAAAACTGTAAGCTCAATGTGAGCTGTTACCATGTTTATTTAGTCTTCATGTTTTTTCTGCAAATGGCCAGTGCCTGACACATCGAGACTAATAAGTATGTATTTTTAAATAGGTGAAGACACTTTCCAATTTAATATCACAGCATTGTTTCATTATGCTATTTTAGAAATGCAGGGGAGAAACCAAGAAATGGACTCCAAGAGTCACGCTCAGGCTTTTGGAGCCTATGTTTGGTGACATTTCTGTCTTGACAGCAGAATCCTATCTTTGAGAGTAAATGCCTACAATGTGGGATTTTCCCTTCCTCCTTGGATATCAGAAATCTGAAACTTACCTGCTGCTCATTTCTGGCTGCAGATATCTCTTTTGGTGCCAGTTTTGGTTCCCCACTCTCAGATGTCACCAGCTACCCTGCTGAATTCTCCTCTTGCCAGCCATGGCCCAGCTTAGGCATCAAATGGCCAGGGTAAACAAACAAGAAATTATCACTTGGAAAAAACATCTGATTAACTCAGCAGCAATTGCTATGAAAACAGAACACAGCAAAGGGCAGATGTCTGCTTCATTGCTTTCATTCCAAGGACTGATTGTTATGGAATGAGGTGGCCTTTCCACCTGGCATTGGACCACAGGGCCAGGTGGTGCCAGGTGGCCTGGACAGTAGGGAAGAAGACAGAACATCTCTGAGCCACCCATACAGGCTCTGATGAGTTTCTTCACACCCCCAGGGTGCCCTAATGTGGAAGAAATAAAAATAGAGAAAAGAACGATCCTAGGGATCTGGTTTGGGGTTCTGCCTTATAATTACCGGGGATCTTCAGGAAGTGATTGGACCTCTCTGATGTATCCTTTCACTGCCAATGAAATGTTAGCGATAAAGCCCAATGTACAGTGCTGTTGTAAAATATAATGAAAGAGTATTCAGGGGCAATTTGGGTTTACTACTTAATAGCACAAAATGGTAGTTGATTTTAATGAAAACTTGTACTTGAGAAATCTGGCTTAGTTGGGTTTGGGGCAAATGTATATTCAATTAATAAACCATTATGTGAATTTCATGGACACTATACAAGAAAATCTTTCTGTGCCCGAGGGCAAAATTTTCTTTCTTAATGATGTGTAATATTTTGGTTTTATATTAGAAACAAGTTCTAGGAAGGATGTGTTTAACAAGGACACTCCCTTATTGGTTATGGATGTATCAAGTTTGTTAAGTGAGATTGATCACAATAATTAACTGTGGTAAGGAAGTGGTTTTTGAGAACTGAATAGGAGAAAATGTGGTGAGTACTATAGGTGAAATAATTAATTTTTTCACAATTTGTGAAGAAGATGGGCATTTAACTCATTTGAGTCACAGAAACTTATCTTGTGTCTGTTTGGACAGAGAATAGTCAGGAACAAAAGCTTTAAAATGTGGAAATTTGATCATATCTGGTGACTAAAAGCTTGGAAGGAAAAAGAAATTATCTGTAGCTAATTTTTTTTAAGGCTTTAACATCCAAAAACTTTTATTGTTTTTTTATAATGATTTTATTTATTAGTTGCACCTGAGTATTAGTTGATACTGACCAGAAGAAAGGCATTTTGTGGAACATATACTGTATGTGGAAGATGCTACCCTAATATTTTATATGCACTTTTCCAGTTAATTCTTATTTAATAAAAACTCCATGAGATAAAGAGCTTGCTTGCACCATATCATGGATGCAGAGAATGTAAAATTAGAAACTTGCTAGAATATAGTAGACAGACCTTCCTGTGTGGGCTTGTGAGACTATAAAGGTAGAACTAGTGAAAATGAGACATGGGAAAGCAGACAAAACTCACCGCTGCTGCTTCCTCTTTCAGTGTAATCCAGGTCGACCGGCAACACACAAAGTAATCCTAGGCAAGAGGTGGAAGCATGTTAGGTCCTTATTGTTCAAAATGGGATTTATGGCTAAGTAGAATCCATACCTCCTGAGAATTTTTAAACACGCAGACACTAAACCAGTCATACTGAATCAGAATCTACATTTTTAACAGTAACCATAAATAATTTGTTTGCATGATAAAGTTTTTTTAAAAAATCTAATCTAAGTCCTTGAAGACTCTGAGACATGCAGCATTCTTTGAGGCATGGGTGAGATTTCCTTTGTGATTCTTCATGCTGAATAAGGCAGTGTGTGCCCCAGACAGCACATATGGTGTGTGATTAAGAAGATCTGGCTCAGGTCATGGCTACCCATTATCATGTAAGTCACTTTGGGAGCCACACCTATTTTTTCTGGGAAAGTTAAAAGTGACTTGAGTCCAGTCACTTCCTATGCCCTGTGGATAAGAAGGTCCAGCCTGCTTTCCTGACTCCTAGGTCATGACATACAGTTGAGAGTCAGATGTGGCCACATTTCAGGGAGATGCAAGCTCTTTGAGCCACATCCCTCCCCATAAGTTATGGAAACCATCCTGCCCTCCCTTCTCACCCTGAACTCAATTACTATGAGGCACCAACAAATTTGCTTTAATGTCCCTGCTCTCTGGCTATCATTCAGGGATGCTCTGATTAGCTGCATCCTCGAGAATGGCAAATGGGATGCATGAGCTATTTCTATTTTTGTGGTGATGCTGCACTGTGATTAGATTCTGGAAGAAGGGCAATTCTGTGGTAAAGTCATAGTAACCTTACTCCAACCCTTTGGAAAATAAACTGAAATTTTTAAATGGTCAGTGTTTTGAGGGCAACTATTCTGGGTTTGGACCACTCCTGCTTTTCAAATCCTGTTTTAAATTCTCTTCTGTAGCTGTTCTGTGACAAATGTATCATTTCCTTGTCATTACTCATCTTCCTATGAGTCCACCTGTCTTACCAGGCTGTATCTAGAGACCAAAGCTAGACTGCAATGATCAGACCACTCATAGGGCTGCTTCTCCCAGACTTCACCATATGTGATGCAGATGCAAGTACTGGAACTCTGTAGGATGGTTATAAAAATTAGGAAGGAGAGGACTGGTGGTAAAAGATAGAAATGAAGATTCACACACACATATGGAGATAGCAGAAAAAAGAGGACAGTTTAAGAGGGGATGAAGAATAAGAAGTGGGGCTATTAGATAAAGAGAATTATAGGATGTGATTAATGAAAGATAAAGAAAACAAAATACATAAGACTTAGAAGTAAAAGAGTCTGAGTACAATCAGACAGGAATATACGATGATACAAAGAGGAAAGGAGAGAGGCACAGAGAGACAGAGAGATCAACTGTGAAAGAGAATGAGAATTGAATGGGGCAGTGCCAATGCTTAAAGTGTAGAACAGTAATAATGTACAGTAATTTTGCATCCAAAACTTTGACAGTGAAAGAGGAGAAAGTTGTAAGGACATATGGCAGGGAATTTGGGAGTGAGTAATGTATCTCTTTAAAACTGATCAACCTGGTTTCTACTTTTCATGTATTATTTGTTCTCAATTTGGGTTCTTTGTGGATTTTCTACAAGATAACAGGACTGTAGAACAAAGTAAGTTAATGGTATATGATGAAAAGAAGGATGAAGGGGAAAAGAAGGTGGAAATTGAAGCTGAGATTGTTTCCAAGAAATAAAGCCCACAAGTCAAATCACTTGACAGAAAACCGTTCTGTAGTTTCTACTACCGCCAGTTATTTCCACTAACGCTTCCATTATATCATAGAACATCAGTGTGATTTAAGCTTTAATGTAAAATTTTCACCTTTGATTAAGAAAACAATATGGATGCTCAAAAAGGGACTCTTAAAATAAACTGGGGTTGCCCAATTCTACCATTAATCTATATTCTCTCAACAAATGTGTATATAATACATATGCATACATTATTTCTCTCATTATTTTCTCCATGCCAGGTCTTTTAAGAGACTTATTATCATCTCTGAATGGGTCAAAAAGCGTTAGGAAAGAGTGGTAAGGTGAGATCCATAAAGTCTTTTCTTTCAGCTTGAGTGAAGGAACAAGTCTTCACTTATTTATCACTAGATCCCAGCATAATGCCTGGTATATCACAACACTCATGAGTAATAAAATTGAGGAGATACAGAGTAGATGTATTAATTCATTAAATCGTTTTCCATTATATTCCAATCCCTGCTTTGAGTTCAGGATCAGATAACTTTGTTATACAGTTATTCAACTAATCTCATTTTTAGTTATTCAACTAATATTTCTTTAAATCAAAATCTCACTAAAAAATATCAATATATGATTAGGGTAGAGGTCTGACTACCTGGCATCTTCTTTACTTCCTCAAATTTTTAAGGTAATTCATTGAGCTAAGTCTGAAAAGAGTTGTTGAAAGAACAGAAGAATAGATTTTCAGTTTTCCAACAGAGCTTATGACCTAGGGTCCAAAAGTCATCAATCCTGATGTCAACATTAGAATTAATCAAAATCTGTGGGCAAGCCATCTCTCTATCCATCAGGTTTTCTTTTTCTATGTTTTTCTTTCTTCCTTTCTTTCTTTTCTTCTTTTTCTGTTTCATTATCTGTAAAGCAAGTTCTATAACTTATTTTTTCTATATGGATTAAATGAAAATTTCAACTTACTAATTATTATCTAAAATAATAGGTTAGTGGATGTGTTCAGATTTTCTCCTTGATTGTGAACTTATGAAAGTGATTCTTGAATCTGTGTACATGTTTTTCCTGTATCAAGTTTTGAAGTTGTAAATAGTATATTTTGATTATATAGAAATGAATGTGTCCAAGAGGACCAAGAAATAGAATGAGGTCCAGTGAGGGCATAGGAATTAAATCTATGCTAACCACACCAGTGACTACTAGTGTTATGTGGCTGTTAAGCACTATAATGGAACTCATATGAGTTGGGGAATGAATCTTAAATTCTATTTAATTTTATTTAGATTTAAACTTGAAAACAAACTTATGTTTATTTACATTTAAACTTACTAAAGCAGCAAGAGAGTGCAAACCACCATATTGGAGCAAAAATAAAGAACCGTTCCAGCCTCTTGTTAATTTCTAATGGAAATGGCTGCTCTAAAATATTGCTACTCTTCAAGTAACAGAGTAACACAAAGTAAAAATTCGGTTCATACTCATGTGAAATTATGCTTACAATGGATAATTGGCTGGCATCAACAGGTCTAGTGATAAATCTTAGCTCTGCCAATTTCTAATTGTAGTTTGAAAAGAAAGCCAATTCTATCCTCAATTTTATCAGCCATCAATGGAAATATAATTGAAATGATATGCACACTCTCACACACATACATGAAACAACTCTGAATTATAATATACAATGCTGTTGAATTTTCTAATATTGGTTAAAAAATTGTGATAAACTATACTTGCTTGCAACAGCAGCAATAATCTTTTTTTCCTGTTTGTTTTATTGTGTTTTTTCTCACGATATTGCTGGTCAGATAGGTGGGTCTGCTGATGTGGACACAGCAAGACTGACCAGCTGTGCTCTTCCCATTTCTGGGAAGTTATCGACTGATCTGGAGAAATTTCAGCTCAGACAATTGAGATGCTATGTTTGGGCTGTCTGTGCCTCATCCTCCAGCAAATTAGCCATGGAATAGTTAATGGAGAGGAGGCAGGAGGAAGAGAGGAAAGAGAAAAAATAGAAGTATGTGTGCCTTTTTCCAAGTCCCTGTGCCAAATTCTGTTGATTAAAGTAAGACGCATCACCAAACCTTTTGGACAAGTGATCATGTTCATATGAATGGCTTTTGAGAAAGAGTAAACCTCAAAGTTAAAGGTCAAGGTATAAAAATTAGGGCCTTTAATACATTCAATATAAAAAAATTTCTAATAACAACACTTCATTCTTACTTAAATGAGAACTAACATCTAATTCAAATAGTTGCTTTGGGTACAATTACAATTTTTATGTGATACATATTTATATTTATTTCAGACAAACCAGGTTACATTATGCTGAAGTTTTAAAGCTGATATAAGGTACTGGGTCATTTGATTCTAACTTTTAAAAGGGAACTATGCAAAGACGAGTGAGGGTAATGGGTGCCTTAGAGATATTGTAAACCAACAAAATAAGTACTGTCAAACGAGCGTACAAAACAGGAGAGAAATAAGAGCACTAGCGTCAGCTTTAGTACAAATTTAGAACATCGAAAGGCCAAAATTCATTGGGTGCTGGGGTCAGCCATGTAGTCAGTGTGTGGTCGGAAATGGCGCCTTCGGAGATCCATGCTGCCTCCCATCCTTCTGCCTGTGCCACTCAGTCTTCCTTAGTTTTCATATCATTCTATTGTCCTTTTTGCAGTCACAGAATTTCACCACTGGCACAGGAACTGAACTTGGTCTTAATGGAGGTCTTAGATTCTGCAATGTTTTCTCATTGTCTGTGTTTTGTTTTTGCTTTTTTAAAAAGGCAGGTGTCCTTTATGATCCCTCCCACAAATGACTCAGCTGTTCCTTTGCAGTATCATAACATTTATCTGGTCCAAGGTTTGCATTCCTTCATTCCTTAATGGTTATAATGGTTTTCTTTTCTTTTTTTAATGCGTTCTCTAGTGTAAGCCTTCCCCACGGTGTTCCAATGGGGAACTCCTAAAGCATAGTGTTATTCTTAACCTACAGCAGCAGTCATATCAGTCACACAATGGCATGCTTCTTACTCAATTATAGCATTAGTATGTTTTATAAACTGTTTAAATTGGCCACTCCCTACCTGACTATGCTCAAGTCTTGCACCTCTCTGTCTGCTCTCTAGCTACATAATAATTCTCCCAGATCCTCAGTCATCATCATATTGCTTCTAGCCCTGAGTTCTTCACTCTAGGCCCTCTGCTCACGGCCTCTCCTCTTTCTTTCATCCTTTTTCCTTCCCTTCTTTCCTTTCTTTCACTTTTGCCCAAATTACTCCTATCAGTATTTCAGACCTCAGATTCAGTGTCACTTCCTTGAATGAATATTCCCGGACATTCCAGCCATTAAGCTTCCTTGCCACACAATGACAAAAATAGTTGAATTTTAGATCTAATACCTCTCTCCCAAGAAGATTGTAATCCCATGGGAAAATTGCTGAAACTTCTTATTTGCTATTGTCTCCACACTTTTTAGCCCACAGGAGGCTCTCAAGAAATTCTTGAAGGAAAAAAGAAAAACATGGAAATAAAGCTTTTGTAAATAAGGAGGAGAAGGGTTACAGGAAGGGGAATAGAATGGTAACCAAAGATAGAATGAAGATGTGTTATGTACATGTCCAAATCACCCATGATAAATATGATCATTATTTACTGCAAACATGTACTAATAAAAAATATGTGTTAAATTGATAAAGAAATGATGAAATTGCCACCTATAGTAATTAAACAACTTGTTTCAAATAAAATGTTCACTAATGGTCATGAATCAAGTTATTCAATTCTATATCCACTGTATATGTTTGAGTGAGTGCATTTACCCCAAGCATCACACCATCTCAGAGAACAGCATTTTAGCATTTGAAGGAAGAAAGGGTGAAAATAAAGAAGGAAGGAAAAAATGAAGGAAAAGGGAAGGGAAGAAAGAAAAATGGCAGGCAGATTACCCATTTGGATAGGCACAGAGGAAAATACAGAGACAAAGCATTTCTCCTGTGTTTCTCTTAAGTGATTGATGTTTTAGTGTTTGTCAAGACTAATGAAATGTCAACTTGATAAGAAATAAATAGACTGCGATTAACTGGAATAAATAGTATTAATTATTAGCAATAATTTGGAAGGATTTCTAAATAGAGGGCCCTGTGCTTTCTTAGTTTAAGTATATTCAATCATAATAATAATGAAGAAAAATTCATAAACATTTATTAAGTTATTCTTTAAGTTCAATGTTTGTGAAGTGTTGTTCTAAGCATTTAACATTTATAACACCATAACAACTCAAAGGTCAATAATTGTTTTTTTTTTTTCTGGTGCCGGGGATTGAACTCGGGTCCTTGCAGTTGCAAGGCAGGAGGTTGAACCACTGAGCTAAATCCCCAGCCCAAAGGTCAATAACTTTATGATCTTAAATATATAGGTGCAAGGAAGTTAAGGGACATACAAGTTATAAGTAAGTGGAGATATATTCTCCATAGTCGTCATGTCCCAAAACTGTTAATATTCATTGTTAGTTAGAATGCAGAGAAAGAGCACTCTTATATACTGATGAGGAATTATAATTTTATATGATCTTTTTATAAGGCAATTTGGCAGAGACAATTTGGTAGAGATGGGTATTTTAATCATGTCTCCTTGGCTCTGCAAATATATTTCTGGAATCTGTCACAAACAGGCATATGTCATTGTATACAACAACAAGCAAGTACAATAAAAATAGCGCATTTCACATCATTATATAGTGTTCTCCCTGTATCTTTCTGGTCTACAAGTTTCTCTGTGTGCAACATTCCCTCTTCCTATGTGAATGCCAGGCACTGGAGTCCACTCTAATCTAGTATGTCTTCATCTTAACTAGTTTTATTTGCAAAGACATTATTTCTAAACAAAGTCACACTGAGATTTGAGAGGATATTCCTTTTCCAAAAGGCATGATACAATCCAGTACATTATTTAATAGAATATATAATTATGCAAATAATAATATTCATTGTTAAGGTGAACAACTGTGAAGTTCCTATGTACCAGATACTGTACAATGTCCTTTTACAGATTATCCTAAATATTCTAACTACAGCACAATAAGAAAGTGCATTTATTACTGCTGTTGACTGTTAAAGAAACTGAAGCTTGCAGAATAAATCAACTATGGGTTATAACACAGTTAGTAGTTAGCAGAAATGGGTGAAAACTCCAGGTGCTTAAATATGGAACCCACACTATTAAACATGAATAACTAAGAACATATATTTTTAGATTAAGAAATCAAAGCAATATGTAATATATAATGTACCATGGCACCATTTTGTCAATAAGACATGTATGAGATTATAATTATATGATAGAAATAAATAACATAATATAAAATGATGATTGATATGTAGTAAACAAGTTTTTTTCAAATGCCAACAATGAATGGGTAAGGAAGGGGTGACAGATGATTCACTTAGAAGGTTTATATACTAGTGATTATTCTTTCCTTCTTGAAAAGCACATTTAATGCCTTCAAAATGTCAAAACTCTATACTAATGGGAAGGAAATTCAGATTTTATCAGTTTTAACCACAGATGAAAATCCTTCCAGTGGAGGAGGAAATAGAATGTAGCCTACTGTACACAGCAGGTTTTGTATCCAGTGCAGCCAATGACACTTGATTTTCTTAAATAATCCTTGGAGTTACAGTCAGTTCATTCCCTCATTCTTTCCCTTTCTCATTAATTGAACAAAAATATTTGAGAAAGTACTCTATATTCCTTTAGTGTCTCTTCTATATCTAATATTGCAGGATTATGTTTGTATATGTAGGCATGAGAGGTTATTATATTTACACAAAAAGTCTAATAGTTAAGGAAAAGTTTATGATGCTTATGAAAATATAATTTATCCAATATAATATTAATGAAAATATGGAATTCGAAAATACCTAAATGAAATATGGAACTCTATCTAATACTCTGCTCTTTGCAGTTATGTTTTGTTTATGCTTTCAATGTTTAATCTCTTATTTTTCTCATGAATTTGATTCACTTTCTTATCTCCAGAACCTAGCAAGTGTAGTACTATACATAAACTACTTAAATTAATAATTTTAGGAAAACAAATAAGGATTTTCTGCCACAACAGAAAAGTTGCCTGAGCTTGAAGTTGGTCAGCGTGGTGCACAGCCTTCCTGAGGGTTTACTTCAGTGGTACAAACCCCTGGGAGTCACTCAGCACACAGATCCTTACTGTCTCTAGGAGCAATCAGCAGATTTTAATATTTTGCCTCATTGATGTAGATAATTATTGTTCCAGTCAGATGAGATCATGGAGTCTGTGTGTTTAAATCGACTTTGAGTTTAGTACCAGTATTGCCCATCACTAATGTTGCAAATGTAGAGAAGTTAACGTATCCTTCTCAATCTCAGCCCACTCCTGTAGCCCAATGTTAACACTTGCTTATAGTTTATTCATGAAGGTCATAACTAGGACAAGATGATGACGCTTTGAAAGAAAAGAGGCTGTGGTTTATAGATTTGGAACATAGAGGGCAGTGACAATTATCAGGACCCTGCTGAAATGAATTTATTAGTAATTCTTAATTGAAATTAAGTAAATTGCATTTGATTTATGACGCTGATTCAAATAAGTAATGAGATATGTTTTATGATTATCATATCATGGCAACAAATTTCCTTATAAGAAACAACAACAGTAATAAAAACCAAATGTCCATACTCTCTCTCTCTCTTTTTTTTTTTTGGTACTGGGGATCGAACTCCGGACTTTGTGCTTTCGAGGCAGGAGGTGGAACCACTGAGTTAAATCCCAAGCCCAATACTCTCTCTTTTTGAGATGCTGCCTGTCTGATAATCTCAATTTGTGGCTTCATGAGTCCTTCTCCATGTGTTCAGTGGCCCCACTAGCAGAGCGAGGCTCAGACTGAGCTGTTATCTGTGAGGTGGTGATAATACCGTACTGTTTACATGATGCCTTTAAACCTGGTTTCCTTATTTTAAAAATGGGAATCATAGTACCTACCTCATGAAATGTTGGGAATTAAGAAAATAGCACATTTGAATTGATTATTTTAACTCCATTTTTCTTGTATTCTGAGCATCTTTGTACACCATTGAACCAACTTCTGTAGCTCTGTGTTTTATGATGACACAATACTCCAGCAGCGACTACATAAATGGGTAGAGATACAGACAGTGTGTGACACCTCTGTGTGCTCTGCTAGGTGATTTCTCAGCTGGAGTTTGCTTCAGGGCAGTTCTTGGAGTGATTCTGCTTTCCAGTGATTTTTCTCCAGTTCTGATTCTATTTCCTTTCCTATCCCGTTACAATATACCTTCGAAGATAACAAACTCTGGACCTACAGCCTAAGCTCGTCAAGCTAATCTGTCTGCTGGCTAGGCTTTTGGGCTGTCATCATCTCACTCTGTTGAGCTGATAAGATAGGTAACAAATAGTGTTTGAGGATACCTCGGTGTTCCACTTTGAACAGAAGTAAAAGGAGTTGAAAAATCCAATATACCAGGGGCACCTCTCACCGATGAGTGTTCTAGGATGGTGTGTTTCTGGCAAGTGGGGCCAACATCTTTTCCTGTGCAGACTCTGAGGAGATGATTCCATATATACTAAAAATACTGGTTTCAAGTCCCCCAAAACTGTTGCTCAAGAGAGTGGTTGCCACTTAAGTGGATGAATTTCACTTCCAAAATTCCAGGATAAATTCCAGTTCTAAAATTAGTGCACAAAATCTGGAACCGGTTTATCTGGATGTGATGCTTGACTTTGAAACTTAATGACTCTGTGATCCTGTGAAATTATGTTAGCTTCACTAAGCCATAGTTTCTTCAGTTACAACCTACTTTTTTAACCAGCACACTTTTGCTGTACATGCAGTTTACAATCGCCTTGGGGAGCAGATATATGTACATAATACAATGTGGTTCTTTTTTAAATTCCTCTTTCCTTTCCCTTCCTCCTTCTCTAAGTCCCCTTTTCCCATTTTCCTTCTTGTTGACATTATTAATCTTATCTCATTTTATAATATATAATATGCACATTTATTGACAATATGGTTTCAACAAAAATAGCAACCCCACTTATTCATGAGGCTATTAATAATTAATGTGCATTAATAGAGCCTCCACTAAACAAAACACCATAAACCAATAGCATGTGTTGAGTTTTCCATAACTTGTAAATAAATCAATCCAGACTAATAGAGATATCAGACTCCTTATTATAAAGAAAATGAATCTAGACCTGGGGGTGGTGGTACACACATGTAACCTCTACACTGGGGAGGAGGAGGCAGAAGGATCACTGTAAATTGTAGGCTGGCCTGGACTAAGATCCTGTCTTAATCCCTTCACACACACAAAAAAATAATAAAAATGAAGGCAAAAGAAATTTTGTCATCTAGCACTTACTGGAGAAAGTGAGATATCTAAGCAGTTTGGCATGTTGTTCTAAAGCCTAGATTGTTGGTTCAAGCCTAGTTCCATTGCTAATTTGCAGTTCTATTCCTCACTAACTAATACCTTGGGCAAAGTGCTTACATTCTCTGAGTTGCACTTTCTTTATTTTAAGAGTGTGGATTATGGAATCTACCTCATAGGCTTGTTACCTGACATAGATCCCTCAGAACCTAGCCTTAAGTAATCATTAGTGTGACAATTTGGGTCTTAAATCTACACTGAGATCCCATGAGTTGAAGGTTGGATCTCAAGCCTTTGGCACTGGTGGGAGAGTGGTAGAACCTCTAGGAGGTGGGTCCTACTGGGAAGAAATCAGGTCATTGTGTCCATGCCTTTAAAGGGGATTTGGGGATGCTGGCTTCTCCTCTGTCTCTCTTCCACTTCTCAGCATCTATGGGGTAAGAAATTTTGTTCTTCCATAAGAAGTTTTGTCTCCTGTATTCTGCCTTACACCAGACTCAAAAGCAATGGGGCCAACAAGTAAACTTTTTGTTCTTCTGTGTTGATTATCTCAGGTATTTTGTCAATGATGAAGAGCTGAGTAACATATTTTGCTATAATAATAACATCTAAGAGTTATACTGGTTGAATATCCCTTATTTCAAATGTTTGGAACAAAACATCTTTCAGATTCAGAACTTTTTGGGCTTTTTGAAATATTTTTTATGCATAATGAGATAATTTCAAGTTTGGACTGTAGTCTACCATGAAATTCTTTCATATTTTAAATATGTCTGTGTAAATATGTGTGTGTTTTGGGGTGTGTGTATTTCTGTATGTATGTTTGTAGCTATTCCTGGTGATTGAACACAGGAAGCTCTGAGCTACACTCCTAGTCCTATTTATTTATTTACTTACTTATTTATTTTGACAGGACCTTGTTAATTTGCCTAGGCTAGCTTCTAATTTGTGATTGTACAGGTCAGACTCTTGAGTAGCTGGAAATCAAAATGCTCACCACTCTGCCTGGCTCAAATACATTTTATACATATAGGCTGCATGTAATTTTCTGCAATCTTTTCAATGACCCTGTAATTTGACTATAACCCATCATGTGATATCAAGTGGAGATTTTCAGCCTATGGTATCATATCAGTGCTTAAAAATTTTCAAATTTTGAATTTCTCATTTTGGATATTTGGATTAGAGCATCTCAACCTGTATAACAATAACAGTTTGCAATTACTAATGTGTATTACATGGAGCCCAATATAGGGCTCTGATTTCTAATCTTGTAATTTTTTTCCACTATGATTCTTTTACAAGAATGGGTGATACAAAGTGGACCAAAGAATGCAAATCCTAATCAGTGAAATCCAATGACAGGAACAGCAATGATATTGAAGCTACATTGTTGGAATCCAGGTCAGAGATCCTGGGAATCACAACTAGATGGTGGCAGTGAGAATGTATTGACACAGCAAAGCCTTCATAGCTTAACTGGCTTGCTGGCAGCCATTTAGAAACACTGCCATAAATCTCCCTATGCTTCAGCACCACTGGCCTGACCAGTTCCCTGGAGAGCTCATCTACTCCCCACTTAGTGAATTCCTCTGAGGGCAGAGTGGCAACATGGAATGGCACAGACACTACCTTAAATCACTGGCTTTGTGCTCCAGCCCAGCTGCTTGCCTATTGCAGAGGCATCTTGGAACTCCGCATCACTGTCTCTGAGCAGCCCGGGGGACAATGGATGGCATGGATTCCGTCATGCAGCTGCTCTGATCCACATTTGTTTCTTCTCTGTGGATGCTGGGTCTTCCTGGTGATATTGCTTTCCTTAAGGAAAAAAAGAGCAAACATTTTGACTGCAATTCTAAATACAAAGGGGTGATACCTGATTAATGAATTTCAAAGTGATCAACCCCTGGGCCGGGGATTTAGCTCAGTGGTTTTTTCGCCTGCTGCGCAAGCGCGAGGACCCAAGATTGATCCCCAGTACAAAAAAAGAAAAGTGATCAACCCCTGATACTATTTTCTGAACCAAAAGTACAACCCAACATTTATTACAAGGAGTACAAATAGCCATGCTTGCCGACGTTGCTTACTAACTCTGGTGATCTTGGATAAATGTTTCAACTATGTGTGCTTAGGTCCCCAGCTATCTAATTCTCAAGCTATGTAGATGTAAACTTTGCCATGGTGATTATACATAATAAGCCAACCTAAAACTCAGTGGCTCAAGACAAAATCAGTTATATTCATGATCACACCTGATGAAGGGTGGACTCAGTTGGAGGCACTCAGCTTCTCCTTGCTAATGGTTGCGTTGGTTGTCTCTGTATGTATCACATGTGTCATCTTCTTAGATCAACAGGTTGACTGGGCCTCATTCTTCCTTTGAGATTTCAAAGACAAATGAGATAATTTGAAAACAGGAAGCTTCATCTGGCCAAGGTTTGGTGCACTATTCCAAGTGCTAAGGTTAATTGGATGGCTGAGACTTAAGGACAGAGACAGGGAAGGGGAACTTAGCTAGCATGAAACTATGACATGAGTGGAGATATAAGAAATAGGTGAATAATTGCCCCAGCATAACTCCAATTATTTAGAGTATTGTGTAATATATGTATCTAAAGCACTTGATAAATGACTTGACAAGTAATAAGACACATGTGGATGCTACCTTTTTCTAAAACTTTGTTTCTATTTTTCTGACCAGTCTCTTGATATTTTAGTATTCTATTGCTGTGTAAAAATTACCGCAAAATTTAAGCTTAGAATCATACCATTTGTTTTCCCTTGCTTTCTGTTAGTAAGAAAATATATCCAGGTGGGCTTGACTGGATACTCATCTGCAGATCTGACAAGACTACAAAGTGTTTACTGGCCATGGTTCTTATCTGAGAACCTTGGTGTAGGGTCTATTTCCAACTCATTCATGTTGTTATGATAATCAATTTCCTTGCTGAGGCCTGCTCTCTGACCTCAGAGGCCAGCCATGTTTTTTCTCTCATGTGTTCTTTCCATATTCAAAACAATACCTGCACCTTGTGTCTTTTTTATATATCATATATCTCCCAATCTTCTTCTGTTATCACTGGGGAAAAGCTCTCTATTGTCATGGGATTACATTGAGAGTTTCTGAGATAATCCAAGATTATCTCTCTATTTTAAAGTCAACTTTACATAAATAAATAACTATAATTAAATATAAGTATCATAATAATCATTGGACTAATATGCCATTGTAACCAACCACACGTTTCACAGAAGAGGGTGAGACAGGTCATCTGTGGGTGGCCATTAGAGAAATTCAGCCTATTCTATTGATAATGTAATAAGGAGCTTAATTTTCCTTCTCTACAATAATGTTGGAGAGTATACTATAGCTGTGCGGAAATCTGTTAGGTTCTAAGTAGATATTGTGAATTATATAATAAACAGCTGTTTTCAAAGCATTGTCTGTGCCTTCCCAAGACTGATAACATCCAGCACAATTTTTATATACTTTTAATCTTGTCAGTGAACCTGAATGATACAACCTGATATGTAGTTTGAAATTCACTTGGATCAGTTTAATAATTGAACTTAAAATCAAATCTCAAAAGATTTTTGTATTTCAGAAAAACTGCTTTGAATAAATTTCAAAAAAATGAATCTAACATCCTGAATTGAGAGTCCTAAAATATCTTTATACATAAGAAAACAAAGCTTACAAGTAGTACATGTAAGAAAAAAATTGGTTGTCAAGTTCAATGTGTATCAGCAGTGTAATATAGCTGTTTTCCAAACTAAAACAGATGAAGGCTAAATTAAAGAAGTTTATTGTTATGCTCCAGGTAGGAGATAGCTCTGGTTTTGCTTTCAGGTAAAATCATGCTAGGATTTAGGTCATGTAATTTAAAGAAGACAGACACTTACAGATGTATCAAGAAGAGAAAAATCATGTTGTGTGTGGTCTCCAAATCATGCTAAAATAAGTAAAGTTAGTCTAAAGTTTTGAGGTTCAGGGAACAAACAAGAAACACGAACGGTGCCAGCAGATAAACTGGGATGGATGACTCAGTGCAACAACTACCTCAAAGCTGGGAAAAGAGATATTAGAAGTAATTTCTTGGTAGTTACATGTTCCTCCTTGGGACAAAAAGTTCTGGAACTAGAGATTGATGGTGGTGGTACATCGTTATGAATTTACTCAATGATAGTGAATTAAAATGAATAGATTAAATGAACAAAATAGTTAAATGGCAAATTTGATGATATGTATGTTCTACCGCCATTGAAATAAATCTGACAACTTAAACAATGCTTCTCAAACCTAGCTGTGCTTTAAAATCACATAAAAGGACTTGATGAAAATAAATACTTGACTTATTACACTGGATATTCCTATTAAGAAAATCTAGAGTGATGCTTAGGAATTTATCTATTTAACAGAAATTTATTGAACAACTAATTTGCTTCTGGCACTTTGCTGTCATTGAAGTGGAACATGGGCCAACATTTGGGAACCATTAATTTCAAAGCTTAGATTTCCTATTAACACAGGTATTCATGCTGTGCCCTGGAGATGCAATTCCAGATTAAAAAGCAAGTGAGCCTACTAGACCCATTAGTTCATGTCCAATTCTCAGGATTATTTGAATTTATAAAATTGCAAGAAATCAATCACAGGTTTATTGTGAGTCTTGCCTCCAATAAAAAAATGAAATATTCTTCCTTTGCTTCTTTTGTGCAAACAATACCATGGCCACATTGATTTGAAATTTCAGGGGAAACATATGTGCTCATTTTCCAAATTTTCCATTTGTAATGATTAAGTGACTAATGAGAGATGCTAGAGAGTTATTATAGCATGGTGATATAGAGCATGAATTAGTTACCATGAGGGTTCAAATTCTAGTACTAGCTTTTACTGCAAATATAAGCTGGAACAACTGATCATTTTTTCATTTCCTCATACCAACTTGCATTACCTGAAATAGACATGAAATGTGTAACAAACACCTCATCCCATCCTTTGAGGATGTAGATGCTGTGTAGATGTTGCATGAACCTGTGTAGAGACAAAAGGTCTGAGTTTTCATAATCCACAGCTGCAGGCACTATGGTGAGCTTCATCAGGGAAGGGAGTGTGGCCTTCTGTGAGTCAAGTCAGTTTTCTTCATTCAACGACACTTTCTGGAGAGGGTCTTGGCTAAGAGTCATTGGCAACTAAAACTCCCAATAGTTGGGAAGGTAGGGTTTCAATCCGCAAGCTAGGAGGGAGGGATCTGAGTGCCACTACAGCATTAACTCTAATGCTAAGTCTCAGGATTTTTCAGTTTCTAGTTAATATAGGAACATCTATGTCATGAAACAACTATTCAGTTTAATGTGACCATGGATACACAATGTTTCCACAATGCCTGTCATACTGCCATTGTTCAAAAAGGATAAATACAGTGGACAGAATTCTAAGATGAATTCCATTGGTTTTTAGCTTCGTAAAGTCTTTAGCTCTTTATATATGTGTGGAGCCTGTGAATATGATATGTTAGTCTGGTGATTATGTTTCTTTATACAGTAAAGGGGAGATTGTCTTCTGTGGGCCCCACCCAAGGCTTTGGATAAGCCTTTTCAAAGCAAATACTTTTTCTGGCTGGTTTCAGAAGAGAAAGCTGTTCTTGGTTGGCCTGTAGGAAAGCTATCAATCTTGTGAGATACATATGTAGGGAACAAAGGATGGACACCAAGACTGCCTCTCAGAGTGGAGACTTGTTCCCAGACTGTAGCTGGGAATAAAAAGGGGACCCCACAGCTATACTCACAAGGAAAGAAATTGTGTGAATATTCTGTAAGCATAGAAAAGGACTACAGATGATAGCCACAGTCTTGGTTGACACATCGAGGCCAGTCACCTCATATCTGATCTTTGGACCTATAGAGACTATAAGGTAATATTTTCTTGGTTTGAATCTACTAAGTTTGTAATGATCTTTGGACCTATAGAAACTGTAAGATAATATTTTTTGTTTGAATCTACTAAGTTTGTAATGTTTTGTAGGGTAGATGTTTAAACAAAACTGATAAGATTTATTATTATGAATACTACTTCTACTACAGTAAATTTTATTTCAAATTTAAACTCTTGGGCATTTTTAAAACTCAAAATTATAAGTCATCCACATTTATTCCAGAGTAGAGGATTAAGACAGTAGAGGAAGTATCTTTGATGGAGCTCTAAAAAGTTATCACTAAGGGTGTCTCTTTTGTTTTCTTTGGAATTTTGTATTGCACCAGGCTAAGTATACAAAATAAGGGAACAATCTTTAACTTGCAGCTCTGGTTTCCCAGAAGAGTCCCACTTATTCCAATTATCACAGTGCCTCCATTCAGCCTTGAGTATCACAGGGGGAATGATAACTAATATTATCTTACAGTTGCCCCACATAGTTCTGGCCCCAGCCATGTTGGAAACACACTCTTCCTCACTTTTCACCAACACACTGAGTAGTTAGTCCTTATTGAATGTTCACCATGTTCCAGATGATGTAGTTACAGAAATAAGCAATAGAAGACTCACAGCCACAAACTCACGTATCCTTGTGGATTTGGGAATCTAATGAGAAATAAAGGCAATTGTATGATATTATAGAGTAATATAACTTTTGTGGTTGAGAGAAATGAATTTAGAAACAAGGAAGAGCATGATTAATTTTGTTCACAGGCAGTTTCTCAGAGAAGGAGTGAACCAAATTCAGAAGAGAAAAGCAGAAGAAAGACTTGTCTTCTAAGTCATACTTTAACCTTGAACATTTTCCTAAAGGAAAAGTTGATATATGAAAGTGTTTAAAATGGGAAAATTAAATGTTCCATTATTTTTATACATTAATATATTTATCTCATACTTGCCACCTGAAATGATTGATATCTAGCTCTGCCTATTAACAATTCTTCTACTCAAATTCCATCTTCTGATAATTTCAGCTCCTTGTGAATGTGAACCCATCTTCTCTGCCTCTACTTTGACATAACACTTTTAAAATTTTCATTCTAGTTACTAGATGTGTGTCTTATTTTTTTCTTGGTAAGATTGACTTGGAGCTCATTGAGAATAGTGGGCATACCTAGTAACAGATAAAAGTCCATAAGCATGATCCGCACAGACAAATATGCACACAATATATTTATTGTTGTTGTAATACATGGAGACTACGAAGTAGAATGGGAACCTTCTGCTTCTTCTCAAGGGCTTACATCAAAGTGAATAAAAATAGATATGTATAGAAATAGAGGGCTTGCATCTTTTAAAATGAAGGTTTTATTATCATTCAAGTAAGGTGAGATTAACTAATCAGGAGACAGTTGATATGGAACAGATGGTTCTTTACTCTGAGTTCCCAAGAGGAAGAAGCAGGCCTTATAGTGCAGGGCCACGAGAGGAAGTGCCAGGGTCAGGAAGGAGGGAGATGGAGTGGGAGGAAAACGTGGGCAAATATATTGTGTCTCCAGTGTAATGACCAGAAGAAGCTGGCTAAACAGCTCGGGGTGGGGTAGTTTGTCATATTTCAGTGGGCTCTGAGGTATTCAGGTTGCCCTGAGTTGTACGAAACATGTAGTCGGGTGGTTGAGGTTAAAGAATGCTGACCTGGTACATCACAGCAGTGTGGCTTTCCCTGTGTGTGTGTGTGTGTGTGTGTGTGTTAGATTGTGTATGAAATACGTGCCCAGAGGTGAATTGGTTCCTATCTCTAAAGATTGGTGTCCAAATATGAATGCCCCCACCTATACAAAACAAATATTAATGGACATGAAAAACCAAATAAGCACTAATACAATCATAGTGGGGGACCTCAATACCCTACTATCACAAATAGACAGATCATCTAGACAAAAAATCAATAATGAAATTCTAGAACTGAACCAAGTTATTGAACAAATGGACATAATAGATGTTTACAGAGTGTTCCACCCCACAAAATCAGAATACACACTCTTTTCGGCTACACATGGGTCATTCTCCAGAATAATCCACATGCTAGCTCATAGGACATGTCTAAGTAAATGTAAAAGAATTGAAATTACCCCCTGTATATTATCAGACCATAGTGCAATAAAATTGGAGATCAAAAACATAAGAAACCGCAAAACCCCAACAAACACATGGAAACTGAATAACACCCTCCTGAACAACCAATGGGTCACAGAGGAAATTATAGAAGAAATTAAACGGTTTACACAAGTAAATGATAATGCCAGTACAACATACAGGAATCTGTGGGACACAGTGAAAGCAGTTCTAGGTGGGAAATTCATAGCAGTGAATGCCCATATTAGGCAAACAGAGAGAACTCAGATAAATAACCTAATGCAGAAACTCAAGCTCCTAGAAAAAGAAGAACATAACAAATACAAAGCTCATACAAAACAGGAAATTGCAAAGATCAGAGCAGAAATCAATGCAATGGAGACTAAGAGAATGATACAAAAAATTAATGAATCAAAGAGTTGGTTATTCGAAGAAATAAATAAAATCGATAAACCTTTAGCCAACCTTATCAAAAAAAGGAAAGAAAAGACTCAAATCTATGCAATTAAGAATGAAAAAGATGAAGCCACAACAAATCCAGTAGAAATCCAGAGAATCATCATTTCCTACTTTGAGAACCTGTACTCTAATAAAATGGAAAACACAGAAGAAATGGACAGATTCCTAGATACATATGAATTGCCAAAGTTAAATGAAGAAGATATAGAAATTCTAAACATCCAATTACAATGAGTTAAATTGAAAATGTAAAAAAAAAAATTAACAACAAAGAAAAGCCCAGGTCCTGATGGCTTCACTGTTGAATTCTACAAGACATTTAAAGAAGAATTATTGCCATTACTCTTTAAAATCATCAAGGAAATTGAAAGGGAAGCAAGGCTTCCAAATTCATTCCTGGAAGTAAGTGATTCCAAAACCAGGGAAAGACCCAACCCAAGAAGAGAACTACAGATGAATCTCCCTAATGAACATAGATGCAAAAAATCCTCAACAAGATACTGGCAAACAGAATACAGAGTGTCATCAGGAAGATCATACACCCTGACCAAGTTGGATTTAATCCAGGGATGCAAGGATGGTTCCACATCCATAAATCAATAAACGTAATACACTATATTAACAGAGTCAAGGACAAAAATCATATGATCATCTCAATAGATGCAGAAAAGACATTCAACAAAATCCAACACCCATTCATGATAAAAACCCTACAGAAAATTGGAATGGAAGGTCTTTATCTCAACCTGATTAAGGCTATGTATTGAAAACCAACAGCCAATATCATAATAAATGGTCAAAAACTGAAAATTTTCACACTAAAATCAGGAACAACACAAGGATGCCCCCTATCACTACTCCTGTTCAGTATAGTTCTGGAAATATTAGCCAAAGTAATTAGAAAAGAGAAAGAAATAAAAGGAATAAAGAGAGGAAAGGAAGAAGTGAAACTATCATTATTAGCTGACAATATGATACTTTACATAGAAGACCCAAAAAACTCCGCCAAAAGACTTCTAGACTTAATTGACAGATTCAGTAGAGTAGCTGGATACAAGGTCAACACTCAAAAAACAATAGCCTTCTTGTACACAAATAATAGATTCTCTGAAAGAGAAATTAAGGAAACAATTCCTTTTATTATTGCATCCAAAAAAATGAAACACCTAGGAATCAATCTAACAAAGGATGCAAAAGACCTCTACACTGATAACTACAGCACTCTGAAAAAAGAGATTGAAGAGGATATAAGGAAATGGAAAGACATCCCTTGCTCCTGGGTAGGAAGAACCAATATAGTGAAGATGGCCATACTTCCAAAACTACTATATAGATTCAATGCAATGCCAGTTAAAACTCCAACAATGTACTTCACAGAACTAGAGGAAACAATCCAAAAATTCATTTGGAACCAGAAGAGACCTAGAATAGCAAAAGCAATTCTATGCAACAGTGACATGGAAGGAGGTATCACAATCCCCAACTTGAAACTATACTAAAAGCTACTGTGATAAAAACAGCATGGTACTGGCAAAAGAAAAGACCATAGGATCAGTGGAATAGATCAGAAGATGCAGAAGCAACTGCAGACATACTCAGCCACCTCATCTTTGACAAAGGAGCCAACCACCATC
>NW_004624760.1:16993782-17003961 GCF_000247695.1 Heterocephalus glaber | reverse complement strand
AACAGAGCTAAGAGACAACCCCCAATGTGGGAAAAAATGTTTACCAGCTGTACCTCAGACAAAGGTCTACTATAAAGAACTCAAAAAAATCAGACTCCCAAATTCAAAGACCCAATTCAAAAATGGGCATCTGAAATGAACAGACGTTTCTCAGACAAAAAGTAAAAGCAGCAAATAAATATATGAAAAAGTGTTCAACATCACCGGTCATTCGAGAGATGCAGATGAGGACAACACTGAGATTCCAACTCACCCCAGAAAAAATGGCTGCTATCAAGAAATCAACCAATAACAAATGCTTGCAGGGGTGTGGGGAAAAAGGAACCCTTCTCCATTGTTGGTGGGAGTGCAGACTGGTGCAACCACCATGGAAATCAGTATGGTGATACCTCAAAGAACTAGGACTACAGGTCCCATTTGACCCAGCTATTCCGCTGCTGGGTATCTTCCCCAAAGAATTAAAAGAGTCATGCCACAGCGATATATGTGCACCCATGTTTATAGCGGCACAGTTTGTAATAGCTAAAGCTTGGAAGCAGCCCAAGTGCCCATCAACTGGAAACTGGATAAAGATGTGGGTTTTTTTATAAAATGGAGTACTCCTCAGCCATAAAGAATGAGAAAGTAGAGTCGTTTATAGCTAAATGGATGCATATCAAGGCCATACTCTTAAGTGAAATAACCAGGACTCACAAGTGTTAATCCCGAAGTTTCTCTAGTTTGAGAAACTGAAATTGTAAATAAGGGTTAAAATGATTAAAATGAATAATTGATTATTTGAAATAGGAGAAAAGGTCTGAAGAGGTAGGGGTGAAGAGAGGGGAAGGGGAAAGGAAAGAAGGGAAAGGAAAAATTATGAGAAAAAAATGGAAATGAAGTCTATGTAAATAGGAAGTGTGCAGGGGTGAAGAGTGCACAGGTAGTGGCTAAAATATAAGAACCAAGATAAATCATGTACAGGTATAAGCACCCAATGATAAATGTAAACATATTGTATACCTAAAATGTACCAATAAAAGAACTTAAGAATAATAATTAAAAAAAGTTTAGTGTCTTTAAGGCTGGGGATTTAGCTCAGTGTTTCTGCCACCTGCCTCATAAGTGCAAGTTCCCGAGTTCGATCCCCAGTTCCCAAAAAAAAAAAAAAAAAAAAAAAATGATTGGTGTCTTTGGAAGGGTTGGTTTTCCTTGAATCAGTAAAAACTCACATGCAAAAATCTGAAATAAAAAAAAAATTACTGAAAGCCAAGGTAAGCAGATAGTCTTTATTTCTGGTTGGAGTGGGTGTATTATAAGAGATAAACAGGCCCAGAGCTTGATTTCAGGCATCATACTGACACTGAACAACTGTGAGGCCTCATGCGTATCTCATTAACTCTCTGAGTGTCAGTTTCCTATCATGACAAACAACAGCTCTGGCTTTCTAACTGTACTCTCCACAATCACAGCAGACTCAATCAAGAAAGCCAGAAGGCCAACCAAGAAGAACTGATGTTGAGGCTTTTACCCCAGCTTTGGTCCAATTAACAATGCCTTTATCCATCATACACACTGGCGGGAAATACTCCCGTGTGATGACATGCACGCGTTCTCCTGTTCTCTAGTAAAGCTCCAAGTGTGAGAACAATTTGAGGAAGACACAGACCTTTCTTTTTTATTTTTCCTTCTCCCTTTTCCTGCCATTACTGTTTTAGGAAATTATCCTGGGTATATGGGATATCTAGGCCCAGAGCAAATGGCCAGAAGTAAGGAAAATCCTCTGCAGTGTTTGCAGTAAGTTTCAAGAGTGTCCTCATGGTAAACCACCAAATGTTGCAATTTGCATTGCTGCAAAGGATTCTCAATGTTCTCTCCTGCATCTGTCTCTCATTACAGCTCCCAACTTAACCCCCTTACACTGTTGACATCTTTCAGCCAATAGTAATCCCCAGACCACTCATTCATGCACTGCAAAATAATGGCAGTCTCATTCAACATAGATTTGACCAGAAGGCTGGGTTGCTAGGTGCCCACAGCAAAGGCAGCAATTAGCAAGCCATTATCTGCATTTTTTTCTGCAGCATCTTTGAAATCTTTCCCCATTCTTCATTCCTGATTTTGATGTTTTGGTTCATACCTCAGTGGCTCTCATCTGGCCCTTTTCAGCAGCTTTTGAACAATTCTCTCCACTTCCAATATCTCCCTTCTCCAAATCACCTTGTGTATACTAGGAATTAAATCATGGCCTTATGAAAAACTGTTGCTCAAGACCCTATTAGTTTTAGAAGTATTTCCTTGCTTTTTGTTCACATCATCAAAGATTTTATAGGATCTAAATATTGGCCTCAGTCTACCTCACTACCCCTTACCAACCTATGTACCAGGTACATTGGGTGATATTCTCTTTCTTTTTTCATTTAGTCAACTATCAGTATATTCCTCTTTTCAAGCCTTGAGAATGTTGAATTTTCCCCTAAAACTGTGCCTGTATTCAAAAGCAACATACCCTGTCACAGGAGTTGCTTTATATTCCAGTTCCTTTATACATTGTTCCTTCTACTTATGACTTTAATTCATCTCTAAAATACATATATTATTTAGAGCAGTGCTTTGCTATCATAGGGTTACATTAAAATCAATTTAATAAAATTTGAAGAGTACTGAAATGTTTCCATTTCTGAGGCTCATTACACTTAATATTTTTCTTTTATTTATTTTGTTGCAATGCCAGTATAAGGCAAGTAGTAGAGTACTAATCCTTTCCTTTTCTCCATTGCTTCCTAGGCTCACTTTAGTTAGGTTTGCATAAGTCTTCCGAAATGATGTGAGCATCAGCTATTCCCCAACTCTCATCACTTCCTCCACTTAGGCCATTAGAAATATTCACTAATGATCACTTCTCTTTACTTAGTCTACAATGCCCCCTTTTCCTCTTGCCTTCTTGTTTTAATAGTACATGTTTGTAGTATATAATGTCACATTCCTTGCTTGGAATTGATACATGTCTGTGCATCTCAATTCTTCTCTCTCTCTTTTTAAATTCCCTACCCCTCTCTTCCCTACCTGTTCCTCCAAACTCTGTCGCTTTCCCACTTATGACAGCTCTATTTTCATCACTTTTCCCCTTCACTTCTAGTTTTTGCATTTCCTTTCCCTCACCTTCCTCCTGCTTCCTCCATCTCTTCTTTCTGTCCATCTAAAGAGCTCCCTACTTCTGATGTCATGCAACACATACTGCTTGTTTTCACCCTACCTTACTAACATTTCTTTCTCAGTTGCCTTTGTCACACTTTTGCAACCTGAACTCTAATATCTGATGTGGGCAAGGGACCAATTCTGGTCATTTCTGATTGTATATCTAAGCTTTCTCCCTGGTCGGGCTCATTCAGCTCTTCTGTATCATGATGTTAAATGCCATTTGATCGTCTGTGGGCACCACAATTTATCTTTGGTATTGACTGTTTTGAGCACCACACTATTGTATAAAATGTCTCTATACATGTATTTTAGTTTTTGGCTATATGAAAGATCATGATTTATCAAACACAGAATTTTGTAGGTTTTTCTCACCCACTGATGCATTTATGCTCTAGTCATTGTCCCTTTCATATGTGACCCTCAGTTCTTAACATCTGGAAGTCAATCTCTGTTTCTTTCTCCTTCAAACTGTATCATTCTGTCATTAAATTCTGTCAGATGAATATCCACAACAGTGCTCAAAATTGATTCACACTTTCTCTTCTCCACTATTATTGCTTTATCTCAAGTCACCACCGTTTCTTGGAATTATTTTAACACTCCTTATTGGTCTTACACTCTTGTCCTATGAAATATATCAGTCACAGAGAAGCCTGAGTGGTCTTTGACAAACAAGCCAGAGTGATCTTTTGGAGATATCCCATTGTGTAATTTACCTTCTTAAAATCCTCCAAATGTTTCCTGTGACATTGAAACAAACAAATTTTTCACCCTGATCTACAAGTAGATCATAAAGCTTCTTAAATAATCAAGTCCCTCATTGCCTTTCTAGAATCTCTTATACTCTTTGCTTTCCCCTCTGATTTCTACTCACAACTTTAATCTCTTAAGAGTCAGATATCCTTGGGTGCTACCTTTTTCCACTTACAAGAATTACTTTTTCTCATGTATTTCAAGGTAGCTCTTTCTTGTCTATTATATCTCAGTACTACACACCACAATCCAATCTAAAGTAATCAATCACTTACTGTCTATCACATCAACATATTTATTTTCTTCACAAAACTTATCCCTATCTTAACTTATTTGCTTATTAGTATGTATGATCTCACCTGATTAGAATAGAAACCTTAGGAAATTAAAGAACTTATAAAATTTACAGTTTTCCTCTTTGGAAAAGTGTCCCACTTATTGTAGGTGTTAGTTTATTATTGATTATTAAATAATTCAGAACAAGACTTTGAAAATCATAGAAAATTTGATTTAAATTCTTCCATTCCCTTTTAAAGTGACCCTGGGAAAATCATTTCACCCTTTTGAGACTTCTTTTCCTCTTTTCAAACATAAAGAAAACAGTACCTTTTATATTTTTATTGCGAAGCTTAATTAAAAATGTGTGACTGAAATCCTTGGTGTGGTGTCTCAAACTTGGAAAGTACTCAATGTAGGTGGTTTATATTCTTATTATAATTATTACCATTATTATTTTGGTATTACCTTAACGCTTAAGATATTACCTCATGATTAGTTTCATTTCTTTGGATTAAGCATAATACACTTTTAGACATGATTGTTACTTACACAAACTTATAAATTCATTGTCAGTCATCACCTCTTTAAGTAGTTATAACTAGAGTTATCTCTGCTACTTCACTTAGACAGTTAGTTATTCATGTATATCATACATCACTGTAAAACATTGTCCTTAAACATGAACCATTATTTAGCTCATAACTTTATGTCTTGGTAATTTGTGCTGTTTCTCCTGCTGCTTCTGACCAGGTTCATTTATGCATCTGTGGTCACTGCTGGTCAAAATGTGAGCTTCGCATTCAAGACTATGCCGGTTGTCATTTATGATGACAGGCAAATCCAGTCTCCATTTCTGTCATTCTCCATCCAGCAGGCTGCCAGTGCTCATATAGGGTAAAAAGAATGGAAGAGTAAAACCTGCAAGGCTTCTTAAGGCTAGACTTCCAATTAGCAAAATTTCTCTTCCTCCACATGCTTTTGATCAAAATCATTCACAAGGGCAGTCGAGATACGAAGGGTGGAGAAGCTGATCCAAAGTATTGTGTCTATTTTTGCAATCTCCAATAATTAAATAATCTGAGTAAAGTGTTACATGTGTTAGTAAATATAGTAATATCCAGAGTAGTCAGCTCCCACCATTCCTCATGTTATGATGCACAACTTACATTCTATCCACTCCATTCCCCTTTCATCTTCCCATACCACTGTGTAATAAATGTCATTTCCCATTGTCTTCACTGACTTGTGTTATACAGTTTTACAGAGGGCTCATATCCTGATCACATCTATCACAGTTTTAAAGATCTACAATTCTTTTATCTCATCTAACATGTTCTGTCCTCTGCTCTATTCTTCCAGGATTGAATTTAAAAGGGATTGATTGCCCAATGATCAATTCATTCAATTATATTACTAAGTAATGAAGATTACCTATCTTGGAACAAAAGGACAATGTTTTTGATCTTCATATTCCAAAGTGTGCAAAAGACTAGAATTTCAGGTAAAGTGACTAGGTCAGGAAAAAAAATATGGAACAAAAGAGTGTTGTTTTTAATTTGGGAATTAAGTAACACATTCTTTTTATGCATAAACTTAACTATTTCTCATATTCCAACAGTCATGGCATGGGTAAGACTTTGAGGCAATAGTGGCATATGTGACAGAAAGCTTTTGTCATCATCTCAGTGAACCACAGGGTGTATACTGGGCTTTCTATATGAACCACATGTCCGTATATTTCAAAAACATCTGGGAAATCCAGTACCTAAATTAGTCACGCTGATGACTTGGCATCCTATAGATCAAGTACATAAATAATTGACAGAACAAATTGAAATTACTGAGGTTCAGGATGTGATGTGAAGAAACCGACTGGGCTAGGAGAGGATGGGCTTGAGAGGTTGGAGATGCCTGGCTGGATGTGTGGAGCAGATGGGTAACCCACTGGTGTGTGGTCCTCTTCACAAAGGCAATAATGCATGCAGTGGCTGTGGACAGAGGGCTCTTTTTCAAAGATATAGTGAGTGTCAGCTGGCTGGCTACAACCAGACAAAGCAATATTCCATGTAAGCATAAGCCATCCTCCCAGAGGGTCCAGCTGAAGGATTCCTGGTGAGTGGACCATTGTCTTTCACATGAATAAAACAAACTTGACAAAGCACTTTCACAAAAGCTGTCTCATTATAATGGAACATTATTTTGTTTCACTTTTATCAACACATCATATATGAGAAAATTGAAGAAAGTTTACTGATTTGTCCAAGGTCACTTAGAAAATAGCTGAGGCAGGTATTGAATATATATATCTAGTGTCTGAGATATTGTTTCCTTTACAGATGTAAAAGAGGCTGCCTTTAGGAGTGACATACAATTAAAGGGAGAATGCAATTGCTGATATCTAACACTGAAACTATATAGAAAAGGTGAAGAGAGAAGACACCACAACTGTTCTTCATGACTATTTGGAGTTGAAATTATATTAGGCAAATCCTTTTCCAAAATGAGGGATTTTCTTTTCATTTGTCTATAGCAATTCAAAAAGTGAGGAAGAACAAAAAACAATTTTCCATGTATAATGGAAGCAAATTCATCAAGAATGATAGCAACAAGATTATTCTCTTTGGTTGCTCAAAAATATTTTGCCCCTCCCAAATGACAGTTTCATAGTATACTGGATTAAAAATCATCATGACTGACTTTGTATGTTTTCCCTTTGTTGTCATTCTTCACCCTGTGACCACTTGCCACCCAAAAGAAGAAGTTAGGCTGTAAAAATCCCAGTTGTACCCTTTAAAAAGGCAAGACATTTTCTTCTTGGTACTCAGTTGCTGTCATATGAGAACTACAAAGTGCAGCAATTAGCCATGGGTAGGTTCAACAGTTCAACCGAATTCCTACTCAGTTTCCAGGATGAACTTGCAGGATGAGTAAACCATCTTTCTAGCCAAGTCAAGCTCCTAGAAGACTCCAACTTCATTCAGCATCAAATGGTGTTATGGTTTAGATTAAAATGTCCCCCAAAAGTTTCAGTGTGATTAGTGGGTGATTGTATTACAGGAGCACTGCATTCATCAGAGCCTTCATCTATTGATGAGTTCAGTAGCTAAATGTACAGTTAGGATGGAGAGCCTGGTCAAAGGGGCAGTTCACATAGAGTGTGACTTGGGTGGGTGTACTCTTGTCACTTGTTCCGCCCTTCCCTTTCCATTTCTGGACTGACATGAATGCATGAATGGACCACCTTTACCCCTACCATGCCCATCTGCTGACAGTCTGCTGATCATGGACAAAATAAACTTCTCCTACTTTAAATTGTAAGTCTTGGGTGTTTTGTCCTTGCAATGGGAAAGTGAATGAGATACACAGAGGCAAAATCACTCAGGTGAGCTCAGACAACCCAAATCACCATAAAGGATAATGACATGGCTTGTGTTTTAAGCCAACAAGTTTTGGGAAGTGTACATACTTTGGAACTAAAAAGTAGGCAGAACATGATTGAACTCCAAGGTAATTATTAATAGTTTGGAAGAAGAGGAAGAAAATTTTTGTTTGAAACTGTCATATAGTGGTGAATGCTTAGCAACATTTTCACCCAAGTTAATATAGAAAGTAGAATGGTCCCTAGTGAATTTGTAGAGTTACTTTGACATGAATGTCCAAGAGGTATTTATTTATTTTAGCTTCATGTGATGAAGTCCAAAAAGGGGGGATGATAAAAATATATTAAATCAAGGATGGAGTTTTCAGTTTTCAAGAAGAATCTAAGGAAATATATATATATTTTTTTAATTAGAACTTACCATAAGAAAAAACTGTGTATGAGTGCTTGGGTTTACACCCAGTCAGCTCTCAGTCAAGTGCCTGCACCAATCTACAGCCAGGGGTAAAGCCTCTTAGAGGTTCAAGTCAGTTTAGCTCCCAGATGCCTTTGCACCCACCAGCATTCAATAAAGTAGAAGAATGACAAGGCATAGTCCAATTACCCTAAACACTTGTGAAAGAATAACTTGATGGTTGATTTTAGATATGTTATACTTCGAATTCAGAGTTTTCCAAATGAAAACACTGACATCTCAATTATGATGAAGCAACTTGTACAAGATTATAAATATTGTTAGTGGGCTGGGGATTTAGCTCAGTGGTTCCACCGCCTGCCTCGCAAGCGCAAGGATCCAAGTTCGATCCCTGGTACCAAAAAATAAATAAATAAATAAATAAATAAATAAATATTGTTAGTGACAGAGATTCCTGTTTTCTAATTCCAACTAAAATCATTCCTTATACCTGGCTCTTTTAGCCATTTTTTTTTATATTCTCTGACCTTGTTCTCTGTAATATTAACAGTATGTCAGCAAAACTTACACTGACTCAACTCTTTTGCCTCAAGCTTCTCTGGAAAATCATTAAATTAGTTACCCCCCAAGAATACAGGAAAATTGTTAGGGCTCAAAACAACAATCTCTCAACTGTACCTGTAGCATTAAACATGTTGCTAAACACATCATATGTATTTGACAAGAAAAGATTTATTTCTAAATTTTTTCCAGGTTTAGATAAATTTAATAGTTCAATTCTAAAATGAAAGTTATTATAGATGAAATAACTAAATTTCCTAACACTTGATTTTTGATACATTGCACTAGTTTTCTAAAACAACTCTGAGGAACTAGTATTTACAGATGAGTATTTATGAAAAACCTGCCATCAGTGTGTATCTGTTTATGTGTGTGTGTGTGTGTGTGTGTGTGTGAGTATACATACATACATATGGAACCCAAGATACATGAAGTAGGAAACACTCGGTATGTCATATCTTAAAAGTAGAACTAGAATGCAGAGTATGAGATTTGGGTTTATAAATGCTTTTCAAAGCATGGGGTTTACCAGCAATATGCTGTATACAAGAAACACACCTAACTCAAAAGGAAATCCATAGGCTGAAAGTAAAAGAATGGAAAACAGTTCTCCACATGACAGGAACCCAGAAAAAAGCAGGCTTAGCAATCTTATTTGCAGACAAAGTTCATTTCAAACCAAAACTAATTAAGAGAGACAAAGATGGTCACTACGTCCTTGTGAAAGGAACAATCCAAGAGGAAGAGATGACAATCCTAAATATATATGCACCAAATACGAATGCCCCCACCTATACAAAACAAATATTAATGGACATGAAACCAAATAAGCAGTAATACAACTGTAGTGGGGGACCTCAACACCCCTCTATCACAAATAGATAAACTGGAAAAAAATTAACAATAAAATTCTAGAACTGAACCAAGCTATTGAACAAATGGACTTAATAGATGTTTAGAGAGTGTACCACCCCACAAAATCTGAATACACATTCTTTTCGGCTGCACACAGGTCATTCTCCAGAATAGACCACATGCTAGCTCATAGGACATATCTAAGTAAATGTAAAAGAATAGAAGTTACCCCTTGTGTATTTTAGACCATAGTGCAATAAAATTGGAGATCAATAACATAAGAAACTGCAAAACCCCAACAAACACATGGAAACTGTATAACACCCTCTTGAACAACCAATGAGTCACAGAATTAATTAAAGAAGAAATTAAACAGTTTCTACAAATAAATGAAAAGGGCAGTACAACATACAGGAATCTATAGGACACAATGAAAGCAGTCCTACGTGGGAAATTCATAGCAGTGAATGCCTATATTAGGAAAACAGAGAAAACTCAGATAAATAACTTAATGCAGAACCTCAAGCTCCTAGAAAAAGAAGAGCATAACGAATCCAAAGCTCCAACAAGAGAGGAAATTATAGATTAGGGCAGAAATCAATGCAATGAAGACTAAGAGAATGATACAAAAAAAAATCAATGAATCAAAGAGTTGGTTTTTTGAAAGAATAAATAAAATTGATAAACCTTTAGCCAACCTTATCAAAAAAAGGAAAGAAAAGACTCAAATCTATGCAATTAAGAATGAAAAAGGTGAAGC
>NW_004624760.1:16954988-16992822 GCF_000247695.1 Heterocephalus glaber | reverse complement strand
CCCATTGAGAGAGAAATTCAGGAAATAATTCCTTTTACAATAGCATCTAAAAAAGTGAAATATCTAGGAATCAACCTAACAAAGGAAGCAAAAGACCTTTATAGTGAAAACTGTAGCTCTCTGAAAAAGGAGATTAAAGAGGATATAAGAAAATGGAAAGATATCCCTTGTTCCTGGTAGGAAGAACCAATATAGTGAAAATGGCTATACTTCCCAAACTACTATATAGATTTAATGCAATGCCAATTGACATTCCAAGAATATACTTCACAGAACTAGAGGAAACAATCCAAAAATTCATTTGGAAGCAGGAGAAACCTAGAATAGCAAAAGCAATTCTAGGCAACAGAGACATGACTGGTATCACAATTCCCAACTTGAAACTATACTACAAAGCTACTGTGATAAAAGCAGTATGGTACTGGCAAGAAACAGGCCCAAAGATCAGTGGAATAGATTTGAAGATGCAGAAACAACTCCAGACATACTCAGCCACCTCATCTTTGAAAAAGGAGCCAAACACCCTCATTGGAGGAAAGATAGCCTATTTAAAAAATGTTGTTCGAAAAACTGTATTTCAACCTGCCAAACATTAAAACTAGACCCATACCTATCACCGCGCACTAAACTAAGATTGAAGTGGATTACATATCTAAATATTAAGTCAGAAAAACTAAACTTGCTGGGAGATAAGTTAGGTAGAATGCTTGATGACATTGACATAGGAAAAGACTTTATGAACAAATCTTCAGTAGCATGGGAGCTAGCACAAAGAATCAACAACTGGCATCTCATCTTATTAAAAAGCTTCTGCACTGCAAGAGAAACTACCAACAGAGATGAGACAACCTACAATGTGGGAAGAAATATTTAGCAGCTGTACCTCAGACAAAGGTCTACTATTGAGAATATATAAAGAACTGAAAAAAATCAGACCCCCAAGTTCAAGGACCCAATTCAAAAATGGGCATCTGGAATGAACAGATATTTCTCAGACAAAAAAGTAAAAACAACAAATAAATACATGAAAAAATGTTCAACATCATTGGTCATTTGAGAGATGCAGAGGAAAACAACACTGAGAGTCCACCTCACCCCAGAAAGAATGGCTTCTATCAAGAAATCAACCAATAACAAATGCTGGCGAGGGTGTGGAGAGAAGGGAACCCTTCTCCATTGTTGGTGAGAATGTAGACTGGTGCAACCACTGTGGAAATCCGTATGGAGTTAGCTCAAAGAACTAGGACTAGAGGTCCCATTTGACCCAGCTATTCCCCTACTGGGTATCTTCCTCGAAGAATTAAAAGAATCATACCACAGCGATATATGTGCACCCATGTTTATAGCAGCAGAGTTTGTAATAGCTAAAGCTTGGAAATAGCCCAAGCGCCCATCAACTTGAAACTGCATAATGAAGATGTGTTTTTTTTTATATAAAATAGAGTACTACTCAGCCATAAAGAATAAGAAACTAGAGACATTTATAGCTAAATGGATGCATATTGAGGCCATCCTCTTAAGTGAAATAAATAGCAGACACATGTGTAAATACCGAATAATTTCTCTAGTGTGAGAAATTGAAAGTGTAAATAAGGATGAAAATGATTAAAATGAATAATTGATAATTTGAAATAATAATAGTTCCAAGGGTTTCGGGATGGTGGGAGGGGAAGGTGAAAGGAAAGAATGGAATGGAAAAATTATGAGAAAGAAAAAAAAATGAAATCAAACTCTGGGTAAATAGGGAAGGATGGAGGGGGTGAACGGTGCACAGGTAATGGGAGAAAAAATAAGAACTAAGATACATCATGTTCTGGTACAAACACCCAATGACAAATGTAAATGTATTTTATACCTAAAATAATGTGCATATATATATATATATAAATTAAAAACAAAAACAAAAACAAAGCATGGAGTTTGGAAAAGAGCAGACATTTTGTTTCAAAACCTGAAGGTTTTCTCAGGACTGAAGTCAAAATTGTAACTACCAGAGGAAAAAAGAAGCTTTTCCTGCTTTAATTGTTCACCTGCATCAGGAAGTCAGTATCCCTGAGATAGGAACCACTGCAGTAAGAAGGGAGTGATAGGTTCTCCCAAAGAAACATTGTTTGTTGCTTCATTAGGCAGAGCTACCACCTGAGTCATCAGGTGTGAACTCTGTGTTTTCCAATCTAATGCTTCACAGCACCAAGACATTTCAGTAATGGTTCACTGTAAACCCAGCATTCTCCATCTTCATGGAACTACCTTGTCTCCCACTGAATTTCCTTTTCCTTCCTTTCTCAGGCTTCTGCTCTTTGCCTTTCTTCAAGTCTGTGCTTTGCTTCAGTTGCTGCATCAATGTCTCTGATTTTTAAATTGAAAGTGACATCCTTTCAAGGGCAGTGGGACTCATACTCATTCTGATCTTCCAACTTCCTCACTTTCTTCTTCTTCTTCTTCTTTTTTTTTTTTTGGTACTGGGGATCAAACTCAGGTCCTTCCACTTGCGAGGCAGGCAGTGGAACCATTGAGCTGAGTCCCCGGCCCCACTTTCTTCTTGATTATAGGCAACTTCTTAGTATCTACAAAGACTGTATTTTCCCTTGTTGCATATTTTGCATACATTATACCATTCCATTCCCCTTCAATTGAACAAAAAGACTTCTTATCATTTGGAGAAAAAAACTCAGCAGTAATTCTGTGTTTCTTGCCCCCATAGAAAGGTTTAGTGTGGAAGATGATGTTTGCAGTATAGCCTGTTTTAGAACAATTAATACTGCATTCTCCTCCCAATTCCATCCAGGGCAATATAAGCATTAGACCTTCCATAACCATTAGGGAATGTGAGGATGTTATGTTTGTCATAGTCTAGACACAAGACACAACCCTGCCTATGTTGTGCACCCCAATTGACATCCCAAGGAACTTTGATTTGGTCCAGATATGAGCATTGAATTGTATCTTCTTGTTGAAACACTCAGCATAAAAGGCTGAAATTGGTGGATAATGGGAAACCTGCTCAGCCACAAATGTTGCACTGTTTTTAGAAAAACAAGGAACAGGTCCTTCTGAAACTAGCTCTGTGTTTTCTTCAGTGTTATTTGGTAACATCCAGTGACACTGAAAGATCTCACCCAAAATGGGGTTATATGGCTTTTTGGCAACTGATCCTTTCCTTCCTGCATGAAAGGCTGAGAGGTACCATTTCATGACCTGAACCATTCTATCCCTGGGATCCTTCTGGTCACTAGTGCTCACAGACAGTTCCAGATGTCCAAAAAAGTCTGCATACATTTCTAAAAGAGATCTTTTTCCAAGAATAAATGTTGAAGAACTACCTTAGTAAGATCCATTCCGAGCCTAACCTGTGCCAAGAGGTGCATGATGACACTCTTGTGCTCCTCCACAGACCCTGCCTCCCCACCATCTTCTCTATCATCATGTGAATCAAAAAGGTCAACATCACTTGTTCCATTGGACATGGAAAAATTCAGTGATTTTGTGGTGTCTGGACACTTTAGGCTATTTCCCGAGATGCTGTGGGTCAAGACTGAGGCAGATCTAGAAGAATCTATTAAGCACTTTGGAGATGAGCTGCTTTGATGGAATTCATCAGTGTCATAGAACTCGTCTTCACTGCTAGAGTACGAGAACTGTGGAACTGTATTTGGAGACAAGTTGACATGGCCTGGAGAAGTCAGACTTCTACTAGGTGGTGAATGCCCGCTGCCTGTACTATTTGGTGTTGGAGTCTGATGATGTCCCAAGGTAGCTAACACAGACCCAACAGGTAGGGAAGCTGGACGCTGCTCTGATTTACACAACTGAACAGGTTCTGGCAGTAAGACAGTCTGGGAAGGCATTGTGCTGATAACAGGATCCAAGGAACTCATTTGATATATTGCATCTACAGGGTTAATAGTACTTTTAGCAATCTGCAGCAACACAATGCAGTGTTTAATTGATTCTACCATGCTATTTGATGTCTCCTTGAGAGTTTCAATTTTCTTTCTCTGTTCATCATCTTTACAATTTTGAAGCTTGTTGTCAAAAAGCTTTAGTTGTTCTATCAAGATCTGTAGGTAAGCATCAGCCTCTGTCAGTTTCTTGTCAAAGTCTTGGACACTAGGAACAAATCCTGAATCTAAACCTTGAAGCTGGAGAGAATGGCAAAGAATTATTTCTTCTAAAGCATGGATCCACTTCTCTTGCTCATCAGCATCATGAGCCCGGAAATGGAAGGTTTTCTGATCAACAGTTATTGTGAAAGTGCTATCGTCCTCATCATCTATACCAATCACATCTCCTCTGAGTCTAACACATCCTCTGGGAGAGCCTCTCATCATTTTGTCCTTGGACAGGTTCTGAGTTGCTTGCCTCTCCTTCTGGAGCTGGATTCCAGGTTCTCCTCGTGAACAAAGAATCCAACCAGATGAGCAAAAAGCTGTGCCAAAGTTTTTTATTTTTTAAAGTAAAAGTGAAGAGTGAGAGAGCAGAGTGAGCATGGGTGGACTAAAAGAGGTAAAAGCAAGATAAAAGAACACCTTGGAGAAAGGAGGGTGGGCTATCTTAAGGAAAGCCATAATAGCAAGCTCTCCTTGGCCTCTGTATCCTTTTATATTGTCTGATTTATTTCTAAATTATTCTATAATTTTTCTCCAGTTATCTCAAGCAACATTGATGTTCAGGAAGTTCTTATTAGCTTTCTTCAGTGTGCCAGACACCGCATTAAACACAGATTTGTGGTAGAAATATGTGTACATATGTTGAAATTAATTTGGAGTTCTTGAAAATCATGTTTCAATATAAATGAATGTAGCATACCTGTATAATATATGCAAAAACAATCCACTGATTTATTTTTGAAAAATAAAGCACATGTAAAGTAGTATGGGTGCTTTGAGAAATTTTTCAAAAAGTTTATCAACCGAAACAGGTACAAAGCTACATCATAAACACACACACACACACACACACACACACACACACACACACCCCTTACAAAACTTTCTCTGAATTATGAAACATGGCTAAAGAGTCCTTTTTCAAGCTGAGAATGTTAAGAACATTTTTTTGTCCATCAGTAACTCAAAACTGAAATGGAAAATTTATACTTCAGAGTTGACAGGTGACTAGAACTCCATGAGGGATTGTCTCCTACTAAGCCCAAAGATGGAAAAGCAGGGGAAAGAAGGACTATAAATTACATGACCCCAGGAAAAATTGCTTCTAAATTGAGGCTAACTCAATCATGTTTTGGAATAGTTCACATCTATGCTCAAGAAGGCTTTTCTATTTCTATACATTCTTGACATATTGATCAACAGATCACCCCCTTCTAAATTTCCAGACAATTTAGTTCAAATTTCTTTTAAGACATTTTTCTTAACTTACTTCATCCTATCTGAAATGGTCTTTATTGAGTGTTAATGATGTTTACATACATATGAGCTTTGGTTAATGTGATAACTCATTAAATGTTTGCTATGTGTCAGGCAACATATGCCTATATCACCTTACTTAATCTTCCTATAACTTTAATAAGGAAAGACACTAAAGTATAGAATAATTGTATAACCATACTGATATATTCTATCAGAGGAAATTTCCAAAAAGAATTCTAAAAATCATTTACTGACAGTCTACTTAGTGACAATTAATTTTATTACCAAAAATAAATTAACTGAGGTTGAGTAATTTATTCAAGTTCTGGTTGGTGGAAAGCAGGAAAGCCTGGATTAGAGTCCACATCTGTCCTTCTAATATACTAATATAATGTACTAATATAATTCTTGAAGAATAGTTATCATTATACAAGGAAGGACAACTGATTAGATCAATCACAACACCTTAGCCCAAGTGATACAATCAGCAACACCATAGCATCAAGTACAGCTCATAAAATGACAATTCATGGTAGTTATTAATCTATCACCTTCAGCTGTGTGAATTAAATCAAAATCGAGGAACAGCCCAACATATGTTTATAGTGAATAAACTCTTCAATATAGCAGCTTTACCTTTCAGGATGGGGACTTAGTGCTGAATAATTTCTCTGGTGTGAAAAACTAAAAGTATAAATAAGAATGAAAATGTATAATTGATATTGTGAAATAGGAAGAAAAGGTCTAAAGGAGTAGGGGAAGTGGGAGGGGTGGGAAAGGAAAGAAGGGAAAAGAAAAAAATATGAGAAAAGGAAAAACATGGAAAGAAAATCTTTGTAAATAGGAAAGAGCGGAGGTAGGTGAAGGGAGGGCAGGGGAATGGGGAAAAATAAGAACCAAGATACATCATGTACAGGTACAAGATCCCAATGATGAATGTAACTGTATTGTATACCTAAAATGTACCAATAAACTAAATGGGAAAGAAAAGAATAGTTATCAAATATTCCACATTATCTGCATTGGATCATTACTAATATTGATCACTACTGAATGAGTGAAAAACAGATCTAAGGACTATTTTGCAGAGAATATTAGAGGCCTTTGGGATATCCTAATACTGCACTTTCCAGGATTCAGTAAGGAGTGATTTTTTTAAAGTTTTGTATAATTGATTTTTTTGAACAAATAATATGTCTACAATAATAAAATTCACATTTCTTATTTAAGACATCTCCATATTAGCACACCCTTAATGTGTGTGATATTGGTATGAGGTGTTCTTTGCTTCATTTAACCATGTGCTATGTTGGAGGTAGGATTAATTTTCTTTCATTCATAATAACAAGGATGAGATTGGAAGAGATTATATAAATATCGCGTCATCTCACTTATAAATGTGGTTCAAAAAAAAGCAGGGAGTAGAATGGTAGTTGGAGAGGATGAAGGGAGGGATAAACAAAATCTGTCAGAGGATACAAAGTTTTACTTATGCAAATGGATAAATTCTGGAGGTTTAATGAATATAGTTGTTAATGATTGTTTATTGCATATGTGCTCCTGGCCAAGAGGGCAGATAAATGTTCTGACACACACATGCACACAAAAAAATAAATTGTAATTCTGTGAGTTGCCAGACATGTTTATTAGCTTTGTTGTGGTGATTCTACAGAAGTATATAAAAATTTAAGTTGTATAGTTTAAATGTAGACAGTTTTTGTTAATTGTAATTCAAAAAAGTTGAAAATGATCAAGAGAATATGAAGACTGAAAATGTCCACAACAAATATAATTAAGAGTCAATCAATTATTAATAAAGTCTAACATATAAAGAAACTCAATATGGTATGAAAGTAAAAATAGGTGCAATATTTTTTAAACCTAAAATGTTGTTTCTCTAGTGTGAGGAAACTGAAAGTGTAAATGAGGACCAAAATCCATAATAGATAATGTGAAAATAGGAAAATGTTCAAAGGGCAAGAGGAACTGGGGAGAGGGGTGGGGAAAGGAAAGAAGGGAAAGAAAAAATGAGAAAAGAAAAAAACAGAAAGAAAGCTTTTGTGAATAAGGATGGGTGGAGGGGTAGAATGTAGGGAAGGGGAAGGAGAAAAGACAAGAACCAAGATACATCATGTACAGGTACAAATTCCCAATGATGAATGTGATCATAATGTATACCTACAATGTAAAAATAAAATTAATGAATTTTTAAAAATGGTGTTTAGAGATTTTTCCCTGAAAATTTTCATTGCTTAATGAATCCTGTACTCCCAACCCCACACTCCAACCCAGGTACCTCAATTTTTGCAACTAAATTGGAAGGACTTTTTCCATAGATAGTTAAGAACAAAGGGTCTGGAGTTAGGAAATTCATGGTTGAAATATTGACTATTGACTCTGCCATTTCCAAGGTTCTGCTCATGCAAAAAAATAGAATCACTTGATTTCTCACTGTCTTTCTTTCCATTTCAAAATCATATGTTATATGATTATTTCTGGTTTGAGAAACTGAAAGTGTGAGGACCAAATTGTATAGTATTGTTAATTTAAAGTTTAAATTTCCAGTTATTAAATATGTTTGAAGTAAGTTATCTCCTAATCTTAAAATTAGACCAACTGGGAGTTTTTAGTTTCTCCAGCAAAAATACAGGCTGGTGATATATTTTTGAATACATTTTTGTACTAACATTTGTGCTGAGGTTTATTTTATTAGTTTACATAGATCTTTGGATGAACGTAAAATGTAAAATCTCTCTGTTAATGAAAGGAAGAAAAAGGAGCTAAAGATACTGTTTCATAAGGAGTTGATGTCCCCCAGAAATATTATAATTTTCAGCAGCTGATTTTATACATATATTTACTAATGCAAGAAAAGATTAAATTGATTATATGTACATATATTTTATGTATGTCTCTCTATATATACATCTGTATCTATATCTATAATTTAGGTAAATTTCCTAGAGGATTCTGTAGTATATTAGGTTTAATGACTTGAGGAAGTATACCTTTGAGTGTTCACATAAGGCAAGGAAAAAGATGCATGAAATGCACACACAATATAAATTTTTCACTTGAGAATATAATTGTTAATTTATTCCTGTTTGCTATCTAAAGAATTACGTATGAGGAATGGAAGGAATTAAGGAAATTTTAACTTTTCCCCTTCCTTACTGAAATGCTTATACATTTCTTTCATTTTCTCAAGCTGCCTCTGTCTTCACAGACAAATAATATGTTGAAAAATGTGCAAAAGAGAGAAGACTAACCCTTAGCGGTCATAAAACACTTTCTGTGAGTGGCTGATTTGATTTGGACTAACTTATTCATATTCCATTTAGATCAGCAATTCTTAACCACCATCCCTACCCCTGCCCACCCCCATCACGTGGCCACCTATTAACTGATGACAGATACATTTGCTTCAGGCTCTCATAGGCACTTGGCTAATTGCAGAATACTGTAATCCCATGTTTTCCTCTTATATTCAAGAAATATCTTAGGAATGAAAGAATGTCTATGATTAGCCACTCTTACTTTATCAAATTACTTAAAAATTTTAGGAGTTTAACAAGTGACCTAAAAACTGAAGTGTTACTATGTTACATTTTTCATATGAATTACTTAATTTAATACCACAATAATCCTATGAGATCAGGATTGAGTTTATCATGACATCAATTATCAAATTAGCAATCAAATATATTCTCCTCTTGAATACAGTATGAAGGTGTCCTGTATCTTTGGTAAAAATCATAGCAAAAATGTATGTTCACAGAGCTCTGTAGAGCAGAAGTCTGAAATCAGTTCTATTAGGTCAAAATCAAAATGTTATCAGAGCAATCTCAGGGCAAAGGGAGAATCTGGTTTTTTGTCTGTCTGTTTGTTTGTTTGTTTGTTTTGTTTGTTTTCTTTTTCCAGCTTCCAGTGGCTTCTGATATTTTACCAGGTGATCAAGTTATGTTGTCGGGTAGAATATGATACTAGTGTGACTGTGAATAAAGATGGAAATCACGTAAGTGAAGACTAAAAGAGCTTGTATAAAAGGAGTCAGGATTCATTAACAAAGGATGACTAACTGATATCTCAAAGTACTTCCTTTAACTGCACATATCTGGAGTGACTGGGTAATAATATTATGTCTAGAAAGTCAAGATGTGTCAAGAGCTTGTTGAACTCTTGTTTGATGGACGTTTTGACTTTGTACACACATTCTTTGTTTTTTATTGCTCATGTAGCCTCTGCCATGTGTAGCCAGTTCTTTCTCAATATTCAGTAGAAGTTTTCTACAAAAGGATTTTTTTACTACTTTGCAGTACATAAACACCACTTGCCTATATAAGCTCTAGCTTTCCCAATCTCTGTGTCTGAAGCTGAAATTGTGGAGAGCTGAATAAAGGAATAAAGCACATTTCCTTTTACAGTTTTGTGAATTTAAATTGATTGACGTGGCCAAGGTCAAACATTTAATTATCAGCTACAGAACAAACAAGTATGGCATCTGAGAACCAACACATGTGGGAAGAGAGCACACAGGATCAAGTTCTTGCAATGCATTGGTTGCCTATGGCTAGTGAATTCACTCCTCACCCGATGCGGGCAGGGTGGGTGCATATGCCTTAGCTTGTACCACAGAAGAGTGAGTTGACCCTTCCCCACATGGATTCTCAAATAGAGAAAGTAAGGTCCACACCTGAGGATCACTGATGCATGTCTCAACTTTTCCAAGAAAAGTTCACATATACTAGATGTAGAAGAAAAAGTGACGTACTAGCTGTGCTCTGAGTTCTTCGTGTCTAAAGTGATTTGAGAGCTTGGTAGAGCACCATTTATGGAACATAACCTTCTGATTGGGAACTCGGGATGTATAGTGCCTCTTGGAACCCTTGTCTCATAGCGGGCATTTCTTGACTGTGTCCACCTAAATAATCTCTTCTTTATCATCACATTCCTTCCTTTTCTTCGGTATATATCAATCTTTCTCAAACTCTTTTTTAAACATTTTATTGCTGTCTTTATTTAAATTGACAAAATCTTATGTATTTATCATTTGCAAATGTTCTTTGAAATATGAACACATTGTGGAATAACTTGTTAATATATTTCTTACTTTATATATCTTATTTCTTGTGATAATACTTAAAATCTACTCTCAATAGCTCTTAATAATATACTACATGACTATTAACTGTAGTCACCATGCTGTGCAATAGATTTTGTCCATTTATTCTTCTTATTTATTTTGTTGTCTTTGACCAGCATCTCCCCAACTCTGCCTTTGGACTCTAGTAACAAACATTCTACTCTCTATTTCTGTGATTTCAATATTTTTAGAATCTGTAATATGTAAGGGGGATCATGTGCTATTTGCCTTCTTGTTCCCATCATATTTGAATTAACTGAATTTCATCAAAGTTCATTTGTGTTGTCATGGAGGACTTTTTCATTTTTAATACTGAATGATGTTCCAGTCTGTATAGGTATCACGTTTTATTTATCCATGATGTCTTGGCTATTGTGAATATTGCTTCAGATATCTTTTCAACCTTCTAGTATCATATCTTTTAGTTACTTACACAAAACTTTGACAACTGGTTCTTAGGGTAGGTTTGTTTGTTTTTTATTTTTTGAGAAAAATCTATACTATTTTTCAAAGTAGGTTTACTGATTTATATTTCCACCAACATTGTGCATGTTTTCCATTTTTGTATATCTTCTCCATCACTTATTATCTTTTATCTTTCTGATGATATCTCTTCTTCCTGGAGTGAGGAAACACCTCATTGTTGTATTAATTTGTGATGTGATGTTGAGTATAGTTTTTCATATAGCTATTGGTCATTTGAATGTCTTTCTTTTTCAAAATTATCTACACACAGTCTTTTACGTCTTTAAGTAGAGTTTTTTACATTATTGAGTTATTTAAGTTCTTCGTATATTTTGGATAATCCCTGCTTATCAGATATATGGATTACAGATATTTTCCTATACACTGTAGGTTATCATTTTGCTCTATTGATGGTTTCCTTGGCTGTGCAGAAGTTTTTACTTTGATGTCATCACATTTAAATTTTTTGCCTCTTCCTTTAAGAATTTTTTTATTAATATCTGCAGACGTATTTATAAGGTAAAATTTACAGTCTCCAGAATTAGTCTTACATCTTTAGGTGGCCACTATTTAATTTATTAGAGTAAGGAGCCATTCCTGGGTAGGAATGATACAGGCAGATTTTACATTTCCCTGATCCACTTGCATCTGGATATAATCATGTGATAATTTATTGTCACATAGAATGGAAGATAATATAATGTGTGCTATTTTTAGACAATTTTTCAGAAGAGAAATGATCTCCTTTTTCTTCTCTCCCTCAATAAGGTGATTCCAAATGCTTATAGATTCTGAAGTATGGTTTGGGGATTCTGGGTTAGTGGCTTGCATGAGCTACAGGTATCTGGGATAATATGAAAGAGAGGAATCTAGTTACTAAAAACAACACAATGTGTTATATAAATGAGGAACAAAAACATTTTATGACTATCTTTTTGGGTCTTTGTTTATATATTATAACAATTTACCCTATTCTAATTTATATAATTAAAACCATAGTTAGAAAGTTATTGAACTCAAGACAGGTATACAAAAATTCAATACTCAACTTCCATTTTCTCAGACTTTTCTTTTCCCTTCTTTCTTTCCCCCTACCCCTCCTATTTCCCTTACTCCTTTGGACTTTTTCTTCTTATTTCACAATATCAATTATACATTTTGATCCTTACTTACACTTTTAGTTTTTTACACCAGAAAAACTGTTCAGTATTTACACATGTGCATCCTATTTATTTCACTAAGTATGGCCTCAATGTACATCCAGTTAGCTTAAAGGTCTCTAGTTTCTCATTCTTTATGACTGAGTAGTACTTCACCTTATAAAAAAAAAACCTAAATCTTCTTTATCCAGTCTTCAGTTGATGGGGAACTGGGCTCAACATCCAAAGTGAAAGAATGTGTCATTATGGATCCTAGCTCAAAACTTTGTACCACATGCTCTGTTCAGCTAGATGTCATGGAGCAAATAACACCCTAGTTGAAAGTTGTGATAGACCCACACCCCCCCCACACACACTGCATCAAATCACAGTTGTCTTCTCATCTAGCTAACATGACTTACTTTTAAAATTTAAGGTTTTTAGGACATGAGTGCAGTACATAGTGATTACATTTCTTGTGGGAAGTTGGTGCATGTACATGATACATCTTAATTCTTTTCATCATCCCGCTTCCTGCTTCCCTTGACCCCTCCCCCCACCTTTCATCCTCTTCCTTTTATTTATTTATTTATTTTTTGGTACATGCTTGCATGCTTGCAGTACTCAATGTACATAGTGCTTTCTGTAGTCAAGGCTGACCTTGATTTGTCCCCTGAGTTTTAACTCCATTCTTTGCCTGAATTCCTCAGTCTCCTTACTTGAGCTCATAGCTGCTTAACACTGACTCTGTACTCGTTAGCTTTCCTTTCTTTCTCTCTTGTACAACTTTCCTGGACATGTTTTCTGGCCCTGCTAACTACAGAACTTGCCAGTTTCCTTACTCTTCTTCAACTTTCAAATCTGGCTTGGTCTTAGATCAGTCTACTGGTTGTACAGGGCCTGAAACAAATGTGGTCATAAAACCCTGTCCTTAAAATGACCACATGAAATGATTTGGCGAGAATTCGATGTTGAACCACAAAGTTAGTGTTTAGTATTAATTAAAAACAAAAGAAATCACTCATAAGCTTTGGTCAGAGACTAAGCATGAGCTATACAGAAAGTTTTGAAAGGAAGTGGATACTTACATGTTCTCAAAAATAAGCTATTTTGATAGTCTGTAAAGGCATTTCAGCAAGCTCACCTAATCAATTAATGCAAAATATCCTCTCAAAATCTGAAACATTTACAGATATTCTCCCAAGTATGTACCATTTGCTATTGGAAATACTATTATCTATACCAGAAGCTGACATCGAAAACCTTTGAATTTTGATTGCTTGTTAAATTGCATACCTTTGGAAAGTGTGTAAGTGTATGTGCCAGTAGAAAAAAGAAACACTCATATTAACTTAAAATGAGGGCAAATAAAATAGAGAATAAGGGGGAAAAAGACAAACTCATAAAATAATCTCAATAATATTTCCCTGGTTGTTTCCTGAACTCTAAGAGTGCTCCTTCAGCATTGATTTTTGTAAAATTTTATTTTAAAAGTAATACACCATAATCAGTAAGGGAGTTACTTTATATTAAATGAAGATTAGTCTGCTATACTAAGATAATAGCTTTGATAACTTCAACCTAAATTGATTTGCAAGTGATATTATAAATGTCTCCATCCTAAGAAAACTTCAGAGTTAAATGTTTTAACAACCTTCATTCATAATTCCCTAATGTGTTATCACCTGCTTATTGTCTACTTTAATTCATATCCACACTCACTGTAAAATTGGTTCCTGATTTAATAGATGGTACATGAGAGAGGACTAGTAGACATAATTCAGTTAGTCTGTTTTTTTTCAAATGTGGCTGTTTCTCAACTTGCTTTAATGCCTTGGTAAATACATTTTAATATCTTTTCTCAGTGATTTGTATGAATTTTTTGGGTATGAAATAACAATAAAATAAATCAACAAACACACACAAATTTGAACATACCCTATTGTGATGTACACTAATCAGATATCATCCTGCCCTGGAAAGGTTTAGGGTAATGGTGAAGGAGATTAAAAAGTGTCCCAATGAAAAGAAAATATTATTGATTCAACATGTCCTGTATTAAGCTCCTGACTATTATACATCATCTAATCCCAGCTCTGGGCTTGCTTTTATACTCTCTGATTCAGATATGGACATACACCTTCATGAGACAAAATGTACCCACTTATCCCCATCTGTTTGTGCTATACTTTAGAGTCTCTGTATAATTCCTCCTAAGTGCTTTTTCAACTGCAATTTTCAACTACAATTCATGACTTAGTATTTCCATTTTGGTACTCACATTTTAAAAAAGCACTATGTGACTATTTAGAGGGAAAACATCTGCCCTTGGGGTCTTCTAGTGATAAGGTTCTCACTACTGTTTCTAATAGTTTATATATTTTTAATCACTTAGCTGATGATGTGAGGTGAAGGACAGGGAGCAGGACAAGTCTGGTTCAATTATCTGTGTTTGTTTGAAAAAGGGAGAGAAGCTGACTTGTATCTCCATAACCCATCCTGGATACTGGAGATTATTGCCCTACTCCTGCTTCTGAGAGCAGACCCAACAGTGAAGTGACATTGTTTAGAGCTAGTTTTTCATCAAGAGTAACTCACTAGCCTGATGGATTATTGCTTTTCGGAGATAAATTATGCTTTTAATTTTGCAAATGCATCTGGAGCTGTAAAGGCACACATCTAGATGCAAAATTAAGAGCAATGCCATAGATTAAGTAGCTTCCTGATTAGCATTCTGCTGAGCAGGAGCAATGGGTATAGAGTGGTTTGAGTCTTTCATTTTCTGGTATTTAAAATTCTGAGTCTCAGTAACTATGCTGTTGTGTTTTATATCCCAAGACACAATGCAAGCATGTTTATTTGCCTTTAATTAAAAAATATATTCTAATCAATAATATAGGAGATTATAGCTCAAAAGCTTTTCAGTCTGTAAATGTGTGCCAGGACTAGAAAACACGGTTATGAGAATATTTAAGTAGCTGTATATTTCTCCAAAATCCTGTATTTTATTTTCCTTAAGTTTCAAAAATAGCAGAATATAAAGTATCAATTTTAAAAATTTTGGGGGGGGTTGCTTTTTAAAAAAAATGCTAAGACCTTGAAAATAGTAAAGAACTGCCATGATAGGAGTTAGAAAAGGATCGAAGTCCCTTCCCTTCCTTTCTTCACTTTCCTAATTTTTTCTTCCTTGAGGGAAGACAAAGCGAAGAACCAAATAGCCTACTGACTTCTATACTTTCCAATATAAGGCTTAAACTTATCATATTGACATAGATACAAATATCATAAAACGTACAGTTAGAACACCATCTCCATGGACTCCTCCGTATACCAACAGCTCAAACACATAGAAACATCCAGATATGAATTTATATACACACAGTCATGCATAAAACCTACGAATTTTCCACTCTACTCAAGTTCACAACCCAATCCAGACAATATGGTGAGAAAAACTCTAAGACAAACCCACCATTTCTCATAATATTAATTACTAATTCTTTGCTCTTTCCACTTGCTTAGCTTCACTTTTCTAATCTAAAATTAATATATACCATTCTTTATCCGAATTCAAGTATGCCTGTGTCTGTTGGTGGAAATCTATTTCTTACTAACACAAATGCCCGATCCTATGACAAGCATGTCCAGACACTGGGTGCAAATCAGTTAAACACAGTCACAAATCATTAGTCACTACTGTATTAAATAATTACTTCTGAGGACAGCAAGGAGTTAATTTTCGTCTGTAGGTCTTTAAATGAATATAACAGAGGAAAATGAAGTTCTTTTTGAATATTTTCAATTTTTTGTGCTGATCAAATCAATCTAGATCCTTTATTGCTGGTTTACTACCCCTTGATTTTTGTCAGGCTGTTGGGTTGCACTAAAACTTGTGAATACTCATAGAATTGAATTTTTCAGTTTTAAGAAAATAAATTGGGAAGATATATTTTTCCATAACAAACACTAATCTTGCTCATTTCTGTCACCCATCAGTTATGTTTACACAATTGGTGCTTCTCAGACTGTCTATTCTTTGCTAGGTACTCAGAGTTAAGTTTTAGATATACAATGTGAGCAGAAAGAGTCATGGCTTCAGTCCTTATATGGTACACACTCTAAGAGAGGAGAAGTGGAGGAAACAAATAATCATAAAAAAATGTAACACTACAATAAGAAAATGTGTTTTGAAAGAACTTCACTTTGAAATGATTTGATCAATTGGGACTTTAAAGTGGCATTCTTTGGAGAAGTGACATTTGAATTAATATCTAAAGAATAAAGAAAGTATGGATTGATCTGAAAATAATAAACACAGAGTTTTGCTTATAAAGACTTTTTATACTTGATATTATCTTAATACTTACATAATGTGTTCTGTAACAGAATGAAAGCCCCATGTGATCAAGAAGTTAGTTTTGTTTCTGGCCTATGCCTAGCATAGTAGGAACATCCTGCATCTAGTATACACTAGGTGCTTAATATTTGTTTTAAGCATGAATTTTTGCCCAATACATAAAAAAACATTAAGATGCCAGTACTAACATTATATGTATATATATAAAATCAATGACAATGTTAAGATCTAAGATGTATATGTTATTCTTCCTAGATCAACAGGATTCAATATGTCTGTTGGACTCTTGATGACTCTACTTCCCTGTATTTGAATCCATACCATTATATTTTTAATAGAAGAAAACATGTAATGGCAGACAGTCCAAGTCAAAGGGAAAAGGTCAAGCAAAGTATGGCATAGGGGCTATAATATACTATGTGATATGCCATGTAAAGATAAAACAAAGTAGTTTATGAGAAAAATCCTCAATGAACAGCAGGCATGGACATATTATATAAAATATTTATTCTAGAAATACGTATCTGTGCTTCTTATCTGAAGGGCTAGGTAATGGAATATATGCCAGCTATAAGAGTATATATGAAATTCATTTTGGGATAGATTCTGTCTTCAGATTTCTCAAAAGCTTATAATCACAGTACAAGTTATCGGCCAAGGGATTACATCCTTCTTCATTTCCTACTAATGACAGAACTTTTCTTCATTCATATATATATATATATATATATATATATATACACACACACATATATATATATACACATATATATATACACAGAAACTATCTCAGTAGCATTTTATTCATGTGTATGTGTAGGGAGGGGAGAGACAGAGAGGAGGAGACAGAGAGAAGGAGGATAGAGAGATGAGAGACAGAGAAAGAGCAAGAGGAGGGGTGGGGAGAGAACTAATTTGATTATTAGAGGCTGCTCAATTAATGCCCACAATGATCCTGGTGGCAATGAAAATAATGACTTGATGATGAGGAAGAGTATCTGTCTACATTGATGATGAATTAAAAGAAGTGATACATCTATAGATAGAAATAGTAATGAAAAGTAAGATGTTATGAGTATTTTAAGATAGGTTTACATTCCACAATGGAAGTTCAAAAGCAGGAGATGGCTTTTATGCATAATATTAAAGGGTGATAATTAGGAAAAGGAAAGCAAAGAATAACAAATGTATGCCCTTGTTACCAATAGACAAAAACATAAATATGTAAAAGAAAATCTAAATTGATTGAGCTAATTTAAATCTATTTTTTATAGAATTACTTCCATCTGTAGAGAAAAATACAACCACACACACACACACACACACACACACAAACATGCAGGGACACACTCTCTCAGGAGATATTTTTCTATATTAAGGTCTTCCATTCACACTAAACTTGGCCTCAAGAGCATAAAAGTCATAACCATTGATGAGTTCTTTGGGAGCTATGACAAATGAGTCCTTGGCTTTGGTCCAGTTTCTAGTAGACATTTGTTCTGATGACAAATGTCCACTTTCACGGGGGACCTTGTCTGTTAGATCATTACCAAGGTAAATAGAATCAGTCAAGCTTCTAGCTTCTTTTAGGAGGCTGAAGAAATCCTTGTGGGCCATAGGTTTTGGCATTTATCAAGCAGCTTTGAAAAGTGTGCATGCACACTAGGCGTGGGTGGCAAATCACATGTTGAGGTTCAGAAATATACAAATTGCCTAAAGAAAAATATTATCAGTAAAGTATGATGTTTAAGCTTATATTGACCAACACTTCTACATCGTCATATAAGAATATGAAATCTTTTTTTCTACCCTTTGAATCTGGGATGGCTTTGTTAGTTTTACTAATATACAGTGGCTAAGATGCAATTGTGAAGTGTGAAAGTTCAGCTTAACTTTTGGCTTGACAGCTGTCTGGGAATTGGTAAACCACAATTCTTGATGTGTCTGTGTGGATCATGAAGGCATGACCTCAGGATCCTTTATGGGTCTCTTACCCCTTCCTCTCTGGTGCTGTTCCCTTGTTCTGCCTCCAGGTTTCCATGAACTAACCAGCTTTCTTCTGCTAAGCCCCTCTACCATAATGTTTCTGCCATGAGCCACCTGATTATGGACCAGATCTCTTGAAACCCTGAGCCAAATTAAACCTCTAAATTAAACCTTTAAATTGGGGCATTCGTTTTTGAGTTTAAGTGATGAGCTGACTAATGCATGAAGTTTTCAGAGTCAAGGCTTCAGCATGCCCTCACTACTCTGTTTGCTCTTTTAGAAAGGTTCTCTGAAATCCCCATGCAAGAAAGTTCTAGTGCTACACTGGAAGATAATAGGCCACAAAAAAAAGCACTAGGGAGCCCCATAGATGTCACCCATAGGTGCCAGAGAGTTTGCACCAACTATCAGACACATACATATGGACATCTTGGAACTTTCAGCCCAACTGAGCATAACTGCATGGTACTCCAGCCAACCATCTGGATTATGAAAAATAGCAAATCACTTTTATTTTAAGTCTTTAGGTTAAGGGTAATTCGCTACACGGCAAGAGACTACTGATACATCTGAATGTGGGGATCAACTGAATTCCACGTGTTGTTCTGTTTCCTTTCTGAAAAGCAGTATTCATAGTAAGATTGGAGTTGGTTATATTTTTAAACATGACATCACAAGGAGGAAATGACCAATGGCTGTGGGTTCCACAATTAAAACAGATTTATTCATTTAATAGCTGCATGGGAATATGGCCAACACTTTCATTCTCTTTGTGCTCTGAAACCCAGTCCATCTTATTCATGTACTCCACCTACTTCATCTCTCCTCATCTCTTAATTTCCATACAAAAGAAGGAACTGCTATATATTTCCCTTTCTTACATACAGCAATTTACTCTTTCCTATTCATATTCATTCACTTATTCAAGCATCCATTCATTCTCCCACACATCAAATATTTACTGATTATTTTATGTGAGGTAATGTACGATAGGATAAAAAGTATATAATATTTGTCTATTCCAAAACCATTGATGTGGCTAACAGTACAAAAATAAATAAAATAACTTCCATTTCAAAGTGCTCACCTTTTTGAAAGATCTAGTTATACAGCTTGTATTTTATATTACTAGGTATGTGTATATCTATGTGTATGCACACACATGTTTAAGTGTATTGTGTAGTGTATACATGAAATACATGCCTTTTTCCAGAAATATATGCATGTCTTTGTGGGTATCTGTGAATGTCCATAAGTGTGGATGTGTATAATTTAGTGCCAATGGGTATAGCCTATGTGTTGTAGCCTGTATGTGTACGTATATGTGCATGTTTATAAGTCGATGGATATATTTATGCTTTGAGTGTATGTGTTTATGTGTATATGAATATGAGAACTGTTTTTAAATATTAGTTTAATTTCTACCTGTTTATAATGAAATAGACACTCCTTGAGTTTTTGATTGTCCATCCTTGTCTAGACCTTGAAATGTCAAAAATAGGAAGAGAAACAATGGCCCCAAAACTTCCTAAAACACTTATGATTTAGTACTCTGTGTGTTCATCTCTATGTCTCACTCCAGAGTACTAATATCTTCATAAGAAGACATTAGCCATCTTTTAAATAAGCAGATCAGGCCCATCAGTATCATTACGAATGATCAACAAGGCAATATAGGTAAGGGAGTTGTAAATAAATTAGTATTTAACAAAAGTGTGCATTGATATTTTATGCTACTTTTATAGAGACATAATATCAAGTCAAGAGCTTTGGTTACAATACCTGACCTCTGAAAGATGCTATATCAGTTCTACTAATTAAAAGACCAGGGAATTTCAATGAAGCTATTGATGACATGGACTGCTGACAGAATACCATTTCTAGGCTATTAAATGAGAAAGACCTCAGTTAGCAGTCCTCACCAGTTTGGAATGAATTACTTGCTTCTCTTCTTCACTACACCCTTAGGAAGTCTTAATGGAAAATGTGTTTTAGTTTTCTAAACTTAGCAATCACACAACATAATTTCTGCGAAGTTCCCATTGTCTTACCTTGGAGGTCCCTGTCTGCTCAATATATTCAATAATTATATTTGGGAGGTCCCAGCCTCATCAAGAAATTCCAGCCTCAAACAAACCGGCAAAACTATTATGTAATTTGGTGCTTAATCCTCAAAGCAAGCTTTTAGTGTCTGAAACAGTCAATAATCTCCTACTTTAGTATTCTGCCTTGATACAAATAACTTGTTATATACCATTTAAAAAGTGGTGTACCAATTAATCATTATCTATTTGCCAATCATGTATAGGCCTTATTTTTTCTCTTTACAGTATTATGATAGGTAATTTTTACCACTATTTTGAATATCAAGTGAAGGTTCAGAGAAGATTAAAGGACTCACAATGGCTTGTAGTAAAAACTTAGAAAATCTGCATTAAAATTCCCACCTGCTTGTATACTTTTATTATCCACCAGATAATGGTCTAGTACACTTAGTATACTAAAACTAATTCTAGTACTTTAGGGAGTATGGCACTGAACAAAATAGGCAAAGATACATTCCATGGGAGTTGATGGATTGGATTTTGTAATGTGAATAAAATTTCAGAGTTTCTTAAAAACAGATTTAGTGGTTGTTAGTGGAATATTTCAAGGGAAAATTGGAAGAAAGGGACATAAGAAAAGGATTTAGATGACTTAAGCAACATTTTAAGGAAACTTTGTATCAAAAGATTGTAGAGGGAAAAGGGCAGAAGGTAGAAGTCAAGATACATTTGTTTTTCTTTCTTTTTTTTGGTACTGGGGATCAAACTTGGGTCCTTGTGCTTGAGAGGCAGGCTGCAGAACCACTGAGCTAAATCCCCAGCCCACATTTGTTTTTCTTTAAATGTCTTAGCTAACTAGAGCTAAGGAATTGGCTTCACAAGTAAAAAAACACAGTGAAAGAAATGGATGAATAATATTAAAGTTTTCAAATAACAATTTAGATGTGAGAGATCAAGTAACCCTGTATAAGTGTATTGATGAGCCAGAAAAGGAACTTGAGGTTATGTAAATTCACTTCTTGCTATTATTTTTTTTCAATAAAGTAGAATGTAAAATAACTAGCTGAGGCTCAGTAGAGCCAGGCAAAGAGTTTGGAGACTTGAGGCAAATAGAAAGTATAAAAAAAAAAAAACTCAGAAAAGCAGAAATACAGATTTATAACTACAGTCTGTTCAAATTTTTAGTGCTAGCTTCCAATAGCATACTAGCCATTTAATAGCATTGTGACCTTGGACTTAGTAAAGTTAGTCCTTAGCTTCCTCATTTATACAATATTTTTAATTTTATTGATAAGACAGTTTTAACTGCAAAAGAAAATGTTGACAAGTACTGGTTAATGTAAAATGACATGCTTACAAGTTTTTCTGTGTGTTCATTTGAAAATTAATAATGTATCTGTAGATTTTGCTTTATATTATATAGTAACATAAAGTAACTATTTGTTGCCTTTACAACAATATTGTGTTCAGTATCATCCCAAGTTAATGTCCTTTCTATTTTGTAGAGGACAACATGAAGATTCAGATAGTTTAAGTGATTCATTGGAAGTTACCAAGGCCACTTTGGCTTCTGTAGAAATGCAGGGCAGCTGATTCATGTTTTCATACCCTTGGTCAGAGAATAAGAGCAGATATATTAAAATAGGAAGAGAGAAATTTGACATTCAGAAACTTAACATTACTCTCCAGTGTTTCCATGACAATTTAAGTTTAATGACTTTGGTAGATACCAGAGTTCAAGGGCCTCTTCTTGAAGAACTGTCAACTGCAAGAGCTAAAAATAGGGATTTTTAGGGCACTTAGAGGTCTCATACAGAATAACAAAGCCAAAGAAGAATGGTGTAAAGGGAAACCAACTCCAGGTAATATGGGTGTTTTTCTCAACCACCTCCATAATTGCAGACAGCAGAGAAAGATATTGAGTCTTTCTTTAGAAGAAAAATACCTGAGATAATAGGCACTACTTCAAACCTTGAATCTCATGTTTAAGTATGCGCAACACATTTTAATTATCATCACTATTATACCATTCATCACCATGCTTCATTGTAATGAGAGGTAATAGGATCCATTGTCCCTTTCTTACATTTAACATGTCAAGTACCATAAATAGGACAATTGACATAATTGCTGTAAATCCCTGGGTGTGTATGTGTGTGGGTGTAGTGAGGAAAATGTTCGCCCAACCCTCACGTACAATATTGCAGGATGAATTTACATAATTGGGTCTAAAAATGGTATGTCACCATTAAATGTACTCACAGTTCTTGTCTCTGGCTCACTATCTCATGCAGCTCCTCTTGCCTGGGAAGGTGGGAGTCAGAGTTTTCTTCTCTTTCATGTAAAGCCTCCCCTTTATTCTGTAGACTACTTGGAGACATATTGTAGGGGTGATGTCATTGGAAGCACGCTCATTAGTTTGTTAAAATAAACCATGTTTAGTTACCTTTGGTGAGGCAGGGGAATAGAACATTTCACATTATTGTGACAAAAGTAAAAAGTGAAATTAAACATCATGTAAAATATTTATAATCTCCAACATTGCATTGGAGGAAGAAAATAAGGATCAGCCATCTGACAGAGATTTGGTTTCAGCCATGCTTCACCTATTAAATCCACTATGAACTCCTTAAACTATCTTTCAGAAAACCGTCTAAAAAAGTTAGCATAGCAGGATATATAAGTTGTGGAGACTAACCTGAAAATATTTCTAAACAAAGAAGTTAGAAGGTAAATTTAGGATCTATTCAGAATGGATGAGGGTGATAGAAGCCATTGAGAGCCAAAAGCTATGATTAAGACCTGGAGTCAATGCCCTTATCCCATAATGTTCATCCAAACAGAACTTTTTAGTCTATAATATGACAGAGGACAGTCATAGACATTTATAACTTGTTTTTTGCCTTGCCCTGGGAGACTGCATCCTGTATACTTTTAAAAAATATTGCTACTAGAACTATCTTTCCATGAAAATTGTGTTAATATCCCACCAAGCTAAGCTTTATCTTAAATTTTGCTCTTTCTAAAAGGGGCTACCATTTCCCAAACTGCTACATTTTGAATGCAAACATTATTTAGAATACTTGTGTTCACTTCAATTCATTTTCCATAATGCCTCTAGAATGATTCTTCTGAAAGTTTGAGTGGATCTTGCCATTCCCTTGCTAAATAAACTTTGTCCTCTTATTGCCATTAAGATAAAATCCAAACTTGGTAATATGTTTAAAAGGCTCTTTTTATCCATTTCCTGTCAGAGGTGCTAACTTCATTGCTCATCTTCTTCCACATCTGTATTCTCCCCTGGACCCTTGCTCCTCTTGGTTCACTTTTCTACTTTCTAACACTCCAGGGGCTATAATAACCTTCCTTCATTTTCTCCTCATTAACTGTATTTTCTGCCATAAGTAAAAACACAGAGGCTTTTACATTTGAGGGACACCCTTTCCACAGGATTATAGTATCCTGGATACTATACTCATTTTTCTTGTGCATATAAAACATAACTATCACTGAAAAGTCTTTAATGACCATTGCACAACTCATTTGCAAGCAGTTTGGATATGTTAACTGAGGGCTTTTATAGTTTTTATTATCAGTAACTTAGCCCACTTTCCCAGGAAATGATACTTTCATCATGCTCAAGTTATAAACAAGAGTCTTTCTTGATAATTCCTTCTCTCACACAACACCTCCCAGTTATTTTCATCCTTTAACCTTTCAGCAAGTTATCTTATGTCTGCTTTAAAAGTATATGTCCTGATTTCATGTAGTTTTCTCCACTTATTTCTTGGGCATTCTAACTCCAACAATTTGTCCCTCAAAATAACCACTATTTTTGCCTCCAGTTTACCTCCCACTTTGACCCTTAAATGTCCCCAGTTTATTCTCCACAGAGAGAAATGATTATCTGAAAATATGAATTCAATTCTCATAAGATATCTTGTGTCTTTGTGGTTTGCTCAAAATACCGTACTTAAGAGATCTTACTGGTTTCCCAGTGAACATTAAGAAAAGTTCAACCTCATTATCAAAGTCTTTAAGATATTCTATGAACTACCTCAGACCCATCTTTTAATTTCCTGAATCAGTGTTAGACATAATGTTGAAATAGCTGTGCCTCATCCCTTAGTAATAATTTTGTGTTAGATATAATGTTAGATATAATGTTGAAATAGCTATGCCTCATCCCTTAGTAATAATTTTGTCATCTCCTCTGCCAGACCTTTGTGGCACTACTCTCCCACATCTCCCTACTCCTTGTCTGCTGTTCCTGCTTCTTTTTATCTTTTGATAGCACCCATTTTATGATTGTTATTTTATCTGTGACCATCAGAATGTAAGCTCAGGAAATATTTTTGGCACATTGACCACTGAGTTTAATAGTCAAGACCAGTGCTTAGTTAAGGTCAAACACAAAATAAGAATATACTGTACATAATGATAATTATTTTTTAAATTGTTGGCTACCCACTTATACTCCTTGAGGCAGGATCAGAATAAAATCGATTCAAAAAGAACTTCACATATTATCTGGTAGATTGTGGACGTTTACTCTTTATTGACTAATTCAAATGTCTTATAATATAAACCTGATATAGTTGTATTTTTATCCCCAAATTTATCTTATTGAATTATCATTTAACAAATATTTTGGATGTACTAATAGATATATAAATATAGATGGCTTTAAATGCTCTGAGAGTATTCAAAAAAAGAACATGATCCTATTGAAAGACATACTAGGAGAATACGATTTTTATATTCCTGCCCTGGAAAAACTTAATCAAGTCTGTTAAACTTTAAGTCAGCCTCCCAAACTTATTTTACTCAGAAATTGTTGTATATATACATATATATACTGTTTATATAAATGTATGCATATATGCACATTATATATGTACATATATAAATATATATGTACACATATATGTGTGTCTACATATATATTTGGTATTCTGGGGTTAGAATCTACAGTCTTGCACATGCTAGGCAAGCACTCCATAATAGAGTTCATCCCCAGCCCTTTCATTTAAATTTTAATTTATAAGAATGATGCTTTATAAATCTATTAAAGAGAAGGTAACAAGGAATTTAAAGAAAGAAGATAGTTTCAATATTGTCTTTGCCAGTCATTCTTCTTAAGACTTTAAACAGGTTAACTAACCTTTTTCCTTAACATGGTCATACAGAAGCCTTCTTTCCAGGATTCTCATGGTAATGAGATAGTGAATGTTCCAATGCTTGGAAGAGAGTAGGCATCAGTAGAAGTGTTAGAGGTGTTTTCCACTGGTTTTTCCCATCCAGAGTCTGAGTAACCAATCATTATGTTGCAATTTTTGTATTACCACCATAATTAACTCTGACTGTAAATTTCCTTGTTTATGACAGCTGTCCTAACTCCAAGGAGTCAGGGATCATTTAAGAGTTGATTTTTGATCATACATATACCAGCAGCAGTCAAGACACAGTTCTTCAGCCTTCTCTGGAACCACAGATGGCCACAGAGCCATCTGCACTGTGGAGACTGAATCATTCCAGGAGATAATATGGAAGGAAATGACCGTTTTCAAGTTAGCATACAAACTAAATGCTGATGAAAAACCATGTGTCCTTCCTAAGACATCTTTATTCCCTGTGGATATTTGTGACTTTTCTTTTTTCAATGTCTTAAAAAGAAGACCACCTTGGTGATGTTTTCAATATAATATCTCCAGCACAGAGGTCCTTAAATGCATCCCAAATGATTTATGACCACCAAGTATGTGTCGATTTCTGTGATGGTAGGACAATTTTATAGGACTCTACTTTCAAGAAGTCTCATAAAGGACATAAATAAATGCAGAGCAGTTCCTGTTTTTCGCTTGCCAGAAAATTACATATATACCATGGTTCCCATTTCAAAACTGAGTAAACTGAGCTAGCAAGTGGATAAATAATTCATTCATAGTGACTCGTATTTTTTTTTCTATGTACTAGAATGAGATCAGTAGTCAACCTTACTGACCGATACTAGTAGAAGAAAATTACTTTAAAGGAACAAAACATCTTTTCAAATAAGCAAATTTGTCTTGCTTTCATAGGCAGATAATAGTACAAATTCATTGCTTGTAGTTCTCCTAAGGCTTAAAAGAATTCTTAATAAATAGACAAGATGTATGATTATCGAGGTTCACAGGAGTTTAGAAATCATTTTTGTAGTTTTTTGTAACTGTGTTTCAGTTTCTGTAATCCATGTCCTTGACTATACCGCAAATCATCTTGTCTCCATAAACACCATGGAAATTACACTCATTCTCAAAATTCTTGCTCAAATAACCACATGTCTGACTTTTTCAGATAAAATTAACAAGAAACTCATTTATGAACCTACAATATTTTGGAAATATTTGCACCAAAGTATTTTAGTCTCTGTTACTACAATTGCAGTTTATTCTTACGCGCTGGGTTAAATATATACTCTCTTGGCATATGCATCATTATGGACAATAACAATAAAGATAATAGTTATGAAATAAGTACTTATTATAGGCCAATGTTATAGACATTGCAAAATTATTTTAGCAGCCTGGCTATTATTATTTCATTTTAGAAATGAAAAAATTGAAATTTATCCAAGTTTATACAAATATTCACATGGCAGTTACAGGATTTCAATCTAGATAAGCCTGACTCTGTAGCCTTGAAATCTTTTAATTATTTCAACAGAGCTTATCTCAGTGCTTGACACACAAGTTTTTACTAAATATTTTTGAATTGCACTAAAAATTAAACTTAGGGATCATATGGGGAAAGCATTTTTATCTAGTTATAGTCAAATAAGCATACATTACAAATTAGTGAGGTCCAGATTAATGACGCCCAGGCAGAGTTCTGGTGATGTTGCTACCAGATGCTATTATGATCTATTATTATAGCTAATAATAATCATAATTACAATCTGAACTATGTGTCTTGGTTACATAATTTTCTCTGACTCAGCCAAGAACAGTAAACTAGATAAAGATATGGTGCTACCTGCTGCTTGTACTTGCAATTATTTTAAGCAAATTGTATAATTGAAGGAAAACTGAAAATCTTGCATCCAAGTCTATTTGCTGAGTGACCTGAAATGAAATAAAACCAATAAGGAAGATGTAAATTTAATAATTGTCAAGCTATACCTTGGAGTCATGCTGTCTCCAAGAACACACATTTACATTTTATCAACTTCCTACTATGTGCTGATTTACTCTATTTAATATTCTAAGAGATTAGAGGTAAGAGATTATGAGTGTTAGCAATTATTGTTCATGGATAACATGAGGTAAAAGAGACTTAAAAGTAAGGAGAAATAAGGTCATTTAGGAGAGAGACATACTATGGATTAGAAACTTAATAGGAAAGCACTATTGGGACATGTGCTAGGGAGCGCACTTGCATTTCTCCAGTGGGAGAATAAAAAACAAGACGGGGACATATGTTTAGCTATTTAATAAATGAAGTTATGGAGCCTTGTTTACTAGTAGACTCATATATCTAGGAGGCACCTTGTCTTTTAACTCATTGGGCAGCAGATAATGAAGGATCTGGACATTTCTTGGTCCCTTTCCTTTTGCAAAAGTTTTATCTTATTATCTATCTTTACTTATTATTTATTATCTATGTTTTATTTTGCTCTTTATGTATATTTTTAGATTATCATATAAAATGAACCCTGCAATACTTAAACTTCTGTATCTTATTTGTGTCTGTTAACATAATGGTCTTGAGGTGCATTCATTTTCCTATAAATGACTCAAATTTATCCTTTATGGAAGAGTAGTACTCCATTGTATGTAAACACCATATTTTCTTTATCCATTCATCTGTTGATGGGCATATAGCCTGTTTCCAAGATTTAGCTCTTATGAATTGTGTTGCTATAACTATGGGTATGCATATATCACTGTAACATGATATCTTTAATTCTGTCTCACATTATAACAGCCAGAGAAGCCCTCATCAGTGTACCAATGCCATGCTGTTTGGATCTTTCATCTACCAGAATCATGAACCAAAAGCCTGTTTTCTTTACAAAGTACCCAGCCTCAAGTATTTTGTTATAGCAATACAAAATAGACTATGACAAAAGTATGGACACATAAACAACAAAGAAACAGGTAAGTCAGGTAAACTGGATCAACAAAACTGAGCAAGCTCCTTTCTACTAGTAGTCTCTTTACATCTCCTTTCTTCTCTCTCTCTCTCTCTCTCTCTCTCTCTCTCTCTCTCTGTGTGTATATGATCTTTATTCTCTGTCATAACAGAATAGCTGGCTCTATATTGCATTCCTGATTGTCTAGTGGTTAGAATTTGGTGCTCTCAGCTACTTCAAACTGTAAAAGCATGGGGTGGAGGCAGACAGCTCTCTAGTTTCATAACTTATAACTCTCATCACAACAGAATGGAAAGTTCTCTTCTAATGGCATGCAATATAAATTCCCTGGGGAAAAAACTCTGATTAGCAGAGTTTTGATTAGATGAGCATCTCTCTACCAATCAACATGTCCCACGGTTGAAGGATGAAGTAAAATATTAAGAGTTTAACAGTCTCTGTGCAAACATATGGTTCAAATGGGAGAAAAAACAAACCCTTTAACGAGAGGAGGGCTGCTACATAGATAAGCAATAGATATATATTCTGGGAATGGTTAAGTGATTTGTCCCTAAGACACATAGTCAGAAAATGATAGATAAGAAGCTTAAAGCTAAGATTTTTTTTTCTCTCAAAGTAAATGCTTTATCCTCTACTTCATACTAATTATTCCAATTTAGAGAATCACTTCACCATTTGACTGGCTAATTTCTCCAATTTGTCCTTCACATAACAGCCTCATTAGCATCCCCATGCCTCATTCATTGTGGACTCTTAAACCTTGGAACCCTACATGCTACTTATTCCTTTTGGCCCATTGGTCACCATATATTGTTCGAAATGTTGTCCATACAAACTCAACCTGAGTCTCACTTTTCTCCAAAATTTTAGAGCAAGTATATTTAAACTTTACTGGTTTTTGGTATTTTGACATTGATTTGAATTCCTCTTTTTGTGCATTTTGGTTGGGCTTTTGTTCTCCTTTTCTTTTTATAAGTTGTCATAAACTTTTTGATGTCAGAGAACATATCTCAAATTTTCTATAACAAAATTTTACCCTCGATCTTACCTTATAAGATTTGTACAGTAAATAAAATTCAATTTAACAAATATTCATTGAACATTTGTTATGAACACATTACTGCTCTAGGCATTAGATTAAATGCTTTTTTCTATGCTTTTTACATGGCATATATCAATACCTTTAATCAATTAAGATTTACTTTTCTCCTGTTGTCCCCCAAATCTGATACTCCCTAACTTAAACACTGTGGCCTAATCACATCAACTTGCATGTTAGTGGAATAATATTCAACGCTTCTTGAAACTTCCAAACAATAAGCATTCATAAGTTTTCTTTATTCCCTCAAATCAGATTATGTACATTTACCTTAGTAAGTTTTAATAATCACTGCCCTGGCACAATAGGCTTATGTGCCCTTGTAGCCCAACCCACTCTTTACTGTTACTATTTGAAAAAAGAGGGGCTATAGAAATGAGGGTTCATTTTCCAGGCATGTGTTAAAATTTGGGCAAAGAAAGAGTGGCCAGCTGCAGATCCACCGAGATTGTTCTCAGCTAGTATCTCATAATTGAAAGTGTCGCTCTGAGAGGAAAATGGTCACTCAAGGCAGAAACTGTAGCAGATTTGTGTTTGTTAAACTACATCTTGCTGTATTTTTTGGTATCAGAGATCGAACTTGGATCCTTGTGCTTGTGAAGCAGGGCGAAACCACAGAGCTTAATCCTTGACCCCCATCTTGCTGTTTTTTACACTAATTCCTGCTGAACTTTTCCCCTCCTTTCTCATAGCTTCTGTACCATGGGAAATTGATGTGTGTCTACTCTTTGTTATTAAAATATGTTGGTTGGGCTTGCTTTATTTTTTCCTCTCTATCTTGGGAGAGAAAAACTGATTGTGATGCAGAAACTAGAATTTGATACAATCAAAATATTGCCAAGGTGCAAATAATTTGTTTCTAAGCATAAAGTCACAGGTAGTTATTTTTTAAAAGAAAACTTGTCATATAGATAATTATTTTGAATTCATTTTTGTTCATAGCTCTGGTGATAGAAGTCTTTATAACTACCTAGAAGAAATGGGTGAGAGATGTTCCGATTATAAAAACAATAGCAAGTCAAGAGCTGGGCAACTTTGGAATTCAAAGCTCAGGCGTGATATGCAGTATATGCATATGTCTACATGCTTTATTCTCTTTTTTTTTTGGGTACCAGGGATCGAACTCAGGTCCTTGCACTTGCACAGCAGGCAGCGAAACCACTGAGCTAAATCCCCAGCCCCTCTACATGCTTTATAAATAGGAAAAGCTATTACCTGTACTGTATCTGCTTTGCTTGGAATCTTCTTTGACTTTTTCTTCTTCACATCTCACCCTTAAACATAAAACTATTCTTTTGATTTCTCCTAGAAGAAGCCAGCAAACCTGTATACCAGCTCTGTACCATTAGTTTTTAGGCAGATGACTGTGTGGATGTCCATTAATAACCCTCAGCCTTTCTTTATTCCCATTTTGAAAATAAAACCTAATTTATAGGAAATTAGCCAAATATACTGCAGAGGGTTGCCTGAAGTGCCAAATGAAATGAGGAATGCTAGTATTAAGTAAGACAAAGTATTAATCAAAGACTTTTAAAATACTTTTGCACATTATTGACCAGTTTTTCATATGTCTATTAAAATATATGTCTATTCAGAACCAGAGAAAGAATTTCCAACCAAATGATAATTCAACTTTTGGTTCTCAGACTTCACCTAGAGTTTCTCACTCTTCTTATAAACTACAGATTAACTATACATGGGTATCAATTATCTATAACGAAACTGATCTCACCAAAAACTGAAAAGCTCATCAATTCTTCTATCTCTAACATCTGTTCTTGCATTTGTGGTTCCTGTTATATTCTCTAGCCATCTTCTTGTTTTTTCTCATCCTTATTTTCTTCCTAAAGCAGCAACTTAAGGCTTTCTGATATTTGTAAGACATAAAGTCCTTGTTCGTGTGAATTATCTTTGCATTTGTTCATGCCTTCATTTTCAACCAAACAAATGTTGTGAGTTGGATTAGCCTTTTAATTCTCTATAGACTCTGGATGTCAGTTATAGACAGTGGATGATGATGATGATGATAATGATGAAGATGATGATGATGGTGCTGATACAAATAGTAAAGACGGCAGTGGTGGTGATAACAATATGGATGCTGTGGTTGATCACACTCGAGATGATGACTAAGCCTTGGTGTGTCTTGGTTCTGGGTGGTAATGAACCAGAATAAATTAGAGGAGTCCCGATAGTAACCATAGAAAAGATAGATGAGAGATTGTTCAGAGAGTGTAGAAAGATGGTTTGTGTGGGTAGCAGGGTCCAGGAAATGCATTTAATGTCAGAGTCTGTGTAGCTCAGTGACCTGTAGGGTAAAGTAGGTTTCAACTTTTGCAACATAAACTCACACAAAAGAGAAGTTATAAGGGAACAGAATAAGGACTGAGGCACGAGCCTGATTCTTAAAACTGATCTCAAAAAGAAATCTGAAAGGAGAAATTAATATCATTTAAGATATGTTCTCTTAGCTTCAAGGTTATAAACATAGGTTAGGAAGTGGACAGGCCTGGGTCTTACCCTAAATTACCAACCATATGACATTTGTTAGTGCCATCCAGTATGTGCTTCTGCTGTTGAAAGGGAGTATATGCCTCAGAATGATACAGATTAAGTGTTCATGTTCAGGTTTATGAAGTCCTTCACACAGTGTTTGGCACAATCTAAATTTTCAATTATGCTAAACAAATATAAAAAAAAGACTAATTCAGTAGACGAGGTGACATGATACGATCCCGCAATTGGTGATCATAGAAAGACATGCCACAGAACTTCTTTTGAAGGTGGATATAATGGTTTATAGGAGGGTGTCAAAGAGTTGGGAGGCAAAGACCTTAGTCCTCAACCAATGACTAGCAGTGTCAGAGCCATGTCTGCATGAGTTGAGAGAGATATATGAAAAGTAGATCCATCACTGAATTGAAGTGCCAGGCAGGGAGACAGAGAAGTGTCCCAGGCATACAGATGGGACTAAGACAGCAGGGAAAATAAAAAAGAAATTACTGTGCACACGGGTTTTTGGAGGATGTGCTAAGCACCTGATACCAGGTGAATATTGAAAGCAGTGGGATTTATTCTGTGCCACACTCTCTAGTGAGCCTGAGGCTAGTATGCCATCTGCCCTCATCAGGCTGGCTCCGGAGCTACAGGAAGCCAGGTTTAAATGGTAAATGGTAGCCAGGGTTCCAACTGTGATGCTCCAAGGAAGGTGGGGTGTGGAGCCTGCAAAGGAAATTTGTACAGTTGTGTCAGCTAGGTGGTGTCTAATTCTGTCCTCTGAGGTGTAAGGATCCTTGAAAAGTGAAATATACCCATCTCTGAACAATTTGAATAGGCCATGAAAGATACTCAAAGGAAGATGCATTTCATACCCATAAAGATCCTATGCCAAATTCTGAGAAGTACTAGTTGGGCAATCCTGATAAAAGAGCTTTAACCGTCCAGACTTGCTTTGTCCTTATTTATACTACTAACAATGGGAACTCTCATTTATTGACCAGTGACCAGGCATCAAGATATTGCTAACTACCTTATGTGAACTCTTTTAAAATAATCTAGTAACAACTTGTAAGAAACAAAACATTTTTTTCTCAATCCCACACAAAACCAGTGTAGACTACAGAAGTTGTATAGCTGAAAGAGAATCGCAAAAATTGGAAGGGGTTATTCTGGATTTCAATCTTTATCTATTTGACCCCAGGTCCTGAGATATTAATTATTATACTTTACAGAATAATCCAACTTGATATGGGTACTTTTTCTGAACAATGCCTAGTGACATCTAATTTATAGTATGAGTTGAGAGGTTTTTTTTTTCTTTGAATGAGCTTTAAAAAATAACATTGAAGCAGACTGTCAGGATTAGAATCTGACTCCAGTTTATGTTGTTGTTCCTATAGGTAAGTCCTTTGACAATGTGAATAATTTCTGTAGGTTAGCAACTGTCCTCCTCTATCCCAAAGTTTCTCAATAGTGGCTAGTTACATGTTAGTTCTTTATTGTGAGGGCTTTTTCTGTACATTTTGGGGTATAGAGCTGCATCTTTGTCTTCAACTCTGTGTATGGCAGTACTCATCTCCTATAATTTGGATTATGAAAGGCCCATGTGTTACATACAGGTTTGGTCTCCACAGAGGTGCTACTAGGAAGTGGTCTAATATTTAGCAGGTGGACCTTCACTAAGCGAGAGATAGCTCAGTCATTAAGGAAGTGTCTTTCTTTCAAAGGAGATTGTGAGACTCTATACCACTCCTTTTTCTGTTTTTTGCTTCTCTTCCATGAGAGAAGTGGATTAATCTTTTTCTTCCACCACGTGTTCTTGTTATAACTAACTACCACTGACTCACACAATGGGGCCATGAATTGTGGACTAAAACCTTCAAAAGTGGGAGCTAAACTAAATCTCTTGTCTTTCTAAGTTAATTGTTGCAATTCTTTGTAACAGAGATGGAAACCACAGTACCCCTAGACCCAATTAAGAAATTAAAATGGTCTCCCAACATTGCCGAGTGTCTTCTCAGAGCACCTGGTCTCCACGTTGATAACTCTTACTCATGTATTCTTTCTCTTCATTGAATGGAATGTGGGCAGAGTGGGCTTCTCTTGGGAGGCCAGGCTTTAGAGGGATGGGTCGGTCATTGGCCACCACAGTGTAGAGAGAGTGCCAGGTCTGTTATGTCATTCAACACAACACCCTAACACCATACAAAGTTTGGTTCTGCTGCACAATGTGGTCTGTGATGTTTCAGCGCTGAAGTAACAGTCCATACTACAGAAGGTGGTCAGTCTGCTATGATTTCAAATCCCAGCTCTTCCATTTCCTGACTCTGTGAACTTGGTCAAGTTCTGCAACCTTTCGAAACTCCATCTTCTTCCTCTGTTAATTAAAGATAATAACACAATGTATCTCAAGAAGTAATCAGTAAAATGGAGGTAATAGTGGGATTGATCTCACAAAGAAACAGTAACTTAATCTTTGTAAAGTATAATTTCAAAAAATAAAAAGAAGTAATGTAAACTGCTGGTTCTAACAATGTCTGGTTTTAGTCTCTAATCTGTTGTATTTGTGACCTGCCAACTGGGCTGATAATGTGACAGTGAGCTCTTTTGAAAAGGGGCCAAGTCTAGGCTGTTTATTGCTGAGTCCTTAATTCCCAGGTCAGTGCCTGGAACTTAATAGGTGCTTGGTAAATGTTTCTTGAATTAATAAGCAGATGGAATAACAACGTAATATTCTAAGAAGGACCACTTTCTGTCAGTATCATAATCTTTCCTTATTTCAAAAGCACTGGTTGAAATACCAATGAATGTCAGTGAGTGGAATGGAAGGAAAAAGAGTATACATTCAAAGGAGTCAGGAAAGATGCAGTTCATACGCCAGTTAGCTTTCAAAACTGGCTCAAATTCATTTGAGTTTGGAGGTTGATTTAGCTGGTCTTACCCTAACATGATGCAGATCTTAATTGAAACACACCCCCCCACCTCCAGGAGCAGAATAAGGAGACAGACACCTGCTGAAATGCCATTCTAGAAGGAGAGTAAGGTGGCCACAGGAGGGATCGTTTTCTTCCCTGGGTTCAGTGGGCTCAGCTGTGCCTGCTAGGAAAGGAAAACTAAAATGTGATGTGGGACTTAAACAGCAAAGGACTGATTCCATCTGTGGGGATCTGAGAAGGTGTTGTAGGGAAGATCTCCTGTGACCCGAGGTTTTGACCAGTTTGAGAGGGGGATCTACACAGTTCAAAGGAGGGTGATAGCCCAGTAATTATGCATACATTTATAATGAAAATTACATGTCATATTTCGGATACTCCCTAGGTATGCAATGTTGCTTCTCTATTTTACTTTTTTTTTATCCTCTTTGTAAATTCCAGTTTCCTTTTCCAACAGATGGGAAAATAATACCATTGTCTTAATAAGATCAGTGTAAGCACTATATGAGATAAATGCATGAAATAATTTGGCATGGTTCCTGGTACACAAAAACCACGAAATGCAAGAACCTGCTTTTATTGATATTGCTATTATACTTAAGCTTACATTTCATGGGGTGAAATAGCATGAACTTGGGGTGTAAAGAGGCTATTAAATGCAGGCATTAGAGCCTTTGTTTTTGAGAAAATGCAGAAGGAAATTTTGGTGAAAAAGCAGGTAAGAATTAGATTGATAGGGACATGGAATGTGGTTCTGAAGATTTGAGGCTTTAATGACAGGAGTGTGAAAATAGAGATATTTTTGGTTTTCTGTCAGTCAGAAGGGCTTATTTAGGCATGAAATGGCCTTTCAATCCTTGTAAATCAATTCGCATTGGTGACCTGGCCAAATTCTCTGTCTGAGAAGGAAATGTTGCTTGTGGCAGGATTTATTCCCTAGCTAATCTTCTCCATTTTCCTGCCAAAATGAGGACCCCTTTCATTGTATGATGGAGAGAGAATGCCACATGTAATTAGAGAGAATGAGCAGAGAGGAAGAGAAAGGCAGTGAGCGTACCACTGTGCTGGCGGAAGTCTCCCAGGAACAGACGGGATGCGTTGTGACAGATGCCTTTGTTATGTTGTTTGTTAAACACTGTATGGCTGCATTTCACAACATTTCTGAATCTGCCCCTGCATTCCCTGGACATTCTGGCAGAATATAATGGAAAACTACTGGGGCTGGATCTGGGGAACTAGGGGTGAACAGCAAGAAGAAGCTAGTAATATTGAAAAAGTGAAATTTGTATTCAAAGTCATCTTCATCCAAATATACCATTCTCACAAAATCCCTGGTTATGATTGAGGCCTGAAAGTCATTGCTTAAGAGGTATATTCATTGTGTTCAATTAAATTCAAATCAGATGAATATTTGAATACCACTGATGTACCCAAATGTGTTAGGATCTGGGGATAGAAATAAGATAAAATACTATCCTTACTCCCAGAGGATTTTCAGTCCATTGAAAAATTGGATACATCATATATATACATATACATATATACATATACATATATATATATATATATATATATATCTCCATGTGTGCATATATAGGCACACACACACAAATAAGACAGAGAGGTTAAGGAACAATGCAATTAAAATATCCTGGATTTGTTGAAGTTTAATAGAAAGGAGGATAGCAGGAATTAGTGAGGGAAGCAAAGTTGATTCTAGGAGAACAATGAAGGAAGACTGAAATTTTGACCACTGGTAATGCATAAGTGAAAGGTGTAAAAGGAGCGTGGGCCAAGGCAGGAACCTTGATGATGCTTGGGCAGGAGTGAATGATTCTATGGGCCTGGAACATAGGCTGTGGAAAGGAGAAGTGCATGAAGAAGACACGATTGAAAGTTTGTCTAACATAAGAAAATCCTTGGATAGGAAAAAGAGGGACAGCAAAAACAAATGGAAAAGGCAGAGAGAGAGATTTCGCAAAACAGAACCATTGAGAGATGTCTGAACATTTGTGTGACACTTCAGTTTCTACTTTGAGGCGTTGGCTGCTATCATAAAATCAACCAATAACAAATGCTGGCGGGGTTGTGGGAAGAAAGGAACCCTTCTTCATTGTTGGTGGGAGTGCAGAGTGGTGCAATCACTGTGGAAATCAGTATTTAGATACTTCAAACAACTAGGTTTGGAAGTCCCATTTGGCCCAGCTATCTCCTGCTGAGTATCTTCCCAAAAGAATTAAAAGAATCATACTACAGTGATATATGCACAGCCACGTTTATAGCAGCACAGTTTGTAATAGCTAAAAGTTCCAAACAGTCCAATTGCTCATCACCTGGAGACTGGATAAAGAAGATGTGATTCTTTTTAATAAAATGGAGTACTTCTCAGCTATAAAGAATGAGAAACTAGAGACATTTATAGCTAAGTGGATACACATTGAAGCCATACTCTTAAATGAAATAAATAGGACACACATTTAAATACCAAATAATTTCTCTGGTGTGAAAAACTAAAAGTGTAAATAAGAATCAAAATGTGTTATTGATATTGTGAAACAGGAAGAAAGGTCTAAAGGAATAAGGGAAATGGGAGGGGTAGGGGAAAGGAAAGAAGGGAAGAGAAAAAATATGAGAAAAGGAAAAACATGGAAACAAAGTCTTTGTA